>JAZKJV010005728.1:600000-1012218 GCA_037367405.1 Ottelia alismoides | reverse complement strand
TAATCCTCCAACATTTGCGGGAGGCTTTCACCTGCAGATAAATTCGGCCTCCTCATTGAATTTCTAACCATCCAACCGCAAATGACCACCTACCATCTTGGACTGAATCGTCTTATTCTCAGTTTCTCGCCAATGAAACTTTTCAAGATCAAAATCCCTTCAAATCTCATGACTGGCAGAGAAACCAAACTCAGATGGAAAGACATGCACTGAATAATCATCGGCATTGGAGTAACCATGATAGACCCCTCGTCAAACATGATACTCATACAGAGGACTGGACTAACCTCTTAGAAACACATAAACCCTGTATGTTGACTCCACAATATCAAGGTCTGACCAATCAACTACACATGTCTGAACCATATGAGCAGCCTCCTTCCATTATTTTTGAGGAGAAATTTTCAGAAAATAATGATCATATTTCGGATATTCCAAGAAACTTTCCTCTCAACACAAAGGGAAAAATGGAAGATGAAATTATCGAACATACACATACTGCTCCCATAATTAATCATGAACCGAATCTTGAGGAGGATATTTCGAGGATAAATAAGAGATTCAATTCAATAGAGGAGAGATTTCAAAAATTTACCGATCGATTCATCGCATTCTATGGTGGATCGGACAGTAAAATGAATGAGGAAATAACTGGATCTGAGATTGAAAATTCTGAGGATATTCAGTGAGCTAGGACGATTCTGAAAATGACTATGTCGTTGACCCTCACCCTGAACACCAGAGCCCCTCTTCGTCTGAAGAACACCCCACACCCCTACACCACCCAGAAAATACCAAAAAAATGGAAATATTTGAAAATCACAAAAAATTGAAAATTCAGAATATTTCATAAAAATTTAAACTGAAGACGATCTGAGGAATCTGGATCCGACTGTACGGGAAGCACTGGAAAAACGCTTGATGTTTGAACTTCCTTTATACATGCCATTGAACACTTCCCCGACCTTAAAAGATTTATAACAGATAAATTAATGAAGAAAAAAGTCGGGTAGGATACGAACGAAGATGGAAAGACGTATCTTGTCAATGGCCTCCTCCTTGGTGTTGAGGAGAAAAACCAAGAGCCGCATAGTGAAGCGGTTGCCCAGATTTGACTGTGAAATCAAAGATACAATTTTCACCCATGCTCGGATTGATGACGATTCACCAATTAATATCCTCCCGACCTCTGTATTCCATGAACTCAATCTCGGACCGATTTGGAAGATACGAGAGATTATTCAATTAGCGGACCGAGCAATAAAGCGGCCGCGAGGAATCATTTCTATCATCATGAAATTCCAAGGTGCTCTGCTCAAAGTAGAATTCACGATCATTGATATTGAGCATCAAGGAGAATTCACCCAATCTCCAATCATTCTCGGAAAGCCATTCTTGGCATTGGCCAAGGCGAGTATCGATTGTGAGACTCGAGAAATCAATTTCACAGCATTGGAAGCACTGAGATCTGACCCTATCTTTGAGGAACCACGATCTTCTGAGGCAACCCACGAAGTCCCTGACAACCGTAATCATGAAACGGTAGAAGAGCCCTACCCCGCAGCCACACCTGAGATAGCGGTTGTTGATGAGACTATTGGTTTAGAAAATCTCCCCCCTGCTCCATTCCTAGCCGCTCTCACAATGGAGAATCATGTATATGAATCATATGATCCGGAAACTTATGCATGGGCACATCCTGGGTCAACCTACTCTGACTACATGGATTACATCAACTCGACACAGGAATGTGCCAACATCAAATCAATTGAGAAAGAACATGCAGAGACTCTCCCCAGTATTTCAATTCCCGCGGATCTCAAAATAGACAAATCTTTCTACTACGATCCTGAGACATATGCATGGTCACACCCTGGAGCAACATTCTCTGAATATCTTGACCAAATCATCCCAAATCGAGAGTGCTCAAACATTCGGGAGACTAAGAACAAACGCACAGACCAAACACCGACCAAGGAAAATTCTAATGGCTATTCATCTGGATATTCGAGTGAACCGACACCTTCACAACGAAATAAAAAGAGAGCCACCTTTGACCTTTCGAAAGAGGAATTAGCTGATGATCCCTCATCAGGTCCGGAAAAGATGGTCTACATGAGTGAAGTCTGTTCGGCAGCTCTAAAGCCATATCTGCGCAAGGACCCAAAATTCAATCCTCGTTGGACAACTCCCGTTCCTAACTACTACTCATCCAAAGCTGATGCTCCTGCACTCTTCAAGTACACTGGAATTATTTCATATGAGCTGACTGCGACCGGTGCTTCTGAGTATTCATCTGAGGACAAACTGATTGACCCCAAGAAGGAACGAAGTCTGAGGAAACAATTGAAGAAACAACAAGACCAGAATACTTGGAGTATGTCCACTTTCAAATACTACTCCTCTGAAGATAACTCTGATGATGGATATCTTTCATCTGACTCAAACACTTCATCTATTATCCATCATGATTTTTCTGAGGATGACACTGATTGTAGTTGGGAATCATTTGCCTCATCTCCGACTCATCACTACGATCTCCCACCACAGGCTTACAAAAAGATCAGCCGAAAACCGCCTTAATCATCGGCTACCCACCCTCCCTCCCGACCACATCGTTCTCCTTGTACAGCTTCTTCCTCTACTTAGGCTAAGGCCTAAGTATAGGGGGGGACCGATGCCATCTGTATATATCATTCCTCTCCTAAACTCTCGATCGCTCCATTTCCACCATTCTTCCATACTTAGGCTGATCAGAGCCTAAGTATAGGGGGAACCAACATCCACCTGTTTATACTCTCCTCATTCACATATCCCAATCGCTTCATTTTTCTTTGTATTTTCACTCCCTTACGCTTAACCCGAGCTATGTCTTCGTTCCGCTTCTTGTGCTCTGAGGACATAGCACTCGCTAAGTATAGGGGGGATTGTATATACTTTGTATATATTTTACCCATATCTCGTACTTTCGCGTAAGTCTATATGTATTTACAGGGTGGGTACTAACTTGAAAAAAAAAACAAAAAACAAACATACAAAGAAAAGAAGAGTTTTTCTACTAACACTGACTTGCCCAATTTTTTTTGAAAAAAAGAAAAAAAAGAAAGAGAAGGCTTCTTATTCCATTTTCTGCATAAAAAATTCCCTTGCATAAAATGTCAAAAAAAAAAGAAAAAAAATGTGTGTCAGCATTTCACACCTGCACTTCATCCAGCATCACATGCATTTGCATCCGTGAAAAGTCACTGGATTCTGAACTGAGTTATGAGCCGAAACCGAGAGTGGTCCGGACTTGAACTTAATTCACCTAATTTTCAGAGGAACTTCACCGAGAAATAGGATTTTAAGAGCTTCAGGTCTTTTAGACTTAATTCCTTAAGTTCCACATGACAATGTACAGCGTTTGACTCTTAGTGTCTAACCTGGTCTCTTCATTCTGGGTACAACTCTGGAATAGGGAATTAATTTGCACTCTCGCACTATGCACTTAGCTCAACCCAGATGGGATGTTGGAAGACTGTGTGAGTCTCTTTTCTGGTAGCGTGGAAATCTAAAGACCGGAGTACGGGTTGAAATAAAGCTTCGGAAAAGGGATGGACGACTGGGCACAATTTTTTCTAAGACCCCAAAAAATGTACGGAACAAAAAGATTCTATATCCTAGGGGCACAACAAGATCCAAACAGAACCACCAAAAATTCCAAATACAAGAAGCATTCTACCAAATAAAAATCCGACCAAAAAGATCCAAGATTCACGAACCTGCAGATCTTGGTGGAGATTTGGCTACACTGGCCATCTTCACAAGGAGAGGTGACTACACTGGCCACCCTCCAGTTCTTTTCTCTTTCTTCTATCTTCTCCCTCATTCGATTGTGAACACAGCGCGACAGACCTTAGAAGGAAATACCTGACTCCCCGAGGATGAGTTACTAGAGAGGAGAGGAACATGGTAGTCCGGCATTCTGGATGGGAAGAGATAAAACCCTTCACACACATGAGTCGGTTATTCAATGTTCATAGGGTATACTTTGGGAAGAGGATTGATCTAAGATGACTTCTGAGTCGAAACTGTGATAATGATGTGTAGAACTTGAGGGTTGTTGATTTTAAAATTATAAGTCTCACAGAAGTTCCGCCACACTATTAATCCAAAGGTCAAGTTTAGTTTCACTTTCACCTTCAGTTCATGGTCTTGGTATGGAACCCAGTCTCATTTCACTTCATGGTATTTCTTTTTGATGCTCAGGGACGAGCATGGTTTAAGTATAGGGGGATGATGAATCTCAGATTCACCACTCTAAGTCTCATTAATTAAGCTCAAGTCCCTCAAAATCAACTGCATTTCTGCATTTATTCCGCATAATTAGCATTTATACATGTTTTCATAAGAACTGCATTTTAGCATTAATTTCTGCATAAAATAAGAAGCCAAAAATCCAAGCCAAAAATGACCTGTAAATAGCTTAACTTCCCCTATTTTTAACTCCTTCATGCTAACACCGCATAACCTAAAACTACTTCCACTGTGTACACATCACTAACAAGAATAATTAAAAAATACAAAAAAATAATTAACCCAGGTAAGTGGACCAAAAACCCAAACCCTAGTTTCAGGATTTTTGAACTAAAAACCCCATATCTTCTCCACCCAGTGTCCGATTTGATCCTGCTCACTTTTGAACTAATGTACATTCAATTACCTTCAAAACAAGACCAAGTTCAAGTGAATCGGAGCTCGTATGTGAAAGTTGGGTTTTGGGCCTCTTTTGTGCATTGTATATTTTTGCGGTTTTCTGACCTATATTTTATGTATATATTTTTTTAATCCATAAAAATACAAAAAAATTAGATTAAGGTATCTATTATTTATCTTTAATTTTTTTATATTTTTTCGGATTTTTATCTTATTTAAAAATGACAAAATAATTAGAAAACCCAAAAATCAAGGTATTCTATGTACATGGGATACCCCAAAAATTAACTTTTTACATTTGACTGAATTTGGCTTTGATGTCTTAATGAAAGTTGTAGATATCATCGAGATGAGCATTTTTCATGAAGGAACTTTTTCGATCCGAGGTCATTTGCTATTTTTTATCGATTTTATAAAAGGTTTTTCTTTCGATTTTTCTATTGCTGACACGTGGCAGCCCCAGAGGCCGCCACGTGTCAGCGATTTTTCACCCTTTTAATATCATTTTTAATAAAAAATATATAAAAAAAAATAAAGAAAAAAATAAATTAATTAATTAAATGCCACGCACGTGCAGCGCCCGTGCCACCCCGCACGCGCACTGCACGTGCCTGCGCCCCCCTCTCATCTCTCCCGCCACGCGTCGACATCTGGACCGTCCGATCTCAGCCGATTGGACGGCCCTTGATCATCTTCCCCAATCGCATCACCCGTGCCTCCTCCCACGAAATCTCCGCAACCTCCGCCCCGATCTCGCAACGGCCGTTGACCCCAAACCGAGCAACCGCCGCCCGCATATCTCGCGTCGGCCGAACAACCTTCCACAACTGCCTTGCCGACCCTCCTCTGATCTCGCCACGACCAACCTCTCCCCATCAGGTCGCTCCACCGCCCTCTCCTATTTAAAGAGCTCCGCCGCTACCAGCCTCCCCATCCGTCGATTGCACCTCGGAGCTCCTTCGCGGCGGTGACAGCACCGCGTCGCCTCCCCGGCGAGATCCGAGCATCCCAAAGCTCGTAGCAGCGCCGCCTCCACGCGTGCCTTTGCTCTAGCTTCGGCTTCACGTCGTCGAGCCCACGACCACGGTTCCATCTCCGCCTTCGTCAACCACCCTCCGATGTTCTCCAGCTTCGCCGTCATCGTCATCAACAAACGCCAACGACGCTCCAATCGCCACCGACATCATTGACAAGCCTCGACTTCACCGGTCCACCGTCATCGACTCCATCTTCAACCTCCATCGCGTCATCTCCGGCGACCACTTCTCCAGCTCCGCCTCTGCCGGGTCTACTCCACCTCGCACAACCATTGGCCAGCCCGCCACCGACCTCGCCACAGCAGCGGGCCACCTCCGCCTCGACCGGCACGCCTCGGTTGTGCCCTCCGCTCCTCCGCCTTCGCGACGCCAGTCGTCCTCGGCCATCCAAAAGGCGTCTCCGCCACGCAATCCAGCCGCCGGAGCAAGCCGACTCCGCCCTCGCTTCATCACCGCAGCGCCAGGACGGGCTGCAGGCCCGAGACCCCAGCACGTGCTTCGCACGTGCGTGGGGGACGTCATCCATCATCATCCCCCGGGTCACGTGCCTTGCACGTGACCGCGGGGTAAATTACAAAGAGCCCCCTGCTTATTCTCCATATTGCACCAGAGTCCACGCCAACCAGAGGTCATGTGCAGAGCACGTGACCCTCTGGCGAATTTACAACATCCCCCCCGCTAACTAGGTATTGACACTTAGGCCCCCACTGCACTTTTCTTTATTTATTTTATTTATTATATTTACTGCATTTACACCCCTGTGTTCTCCCCCTGTTTTGAACCTCTTCTAGACATCATTTTAGTTATACACAAATAGCACTTTGTTCAACGCTTAATTATCTACATTGTGATATGCTGTGGATATTTTCCTATTTAATGGTTAATTAATAATCAATTTTTCTGTAGAAAATTGCGAAGTTTACCTAGTTTGTGCTCCAAATTTTGTAATTGATTAACCGGTGCTCTAAAAATCTCCGAAAAATCATATATTGTAGAGATTATTTTGTTTGACATTGTGCCCAAAAATCTTTGCATTTGCATGCATAGTTCGCTCTGTAAAAATCATTTTGCATATTTCAATGTTTGATTTTTAATAGGTATTAAACCCCACATTTTTGAGGTTTAGGATTTTTCTGAGATCCCTCACCTAGTGATAGATCTTAGATAAATTTGGATCTTGAAAATAAGTAGGTTTAATATTTATTATAATTAAATACTGAAAATTATTTTGTTTGCATTTAAAATTCATAAAAAAATTCATTTTGCATCCAAAAATTACAAAAAAATTACAGTGTTTTTATTTCATCATCTTTTACATTGTGGCCAAGTTTCGTATTTTTTGAACATCGGTTGATTGAAATTTACATTTTAGTCCCTAAAATAGGCCGAAATTGCATTTTGCATTTCTTTATTGCATTAAAAACTCCCAAAAAAAAGACCGCCTTGAAAACCGAACTCGAAATTTGATAGACATAATCCTAGGTTGTTCCTTTGTCTCCTTGTGATCGACCTTGGGACTTGCCCAAGTAAAATAAAAATAAAAACCACTTGATTAAAATTTCTTTAAATTTTGTGGTTATTTCTTGTCTGTTTCCGATCGCCGCCTACAACGAACGACTTTTATTATTTTACATACGAAGATTAAAAACACATTCTTAACCCAGCGTTTTCGGACTCGTCAGAGCACACCGGTGCTCGGCGAAACAGACCTCGAAAAAATAGTCCAAGTCCACAGTTCAGAATCCTAAATTATTACAAGAATAATTGTTCTCTCTCAAAAAATAAAATTCTTCTTCTCCTCCTGCTCTTCTTCCTGTGCGGGTCCTCTAAAAAGAAACTCCAAGTCGTCCAAGCAGTACCTCGCACAAAAATCAAATAGAGAAGGTCAGAAAACAATTATAATATAAAGAGACAAAACAGAAAAATGACTACAAAACCGTGCTCCCCGGCAACGACGCTATTCTGCTGACGTGCAAGACAACTCGGGTTAAGCAAATAATAAACAATGGTCATTGTGACCCAAATCACCAAGCGTGGTCAATCGAGAAAAATAATATCAAACCACTCAGAAAAATCAAGAAATACAATGTAAGCGGTTTTCGCTATTATTTTTTCCTGGTATAGCGACCTGGGTCAAACTCAAGGAGCACGCTTGAAAAACTAAGTAGTCAAATTTTCAGAGTTAATTTTTAGTGGTTTTTGAATTTTTACTTTTTTTAATTTTTAAAATAAGGCGCAAGCAATAAAAGAAACACACACACCACACTCTTTTGTATTTTTCCAAATGATAAAAAATGTACAAAAAATTCCAAAGAAAATGCTTTTGTGTTTTATATATTTTAAAATATTTTTGTTAATTTTTTTTAGAATTTTTCTGATGTTTTTGTTATTTTCTAAAAATCGAACAGTGAAAAATGGAGCAAACTATGCATAGTCAAGAGTATTTTGCAAATTAAAAATTTTTTAATTGGTCAAAATCCCTGAAACTTATTTTTAAAAGAAACTAGAGATCAATATTTACAAATAGAGATTGAAATCACTATTTTTGGATTTTTCTATAATTTTCTACAATTATTTTAAGAATTTTTTATTTTCACAATTTTTTGGAGTTTTATAAAAGGACAATGCACAAAAATTAGTCAGAAGTTAAAACACATCAAAACACACCTACAACAATTGTTTTGGAATTTTTAGACTATTATTCAAATTTTTATGAATTTTCAAAGTTCTGACAAAGGAAAAGGCACTGTTTTTTATTTTTAAAATATATCAAACGGCCATAAAAATTTATGAAAAATTTACACAATGACAAGAACTATTACAGAGACATACACCATTTTTTTGAGAATTTTTTCAAACATAAAAACATCTATTCCATTAAGAAAGCAATGCAAAGTTTAAGTATGGAAGTGCAGGGACTAAACTGCACTTTTTGAAAAGTTCAGGACTGAATTGTAATAATATAAAATTGCAGGAAGAAATATGAAATTTACCGAAATATCACATGTCGAGCACGTGACTTTCTAGAGCTCGGGGGTCTTCTTGTTATTCTTAAAATCTTCCTGGGGCTCGTTTGCAATTATTTCCAAACAATTTTTTTATTCAAAAAGAACCCTAGGGCTTGTTCTGTTCTTCATTTCCAAATGCCAAAGGGAGAGGCAAGGCGGTCGCCGTCGCCCCTTCTTGTTCTTCCAATGGAGCAAGGGCGGTGACGGATCGGACACATGAGGGTGGACGGCACAGGGGCGCACGGTGCCTGGGAATCCGTGAAGCGCGGAGGGCGGCGCCGGGCGACGCTGCCGCGCACGAGCGGCGGAGAGGGAGTGCATGGCGTAGGCGTCATCGGGTCTGGATCGAGCACGAAGGGCCTGCGCGCGGGGCAGTGGCGTGGTGGCTAGTGGGGAGGAGCGCGGGCCGCCCAGGTGGCGGAATGGAAGCAGATCGGCCTCGCACGGGCGATGCTGGAGCGCGACCCACAGCGGAGTGGAGGGACGGTGGGCTCACGCGCGTCGTGGAGGCGCAGGGATCGCGCCCAGCGTGGCGGGGGCGACGGGGTGGCTACGGGGGTTGGCCCGCGCCGTGCGGGCTTCGCGCGGCTAGGGCGGAGGAGGAGGCCGAGCGTCCCGCTGGAGGCACGTTGGAGGGTGGACATGGGCACGCGGCCGGGTGCGGCAAAGAACGGCAGGCTCGTGCGGCTAGAGTGCGCCTGGTGGCAGGCGCTGGTTGGAGCGGCCAGCAGCCGGGCGGAGGACGCGCGCACTGTTGTTTATTTTTTTTCTTTTTTTTCTTTTTTTGTATATGTAAAAACAAAAATAAATTTTGTTTTTATATTTTTTAAACAAACTTTGAACAGATTTTTTTATTCTTTTGTATTTCCTGCAAAATAGATTTTAAAGAAAAACTAAAAAGAATAATTTTGTTATTTTCCTATTTTACCTGCAAAACAAATGTAAGAGATAGAAAAAGACAAAAAAATAATTTATTTTTTATTTTTTCCTGCAAAAACCAATGTTAGAGGAATATGAAAACAATTATATACTATTTTATTTTATTTATATTTATACACAAAAATGGAATGAGTGAATGATATGGATCTTACGTGGAGCGGAAGATAGATCCGTTGCTCCGATCACCGTGCGTGACCGGAGGTGATATTGTTGGGTAGAACGTGAAAATGGTGGGATACGAAAAATGAGATGGAAATCGATGGTGGATCGGACGTAAAATGCGATGGATATTTTTCTGGATGATCTAAATTCTAAAGATTAGCTATGTCTAAGCAGAAAATAAATCTGAGATTTAACCACGTGAAAAAGACAAGAAATAAAATGGATCTCACCTTGGGTTCGAACATGCCATGATGGCCTCAACGAGGGCCGACACACTGTCACCAGACGGCTCGGAGGCTAGGCACCCATCTTCAACAAGACGACGCTCGGAGATCGGGCTCCTCTCCACCAAAGATCGATCAAGGAGTGAATAAGGAGGAGGAGCCCATTAAAAAGAGAACAAAAATAAAAATGGAAAGTTTGTACAAATAAGGAAAGTGTTTATTGGTTAATTAAATAAAATAATTAAATAAATAAAATAATTAATTAACTCATTTCGAAATTCGGAATTAAATTATTTAAATAAATTAAATAATTAATGAAAATCAATTAGCCACCATAATGGTGGTTATTAAAGGTATGAGATAAAATCCTATATACACGGTAAGTTTATAAAATCAATTAATTCATATAAATCAAATAGTTAATTATAAATTTAGTAATTAAATTAAACTAATTAAATAATATTAGATAATTAAATTTTTTTGGATTTTTATTTCAGGAAGTTAGTTGTATACACATATTATACACATATAATATAATGTACATAGGTACAAATAAGGAAATAATTTTTACAAAAGATTTTTTAATTTTTAATTTTTAATTTTTTTAATGAAAAAATATTTACAAATATACACATTATATATAAAAATAAATATGAATAAATTATATACAACACGTATATGGGAAAACTGCACAAAACACCCTTGAAAACCGACTTTTTAACCGTAACTCCAAAAATTATGAACCATAGCCATTTGAAAGATAATTTAATTTATAGTATGATGGAAGTGAGTTTTGTTCAATTTGAGCTTGTATGGAGCCGGAATTGGTGTTTCATTGGTCACTTTACGGCTTTTTCTAGGTGCGATTATTTGCAATATATACATTATTTTATTTTACATTCATTTTTACTATTTACAACACATTTTTATTTACAACTTTTGTTTACAAAAATAATTAGTTTGAGGTCAAATTATGTACAAATAATATAATGTAAATTTTATATAAAAATACAGGAAAAATATTTACAAAATATTTTTGGTTTTTCTAACAGAAGACCCTATCTCCCCCTACTTTATTCATGATCGATCAGGTCAAGTCTTGACCTTCTCTCGGGGTTCGGGTCAGTCTTTATTTATTACATAAATAAATCATTTTCTTTTTCTTTTCTTCTTTATTCTGTTATTTATGTACAAAAAGTGTAAAAAATGCAATTTTAACAAATACATGCAAAATGTAAAATTATGGAATTAGTGGGTATTTACAGGTGTTTGACTACGAAAATGAAGCTAAAATAAAATAATAAAGACGATGAATCGTGGATTCATCATTCCCCTATACTTTACCTTTGCTAATCCCTTAGCAAACACTTATTTGAAAAAATAAGTGAAAACAAAGATAAAGAAAAGAAAAAGGAAAGAAGTTAGAACAATGTTGACTTTTAAACTTATCTTCATAAAAATGTAGTATGGAGCTCTGTCAGACCTTTGGATTATTAGTGTGTCAGAACCTTAATGAGAAATGGTATTAAAACCTAACAGCCTCTATGTTCCATAAGACTCCTATTCAGGTCTCCTCAACAGTCATATTAGAACAAGTCTACGTACACAAATTCTTATGACTATAAATTCTTACTTGTACGTGTAAGTGAAATATAGCTCCTCATCTCAAAAGTAGCAAAGGAACAGACTCTCTCAGCAAGGTAACTCTAATCCCCCGATCTGGCAACTCTTTCCTCGAGGAGCGGGGATATTCCCTTCTAAGTTCAAGTACAACCAGTTCAAGAAGAGGGGATGGAGAAGAGAATGGATGGTAACCAGTGTAGTTACATATCCTTGGATGCATGACCAGTGTAGCCATGTCACCAGCTGCACGCTCACAAATATTTGACTTTGAAGCTCTTATTCTTTTTTTTCACTTGTATATACACTCCGGCAGGCATTTTATTTTTCTATCAAGCATGTCCACTTTTGGAGATTTTGCATTTTTTTTTTGAAAATATATACAAGGTGCAGCATGTACATAAGGAGTTTTTCCTCTCGAGCCAGTAGACTATCCCTCTTTTGAAGCATTATTGCAACCCCACAACTCCTGTCTTTAGACCTCAACATCACCAAACCAGGTTGAGACGCACTTCCCTCCCTTGAGGAGGACGAGAGGTTCCGCCTAGATGTATTACTGATAACCGAACATTTAGCGAGGGTCACAATAATATATTTATCAAGTGTCGCTGAGGCGACCGCTCACCAAACATGGGTTGATCAACAATTAACCCACAATAAAAGAATGAAGAAATTAAGTCCAAAAATGTGAATTAATATTTATTACTCTACCATAAAATGTATAGGGAACAAGCATGTAGAGGTCGAACCACAAAGAGCAATACGAAAATGCATAAGCCTACAATGTGCATCTATCACAGAGTCATCCATGTGTGAAGCCTATTTTTGTGGGTTTTTGAATTTTATATATTTATTTTATTTTATTTTATTTCTATTATTATTTTTATTTTTTTATTATTTTTTTAATAATATAACTAGGTAATATATATATATATTTTATAGAATATAAATATATAAATATATGTATACTCATAGAGGGTGATAATATAGCTTATAATACATACTTTATATATATATATGTACAAACAATAATAATAATATTTTTTTAGGATTTTATATATTAATAAATATAGATATAAATATATATTTATATAGCTATGCATTTTTTTATAGGGAATATATATATATATATGTATACATAAAGGGGAGATAGAATATTTATAAAAATATACAAAAAATGGTCAAAAATTCAGAATTAAAGCATTTTTGGTATTTTCATGATTTTTTACTATTTTTGTGATTTTTGGGCATTTTTCAAAATAGTTTTAGTATTTTTAAATGGCAAAATAAGGGAAAACAGGGAAATAGGGACTGGCTGTGAGAAAAATATGAAATAAAAATAGTAAACAACCACAAAATTTTTCTTCCCTAATTTTCAAATAAAGATAATAAAATATAGAAGAAGCAGAGACTGAGTTATATTTTTCTGATTTTTCTTTGATTTTTTATATTTTTTTGAAGTTTTTGGGCATTTTTGAGTTTTTAAGGTTTTTCTTTTGAGATTTTTAGGGATTTTTGGATTGAAACTAAAATAGGTCAAAATACACATCAGGGAATATTTTTGTAATTTTCGAGGCCTTTTAATATTTTTTTGGTATTTTATAAGTTAGACAGTGAAGAAAAGACATGTTTTCGATTTTTAATAAATGCAAAAATGCAACAAAATTAAAAATTAAAAATGTAGCATGCAAGGATACACTAACATGAGCTTATGTCTATTTTTGCAAAATTTTTCAAAGAAATATGAAGCACAAAATAAATAGACAAAGCATACAAAAATAAATGGCCTGGCAGGGGTATTTTTCCAATTAAAATAATTGACAGGGGCATACATGCAAAAATCACAATAAAAATGAACGTGAACTTTTATTTTCAGGGCCATTTTACAATTACAAAAACCCGACGGGGTTTAAATGCAAATTTCACCTGCCTCACGTGGTTGCTGCACGTGAGGCGCAGAGGGACTAAAATGTAAATATACAAACTCCAGGGGGTGGACTGCAAATTTTACACTTTATTTACAACGTAACCTTTTATTTTTAGGATTAAACTATAAATACAAAAAGCGGGGGATGTGTATGAAATTTACCCCCTAAGGCGCATCATCCTGCGGAGCTGGGCGCGCCACTTATCCACGCGTCGAGCATCCGACGGTGGATACCGGTTCGTCGATGAAGGGCCTGGATTAGATGATCCTGGCTGATCTGACGGTTGGCACGTGTCTTCATCGAACGACTCCTGAGCGAACTGGGACGGGCCTCCAGATCTGACGGCTCTGGAGCTCCCTGGAAGAACAGGGAAGAAGCTCGCGCCTGGCGAGCTTCGATCGAGAAGCATGGGCTCCTCCAGGGCTCTCCCGCGGATCTGAAGTAGTATGCACGTAGCTGGAAGCCTCCCGCATCTCCTGAAGGTTCTCTCATGGCTCTTGGAGGTCCGAGTCGTTCGGACGAGGTCGATGAAGCACAGGACCTCCAGGAACCTCTTCCTGGTTCGATACGAGCCCAGATGGGCTCCATTCCGCGTTGTACCAGCACAGGAAGGACCGGGGGCGAGAGGGCTACCTCCTCGACCCGGGATTTTGAAGCTTCGCTGCAAAATGTAGTGGGGCGGAGGGGCTCCGACGAACGGTAGAGGTGGAGCCCCGATTCGCGAAGACCAGAGGTCCTCGGTTGGTCAAAGGCGTTGGATAGATGGAGAATGCGATGGGGATTGAAATGGGGTGTACGTGGCGGTCGGAGACAGTAGATTTCACAGTGAAGAAGTCGCCGAAGCGGAGCTCCAGCGAACTTCGAATTTGGGATTTTAAGCTACAGGGATTAACTAAAGACTAATCTAACAACGGGAATTAAAATCTAACATTAAAACCTAACTAAAAAGCATGAAAAGGACAACTCTTATACCTGGGGGCCACCAGGGAGCAGGGCGGATGCCGGAGCTCCGCCGCGACAAAATTCTCCTTCCTCCGGCCGAGTCAAGGCGCTGGAGCACTCCCCCTGTCACGAGGAACAGTCCAGGAACAAGATCAAGGCTTTAGGTTGGAATGAAATTGGCCAAATTCGAGGAAGGAGGCGGAGGTACTTATTTATAGACATTGGCATGGTGCCTTATTGACCGTAGATTATTTCTTAATCCAATGAGTATCTGATTGATCTAAGAGTTTGGCGGGCATCATGGATGATCAGAGATCAATTCTTGTGAAGGAAGCGAGCTCGATCGATGAACGAGATGGTCGTAAAAAAGGGATGAAAATCGGGGAAAAGAAGGTTCAGACGCGCCAGAGCTTGGATGGGACAGTTGACCAGGGGGTCAACGAAGGCCGGTGCCCCATTGGTCCACGTCAGCCGCTAAAAGACAAAACAGGAAATTTGAGTCTAAATTGATTTATTTACCATAGTAAATGATTTATTTAGGATTTTCTTAAAACATAACAAATGTGTATTTTTTTATGTAATATTTATTTGTGATTTTTATTGATTTTTTCGGAGTATTTTATTATAGTTTTAATTTGATAATGTGTATATGTATGTATTTACATGTATTTTTGTGTATTTTATTTTTAATTTGTTTATTTTCTTTTATTATTTTATTGGCTTATTTTATAAATTTATAATTTATTTTTGTGAGTATAAAGGTATTTTTATTTAATTTTTAGGAGTTTATTTACATTTTTAAATAAATAGGTATATGTATATGTAAGTATACTTATAGGTATTTTACCTATACATTTTATTTATTTAATGAATTTTATTTGTTTTTATTTTGGATTTGTATTTTTAATAATTTATATATAATATAGACATTATTATAAAAGTATAAATGAATAAAAGAATAAAGTAATAAAATCCCCTTTTATTTATGTACATTCTTAACATAGGTATTTTACCTATGTATTTCATAAACTTATTTTATTTTAGAAATTCTTTTTAGTTTTCTTTTAATTTTAATATGTATATGTATTCTATACATTATTTGTAAAATTCTAAAAATATAAATTTGCTACAATAATGAATAATGAATAAATGGAATATTTTAATCAGGCAGGCTGCACAATGAGGGTCAAAAACCTAACTTTTGCATATAGACTCCAAAAATTATGAAACCAATTTTATTAAATAGTTCTTGGAAAGATATATACAATTAAAGGTGAGTTTGAGTGATTTGGAGTTTTTATTTGCAAGATATGGGTCTGTGAAGTTGAGATTTTGGCATTTTATTCTGTGTATAAAATGTACACTGAGTATTATTTTTGCACAAACTCAATTTTGCATTTTTATTTATATTATTATCTACAACTTTCATGAACAAAGTTTCTGCATTTGATGAATAAATAATAATGTACAAAATAGGTGTCAAAAATGCATAAATAAATGCATGAATAAATGAGGTATTTATTGTACACTGGCCCCTTATCTCCCCCTACTTTATTCCTTGTCGACCAATACCATGCTGGACTTGGTTTCGGGGTTTGGGTCATAAAATATCTCCAATATTTTATTCCTTTTTCTTTTCTTTTCTTTATTCTATAATTTTAGCATTAAACACAATATTTAATGTATATTAATACAATGAATCATGAATGCTATTATGTACAATTTGATGCTATTTACATGCATTTGCTGGGGTTTTTGAGGCCAAAATGATAGAATAAAGGTGATGAAATGGAGATTCATCACCCCCCTATACTTGCCTTTGCTAGTCCCTAGCAAACACTTATGCAATAAGTACAAAAAGAATAAAGAAAAGAAAAAGGAGAATTAAAGAAGGATAGAGTGAATAGGGGTGCTTTCAGTGCAATGCATGTCTTTACAAAATCTGAATTTGGAGCTCCTGTCAGACCTTGGGTGTAGATGTGTGTGGAACCTAGTCGGGAACCAGCTCTAAAATACAACAGCCTTCGATAGTCACAGAACTCGGTTCAACCCACCTCAATAGCATGGTCAGAACTAGTCTACATCATACGCAAACCCTTTTAACTATGAAGATGACTTGTACAGTGTAAGTGATAGCGGCTCTCCCCAACTGAAATGATAAAGGAACTGACTTCTCCAGAGTGACAACCCAATGATTCCCCAGTCCAACAGCTCTTTCCTCGAGGAGCAGGGTATTCCCTTCTAAGTTCAAGTGGCAACGAGCTCAAGAGGAGGGGGTGAAGAGAAGAATGGACGGTAGCCAGTGTAGCTACCTATCCCGGGATGCAAGACCAGTGTAGTCAAGTCATCCAGCTGCAGGCTCACATATTTGTCTTTGGAACTCAAGCTTGCTTATTGACTTTGTACATACTTTGCAGGCATTTTATTTTTGTACAGGCCTGACCATTTTTTTTTTCAACATACTATTCACAGCAGCATTTACATAAGGAGTTTTTCCTCTTGAGCCAGTAGACTATCCCTCTTTTGAAGCTTTATCGCAACCCACAATCTCCTGTCTTTAGACCTCATGGCTATTGGACCAGGTTGGGGTGCACTTCCCTCCCTAGACGAGGACGAATGTTTCCACCCGTGTGCGTCTCAGACTGGAAAATCCAACCCCCTCACCACTCCAACTGAGTTGAGCCAAGTGAAAGGTGCAAGTGTCCAAGTTAGGTCACGGTCGGCAAGAGTCGTACGTGTGTCTCCAAAAGTTCTAATTAGTCCACTGAGGTGACTTGAACCCAGCCCTGATTTCTCAAAGAATTAAGTCTGTATAGACCTGAAGTACCTTAAACCTAGTTCCCATAAGGTTCCAGTGCAATTAGGTGCGGTAAGGTCCAACCAAGCTCCAATTTGAGACTTTATTGGACTGATTCAATCATTAAGCTCACTCAAAAAGAATACGAATGGTATGCTTATGCTATGCACAATGAATGATGCAATTTTTCACAAAGAATTTAAAAGAATCAAAGAGTATTTTACACAAAGAATTTTTGCAAATGAAAAGGGTACATATAATTATTTACAAGGCTCGCCACTTTATTTATAAAAACTTTACAGGTTTGAGTGAAGTAGTTTATTTAGAATTGTACACGCATTTGAAAACTACTTTTGCAAAGAGTTTTCACACTATATATATATATATACAATTTTCACAATAGTTTTGACAAGCATTTTTCAAAATATTTGCACATAGGTTTTTCAAATCCTTTCTTTCACACAAAGAAAAAGTTTTTCAATCAAAACAGTTTCACACAGGTTGAAATAATTTTACACCAAATTTTTCAAAACTAGTCACACTATTTTTCAAATCATACTGTATAGGTATCTGATTTATTAATCAGTATGTACAAAAGAAGAGAAACTGTGTTTGATGTACAATATGGTTTTTATAAGTTTTATTTCTGATTATTCCTTATTTACAAATGAGAGATTTTTGTGCAGACTCCTCAGACTTACTCGAGAATCCCTTTCACAAGAGTTTTGAAAACTATAGTCCAAAATAATTTTGCAAACATGCACACTCATTTGAAAATGATTTTACAAAGGATTACACAACATAGATAAGTTTTTCAAAACAATTTGACAATCCATTTTACAATCATTTGCACACTAGTTTTCACACATTTTGATTTCACTCAAAGAAAATAAATTTTACACACAAAACTAATTTTTCAAAAGTTGAATGCTTGTACACACTATTTTCAAACAATTTTCACAAGGTTTTTCAAAGAAGCTTTCTTTCACAAAACATTTTTCTGACTTAATAATCAGTATAAGTACAAAGAGCCTGAGGAGCTCACAATCATCTTTTATTATTATAAAGTTACTTATTGCTTTTTAGATTGAATTGGTGTTTTATTTTTGAGTATGAGTTATGGCTTATAGTATATACATGGTATATACGACCCCCCTATACTTAGCTTGAGCTATGTCCTCATAGATCGAAGAGAAAAGCAGAGACATAACTCGTACTGAGTATAGACAAGTCTAAAGAATAAATATGAATGAAATGAATGAATGAGAGGTTGACCGTCCCCCCTATACTTAGGATCAAGTAATCCTAAGTATAGCAGACTGTACAAAAAGCAGGGAGGGTCAAGGGTGGGAATACACAGATCGTACTCAGATTGTCTCCCCCTATACTTAGGGTAAGATACTCCTAAGTATAGACAAGAAGAGGAGACAATGGAGAGGATCGGACTGACATGAAAAACTCTAAGTGTACATCCCCCTATACTCAGGACAAAGTACGTCCTCAGTATAGAAAACTGTCTACAAGGGCGGCACCTTTCAGATAGAAAAAGAAATTAGAAAAGGAAAAGAAGAAAAGAAGAAAAGAAGACAATCAGATAAACAGTTCTTTGAGTACATCGTCTGAATCCTCTGATGCTGCAGTAGCTGTGGAGATGTCATCATGTCGCACGAGCTGGATTGAGTCAACAACGGCCAAGAATGCATCTGGTTCTAAGTAAAGCTTCAGGAGTTGGCCGTTGACGACGAAGGGTTGTGCGTCAGGGGACAATTTTGATATGGCAATGCTTCCATTGTCACGCACTTCACAAACTCGAAATGGCCCTGTCCACTTACTCTTTAATTTGCCTGGAAATATCCGCAACTTTGCATCAAATAAACACACTTTCTGTCCAACGTCAAAGGTCTTTCGTCTGATGTGCCGGTCATGCCAGCGTTTCACCTTCTCCTTGTACATCAAGGTGTTATCTTATGCATAGTCTCGGAATTCCAAGAGCCTGTTCAGATCATCTTTCCTCTTCTGACCACTTTTGCGTGAGTCCAAATTACAACTGTTGATTGCCCACAAAGACTTGCGAATTAATTCCACGGGCAGATGGCACGGTTTTCCATATACAAGATGATAGGGTGGCATGCCCAAGGGAGACTTGTAGGCAGTTCTGTAAGCCCATAGGACCCGAGTCCAGGAGTTGAGATCAGTCCTTTCTGTTTGGCCTAACAAGTTTCTGCAGGATAGTCTTGATTTCTCTGTTCGATAGCTCCGCCATGCCATTGGTCTGAGGATGATAAGGAGATGCGACACGATGGTTGATGCCATACTCCTTCGTTAACTTCTTGACCTCTTTGTTAATGAAGTGGCTACCCTCGTCTGAGATGAGGATTTTCGGTATCCTGAAACGCGAATTGATGTTCTTCTTCAGAAACTGGCATACTGTTCGGCTGTCGGCGGCTCGAGCGGGGATAGCTTCAACCCAACGACTCACGTAATCGACGGCGAGAAGGATGTGCTCAAAACCTTGACTGTTAGGGAAAGGTCCCATGAAGTCAATGCCCCATGCATCGAAAACGTCTGCTATCTGATGATTTTCATGGGCATTGAGTCTTTGGCAGTTAATGTTCCTTTCAATCTCTGAAAGTCAGTGCATCTTTTGACAAACTCAGCTGCATCCTTGAATAAAGTGGGCCACCAGAAGCCACATTGAAGTACTTTGGCTGCCGTACAATCTCCAGAGTGGTGTCCACCAGATTCGAGCGAGTGGCAATGCTCGAGGACACTAGAATGCTCTGTCTGAGGGATGCATCTGCGCCAGATACAATCTGCTCCTTCTCTGAATAAAAGAGATCTTCCCATTGGTAGAAGCAGATGGTCGACATGAATTTGTTCTTTTGGTTCTTCATCCAATCCGAAGGTATTACCCCAGAGGCGAGGTAATTGACTATATCAGCATACCAAGGAAGAGAATCCACTGCTAAGATGGCTTCATCAGGGAAGGTTTCTGTGATAGGTGCATTGCTCAGAGGAGGTTCATGCTGCTCTATTCTGGAGAGATGATCTGCTACCACATTCTAGACTCCAGGCTTGTCTTTTATTTCCAAATCGAATTCCTGGAGGAGAAGGATCCAACGAATTAGTCTTGGCTTAGCATCCTTCTTCTGCTGTAGGTATCGGATAGCAGAGTGGTCTGTAAAAATTACGACTTTTGATCCCAACAAATAGGATCTGAACTTCTCTAAGGAGAAAACCACAGCCAGCAATTCTTTTTCTGTCACTGTATAATTTCTTTGTGCTTCATCTAATGTTCTGCTGGCATAGTGAATGGCATAGGGGCGCTCTGTCTTTCCTTTGCCCAAGAACCGCCCCGACTGCAAAGTCTGACGCATCGGTCATTATTTCAAAAGGAAGAGTCCAGTCGGGCGGCTGTAAGATTGGAGCCTGAGTGATAAGCTCCTTCAACTGATTGAAAGCAAGGAGAACCGGCTGATCGACAATGAACTCAGTCTCCTTGCACAAAAGCTCTGTCAGAGGTCGGGCAATGCGGCTGAAATCCTTGATGAATCGCCTGTAGAATCCCACATGTCCCAGGATTGACCTCACATTCTTCACTGATTGAGGTGGCTGAAGATTTGAAATGACATCCACCTTCGCCGGGTCGACTTCCATGCATGTTTGGAAATGACGTGACCCAACACAATACCTTCTGTGACCATAAAGTGGTTTCTTTTCCCATGAAAGTACTCAATTGACTTCTCGGCACTTCTGAAGCACTCTATCTAGATGCTCAAGGCAAGAATCGAAATAATCACCATAGACAGAGAAATCGTCCATGAACACCTCGAGAAAACTGCCTACCATCTCGGCGAAGACTGCTAACATGCATCTTTGGAATGTTGCAGGTGCATTGCATAATCCAAAGGGCATTCTCTTGAAGGCGTAGGTGCCGAACGGCAAGTGAAGGTAGTCTTCTCTTGATCTTCAGGAGCGATCGCAACTTGGTTGTACCCGGAGTACCCATCCAGAAAGCAGAAGAACTCCTTGCCTGCTAATCTCTCCAGAACTTGATCGATAACTGGCAAGGGGAAGTGGTCCTTCTTGGTTGCTGCATTGAGACGGCGGTAGTCAACATACACCCGCCAGGATGTTGGCACCCGAGTGGAAATTTCCTCTCCTTTATCATTTGTAACCACGGTAAGCCCTGATTTCTTCGGAACTACATGCAGTGGGCTTACCCATTTTGAGTCGGAGATGGGATAGATAAAGCCTGCATCACACCATTTCGTGATTTCTTTCATGACGACGTCCCGAAGGTTAGGGTTCAGTCTTCTTTGAAATTCGCGGGACGGCTTGGCATCTTCTTCTAAATAGATATGGTGTGAACACAAGGCTGGATATCCCTCGGAGATCTGATACGCTCCAACCAAGTGCCTTGCGATTCTTTTCTAGAACCTCGAGAAGTCGAGATTCCTGATCCGGCTTCAGCTGCTGCTGATGATGACCGGATACATTTGTTCTTCACCCGCAAGGAAAGCATACTTCATGCCCGCAGGAAGTGGCTTGAGTTCTGGTTTTGATCTGTCCACTTTATTTGTCACTTCAGATACCATGCTGGTGGTGGGATGTACTTTCTTTCAATACTTACCATCATCATCATCCTGTTGAGATCCCGGTGATGCACCGAACGGCTCTGCGCTAAGCTGATCATGTTCGGTCTGGAGTGAATGCTCAAGAAGTTGCGCATACATCTGAGAATCTGTCTCCCAAGAATCATCGGAGCATTGCTGACTGCGCTTTCCAACTCCTCCTCAAGAGTGAGGATTTCTTGGGTCCATGGATCGTCCAATGACAAGCATGAATCTCTGATCTCTGCAATAAAATCACAGTCTGCTTCGGATGCTGCCTGGCTCTCATCAGTTGTGGCATTCGGCTCTCTGTTCATGTTTATCGTGATCCCTGGGTGCTCGAGCTGAAAGTAATCGTGCCAGACCCGTAATCAACCACGATACCTGAAGTACGAAGGAATGGTCTGCCAAGGATGATAGGGGTCTGAAGAAGAGGTGCAGGCGAGTCCATATCAAGGACTACAAAGTCCGCTGGGAATTTCATTTCCTGCACTTTAACTACCACGTCTTCGAAAAGACCTCGGGGCCTCTTGACGGATCGGTCAGTGAACTGAAGGATCATGCGTGTCTGCTTGAGCGGTACCAGCCCGAATTCTTGCATTATGGACAAGGGCAGAAGGTTGATGTAAGATCCACTATCCAAGAGAGTGCGCTCGAAGACCTGGTCAAAAATCTCACAACTAATCAGAGGCGCTCCTGTATCTTGTTTCTTCTGGGGGAGATTGCTAATAGCTGCTACCGTGGCCAAGGTGAGGACATGCCTCTCGACTTGCTGGCGTCTGTTTTCTTGCGTTGGGCGACGCCTGTTAGTACATGCCTCTTTCAGTCCTTTCTTTACGGTTGGCATGTATTCCACGGCCTTTAACAAGGGAATCTCAACAGTCAATTTATCTAAAATGTCCACAACACCTGGATCAGACAATGCCTTTTTTCGTTTTGCAATTTTTTTGGATTTTTGTATTGCATGAGGAAAAGGAATATGTACATTACTAGCAGGAAAATCAGAGTTCTTATTTACATCAATATCATCGCCCACATAATGTTGTACATCCGAACTACAAAAAGGAGTACAAGCTGAATCTTGGAATGCTGGTGCTGTTGGGCGATCAAAAAGGGTAGCGTCTGCTCCATCGGCTGGCGAGGGATCGGCTGCTGCTCATGGCTCCTCCAATGCTGGCGCGGCCTCGCGTCGGCTACAAGCTTCTTTTTGGTGTTTTGCTTTTGTTGATTTTTTTGTATTTTCTGCTAAGGCTGCTGGTGACATGGCACGACGGCTGAATTGGCTTCTCCTTCTTCTTACTCCTCACCCGCCCCTGGAGCTGGCACGACTGATGCGGAAGATGACGATCCACCTGTTTCTTTATTCACCCCACTTCTAGTAGCAGACGGAGGCAAGGCCCTACCGCTCCTGAGAGTAACAACATTAGAATAAACAGTAATATCATTATCAGACACGGACTGGACATCACGTTCTACCTGCTCTTTCTTCTTAAAATTGTTGGGGTTGGCTTCGACCTGCGCCGGAATGGTAGTTCGGGTGGCAGTCTGGTCATCAAGCTGCTTGGTCATATCCGCAAGCCCTTTAACAAGTTGGGCCAGACAATCCATAGTGGGATTCGCAGGGGGTACTTCAGATGGTTCAGCGTGCAGACCACACTGTTGTTGGTTGGATGGGTGCGGAGGTTGTTGCTGGTGGTTCTGAGGTGGTGCAAGAAGTTGAAGTTGTTGGTATGAGGGGGGAGGATACTGCTGGTATTGCTGAGAGGGGGCAGCCGCGTACTGGTGATACGGCTGTGGGTGGCGGTACTGCGGCTGCTGTTGGTAAGGAAAATTCTGCCTCCATTGATGTGCAAACTGGGGAGGCTGCTGGTGCTGCTGGTGAGGCTGAGAGACTTGCCCAAAACGACCACCCTGAGGTTGGTGGTACTGCCGATTGGCAAATGGCTGACCCTGGGGTTGTCCCTGAGGACGGGTTGGCTGTGCATCATTAGTCCATACCCCATTCACTTCTTGAATCAGGGTGGTGGAGGGAAGACTGGATCAGGTACAGAAACAAACTCTGGTTGGTACACGACCATCTGCTGCTGCGGCGGGCCCTGGTCGGGCGCCTGCACGTAGTACACGTGCTGGACTGCCGGTGGCTGCTGGCTCGGCTAAGGCTGATGCTGCGGTTGCTGCTCGTCCTTCTTCTCAGCGGGAGCATCCGATGGTGTCACCGACTGGACAGAGTTGATAGTGCCGACCAACAGTTCAAGGTACTTGTTGATCTGATCTAGCTTGTCCAAGTTCTGGGTCCTCTTCTCGATCACAACGAGTTTCTCGAGGTCTTGTGATCGCTTCTCAATGATATCCACCTTAGAGAGATGGCCCCCGATGATGATGAGGTTGGAGCTCTCATCTCTCTCTGCTTCCTTGGATGCAACCATGTGCACTTGCTTCTGGAGGATCTGGGGCTGCTTCTGATACGCCTTGGATGAAGAGAGGGCGGCCTCTCCTTCGGCCATTTCTTCAAATATCTGCCAAACTACATCTTCATCCTTGTTAAAATGTGAGCCCCCACATGCTGCGTCCACGAGCCTTTGGCTTTCAATGTTCAGTCCCCCAAAGAAATGCTGGACCAAGCTGGTCTTAGGGATCTCATGGTGGGGACATTTCTCCTGCAGGTCAGTAAATCTCTCCCAAGCTTCGTGTACTGACTCATGGGCTCCTTGGGAGAAATTACTGATACGGGCTCGCATTTGGTTGAGCTGACCGAGAGGATAATACTTGTGCAGGAAGGCGGACTTCAACTCCACCCAGGTCGTCACGACCTTTCCCAAATGATTGACCCAATAGAGGGCCTTGTCCTGTAGGCTGAAGGAGAAAGCCATCATCTTTACAATATCCAGAGGGACATTGGGATAGTGTGTAGTGCGGCAAATGCGGGAAAATTGCTGCAGGTGAATGTACGGCTCTTCATTGGTGTTTCCATGAAATGTAGGGAGAAGGGCGATGAACTGGGGCTTCAGCTCAAAGTGAGCGTGTACCGGTGGAATGAGAATCCACTCGGTCATCTGGCTGTCTCCCGGATTGTAAGATTCTTTACGTGTAGGCTTTGGTGGTGGTAATTCAAGGTCATCATCATGAGGACCACCACCTCCACCTCCACCTCCTCCTCCCCTACCTCCTCTGCCTCTGCCTCCTCCTCCATCGTCACGGTTCATCATGTCATTCAACATATCCTGGAATGCGGTCTGTGTAAGGGCATGCTCGGTCAGCTGCTGCTGTATGGCCTGGATAGATGCCAGTAACTGTACATTGACTTGATTCTGATCTGGCGCCTGTCCCTCTGGTTGGGGTGGCTGCTGACTGATGAATACTCATTCATCACTCTTTATTCTTATATTTTAGCTACAAAAACCTTTGCAAATGCATGTATATAGTTGTAAATAGAAATAATTACCAAAAGCATGCATTGTGTAAAAACCTATAATTAGCATGTTTTTGTGCAAAAATAAAAGAATAAAGATTAAAAATAAAAAGAGGGAAATATTTAGAATAAATATTGAGCAACCTAACCCAAGGGAGGGCTCAGCATGGGCCTGACCGCATAAAAGCCAAAGTAGAGGGAGATAAGGCTCATGTGTGTAAATATTTATGTAAATAAAATAAAAATATTTTCCTCACAAAAATAGACTCAAATTGACTTGTAAATACTTGTATATATTTATAAAGATAAAAAAAAGAAAAATAGAAAAAATTAAAAAGAAAACAAAAACATCACTTTCACCATGTATATAGACCATCTATCTCATATTTATTTAGCTTTGTAAATAAATAAAATTAATCTCTAAAAATTTTGTAAATATTCTATATTATATAGTGTAAATAAATAAAATAAATTAAAATAAAAACAAAATAAAAAGAACAAAATTAAAAATCAAAAATACATTGTAAATATACCATGTATATAAATGTATATATGTATTTATTTCACCTATGTATATAACTCATAAAAATAAAATAAAAATATAATTTTATTCCTTATTTTATGATATAAATAAATAAAATAAAAAATGGAATAAAATTTTATAAAAATAACAAATTAAAAATCAAAATTAAAAATCCTATATATTGTATATATACCTATATATAACCCTACTATGTACATACCTTATTTTTACTTTGAAAAATTAATTAAAAATCACTAAAAAATAGACAAAATTAAAATAAAAATATTTCATGTTTTAACTTTTTAATAATTCGGCCATTAGCTACCTTTAATTTCACTTTCAAATATTTGCCACGTGGCCTTCACCCATTGGCCCTGGGGATTGTTGACCGCCAGGTCAACTGCCCCCCCCCCCCAGGACCACTTCCCACGGGTTAGGCGCCCGACCCGACTTCCCCCTATTTTAGCGCCTAAACCCGATTCCCCCTCGCCTAAACCCCGGGTCCGATACCATCCTGCTACATCCGAGACCCTCGCCGGGTATCCACCTCGAGATCCGCGCTCCAGAATGCCCTACCCGCGCTCATCTTCCCGGACACTCCAACATATATAGCCCGAGCTCCGCCACCTCCATTCCCATCTTTGGCCATTCGTTCCACCCCCCAGTGAGCTCCAGTGCGTGTGTGAGAGTGACAGCTCACTCCAGGTGCTGTCGAAGCGAGGAGGGAGTGCGAGACCACTGATCCGGCGAGTACCACCGCCGTGCTCCGCCCAGAGCCGGAGCTCGAGCCTCAGAGACCGACGCTCCTTGAGGCAACGACCAGGAGCTGCGCAAGCTCGTCCACAGTCGATCCATCCACCAAGGTAGACCCAGTTCCTTTCGCTTTTCTTTGATTTTCGATTAGCCCCAATCCGCGCCGCCGTCGCTTTCCTTCGATTCCGACCACCCCATCTGTCCGTTCGATCATCGGAATCCACCTTCGCCTCCGCCTTCCTCCCGCGCACATTCTGCACCCACACACTCAACCCAGCTCGCACAGGAGCTGGGGCTCGAGCTCCTCCGTCCACACCTTCGCCGGAGCTCGCCCATATCGACCCTCCGACCACCTTCACCCCGCCTAACCGGGTCGAGGCAGTTTGCCCTCGACCCGTGAGCCTTCTGGTCTGTTTTGCAGGTTCATCCAAGCACATCTGAGGGCTTGGACCATTCGGTCCAGGAGCTCTACCTCCGCCGACCTCGCCGGAGCCCTTCAGGGCTCGGTTGGGTCATCGGAGGCCACCATCAGCTGCGAGCTTCACGACGGAGCTTTTCCGATCTTCAGGAGCAGTAGGGGAGGATCTCCGCGCGTGTGTCGGGCCGGCGAAGCTTGCCGGCCAACTGTTCTTCCAGCGTCTTCCCCGACCGTCCGATCAGCCTCAGACCTCCAGTTCGCATCTCGACCGTACACCTGAGGAGGTCCCTTCACCGTCAGATCTTTGGAGAGGCGATCCCCACCGTCGATCCAGCGAGGCTAAGCCGCGACGCACCGTCACCGTCGAATCTACACGTGGCGAGCCCCAGACCGTTGGATTCGCGTGAGGAGTCCAGCTTTGTAGCGCCAACCGTCCCTCACCGTCCGATGCACCACGTGGCGCTCATCCAGTGGCTCCATTAATAAAGGGTAATTTACCCTTAGGCCCTCTCGTTTATTTTATTTAGCGTTTAGTATTGTAAATATATAGTTCAGTAATTTACTTTTGGTACAATTACATAGAGGACCCTGCACTTTATTTTCTTCGCATTTATGCCCCTGTGTATGATGTAGCACGTGCTTCGACACGTGTTTTCTGGTGTATTTGCATTTGATGCCCTTGTAGTTCTGGATGTTATGGATTGAATGAAAACTTTTGAGTATTTGCATTTATACCCCTGTGCGTAGAGCAATTGTGCATGTGCGTTAATTTTTGGGTTATTTGCAGACTAGCCCTTGGACTTTTGGGTACCTGTTACCAAAAGGTCCAAGGACTTAGTTTTTGTTACATTTGGGTCCCTGAGTGCCCCAGGCACGCGCGACGCGCGTGTTTACCTGGGATTTTTGCACCAGACCCCCCAGGACTCTTGGTATTTGCGTTTTGGTCCCTGTGTACTGTGCCCTTGTGTTTGATTTTAATAAAATAGCAAACCTACTCCAAATCCAATGAAAATTGGATACGTGGCTCCTGCCATTGTGTAAAATTTTCTGGAAATTTTGGAGACATTTTTGCTTTGTTTTGATATTTTTAAAAATTCAAAAACATCAATTTTTGTTATCGTCTAAGTTTAAAAATCACAAAAAAATATTAAAATTCATTTAAAAATCACAAAAAAAAATAATTAATGTTTGTCTTTGCTTGCTTGATTTTCTAGCCAATTTTGGCTATTTTTCATTACTTAAAACACCTAAAAATTTAAAAAACACTTAAAACCTTATAAAAATTGTAATAAATAATTAAAAAACCCAAAAATCATAAATCCAGTGGCTAAATTTTCTTTGTAATGTTTACTATACAGAAAAATTACCTCTAGGCTTTTTTAGGGTTTTTAGATATTTTGACTAAACCCCTTAAGCTTGGATGGACATTGTTTTTATTTTTTTGCACTGTTTCATTTTTAGAAAATTAAATAAACATCAGAAAAATTCCAAAAATGTATTAAAAACAGTAAAAATTATAAAACACACAAAAATATTTTTATTTGAATTTTTGGTTGATTTTTAGTGTGTTTAATAAATTGTTGAAGTGCCTTGTCTCCTTGTTTTTATTATTTTCTTAATATCTTAAAAATCCTAAAAAATATAAAATGACTTAAAAACCACCTAAAATACCTTTTTATTTTATTTTCTTTTCTTTTTGACTACTTCGTAGGCCGCGAGGCCAATTCGTGCTCCTTATGTTCGACCCTGGTCGCTATACCAGGTTAAACTAATAGCAAGATCGCTATTGATTTTCGATTTGATTTTATCTTTATTGGTGGTCCATTTTTCTTGATTGAGCCATCCTGATCGCTCGGGTCGCAACGACCGTTTAGCACCTTATACCCTAGTGGTCGGGACGCTCATCACTGACCCTTGCCCTTTCCTCCTGGAACCATGTCAGGGTTTGAGTCGGACGAGATGAACTCCAGAGTAGTCTCCAGGGCTCGCACTGTCTTCTATCTGCAGAATGAGATGGTCCGAATCAGATCACTTGTAATTAATGTGCAGCTGCCGTGATGAAGCTGGAATTCAGGTCAACCCCAGCATGTTTGTGAATGGAAAAGGATGTAGACTGTAATCAACTTCCATTCACAACGGCGAAAGTGGGACAAAAAGTAATCCCAGTTTTGTGGGTGGCCAAGAGAAAGGTAGAAAACGATGAGTCTGGAGATCGATCCGCAAAGTCCGGATCGGGTTCTCGGGAATCGCCTTGAACTTATTGGTGGAGTTGAGTCCATGGACTCGATGTGGGTGTCGGCATGGTCCCGACGGAAACCATCCATGGATCAACTTCGCGGAGTACAAGAGAAAAATAGGATGTTGGATGAAAGATACGATGGTCAACGAGGAATAAAAGGAGTGTAAAAGAGTAGAGAGGCTCGGTTGAGCGGGGTGGTCAAAGGGAGAAACAACAAAAGGTGCGCAAAGGCGCGGGACTTGATCTTTGAGCCTTAATCTAGATCCATACAAACATAGTACAAAATCAGGTTCACCAACTCACGCCATGTCAAGCCGTGAAAGCTCGGCTATTTATTATCTTTTCATTTTTAGAGTTGTGGTTTTCAGGCATATCTTATAACAAGTCCTTAGTACGCTACCCTATAGGAGAGAGAGTACTGCCGGAAGAGTATCCCGTACTTGTCCTCCTCCTGTGTAACCTGTAGTCTGTACTTTTTGGAGTCCTTGTAACCCTTCCTGGATCCCTACTCAACCAAAGAAAAGAGAGAGGAAGCTGATAGGCGAAACCAGTACTTTGGTTCTCGTTCGCAACGGAATCACCCGTGAGCGTGCAAGAACCTACTCGGACGCAGGACGATGAGACAGACACCCCCGTGAAGGCGTGTCCTATGCTCAATATTTCGGACAGGGTCGATGCTCTCACAACAGAGAGTCACCATTGGTGACCAAGTCCTACTCGCCTACGTACGATAGAAGCGCCCAGGCGATACACAAGGCAGTTGCAGACTGGGTTTTGGGCTTTAATCCTTAGGGGTCGCACTCGCTCAAGGGAGTAGGGTTTTGGTCCCCCTCCAAGGTACCTGAAAACAATGAGGGCTTTATGAACCCGGTACAATGATAATCCATTACAGATTTTAATTAAGGTCAAAGTTTATTTAGCAGTCCCCTTGTTTTATTTTTGGGTTCTCACTTCTTTTTGAGTCTGTTTCATACCAGCGCCTAACGTTTTTGTAGATTTTTCATTTAAGTCCTAGGTGCTCAAAATCAGAGGGAGATAGCGGAAAAGCCGTGCAAGTGGTTCCATGATGGAAATCTCACCATTGAACCGAATGATGCATGCTGAGTTAGATGACTTACAGTGCATCCCAGCTCTCTCCATGCGGTATGCAAAACAGAATTTTTAAACCTATCTACATGTCGGTATGCAAGGCACAAAATCGCCCTAAACATTAGCTGCTATTATCGTGAAGAACCATAAGTCGTTCATTCATCTCTAGCCCGAAGGGTCTGGTCTTGGCTCACCCCTCCTCTGCTCAACACACTTAAGGGTAGGAGAAAGCGCTTTACAGGGCTCGCTGCGGCACAAGGGCTAAGAGATAAATGACCGGCTTGTTTAAATTTGACTAGATCCATATGAAGTAGACTATAGGAACATGCATTCTTATTAATGTGTGGACCTAGCTACCGAGTCAAGCAACCTACATCTAGGAGCTCCAAGCACACAAAACAAAACAAAATAAAGGCGGAAAGCTCAAAACTTCGGAAAACAAAGAAAAGAAGGCGATGAAAACTCGAAAAGCCGCGATGAGGCCCCCAGGTGAACAATCACCCGGGCACTGGACCTCATTGTGAAGAGTAGAGTCCTGTTTAATTACATGCCAAAATTTGCTCTCTCTCACCATAAATTACAAAAATAATCTTAAATATCTACACCTATCTAATCCACATCTATTTGCTTCCTTGATACTCTCTCCAGATGGTGATGAGAAGAGAAGACCATCCTCCTCCAAGCGCGGCTGCCTTGGCCTCCTAAGAAGCCATCCTCGCATAGCAGGCCCTCGCATCAAAGCCACAAAAAGATCGCATTAGAATAGCTCAAGCAATCAAAATAGAGCAGATAAAAGAATTACAATAAATGAATCAATGAAGCATGGTGATTAATGGCAATAAAAATAGCTGCTCACAAAATAACATTAATAATGAATCAAATTTTACACAAGAATGACAAAAAGAAAGTAGGCTATGCTCATTGCTCCCCGGCAACGGCGCCATCTGATAACCGAACATTTAGCGAGGGTCACAATAATATATTTATCAAGTGTCGCTGAGGCGACCGCTCACCAAACATGGTTGATCAGCAATTAACCCACAATAAAAGAATGAAGAAATTAAGTCCAAAAATGTGAATTAATATTTATTACTCTACCATAAAATGTATAGGGAACAAGCATGTAGAGGTCGAACCACAGAGAGCAATACAAAAATGCATAAGCCTACAATGTGCATCCATCACAGAGTCATCCATGTGTGAAGCCTATTTTTGTGGGTTTTTGAATTATATATATATATATTTATATATATATATATATTTATTTTATTTTATTTCTATTATTATTTTTATTTTTTTATTGTTTTTTTCAATAATATAACTAGGTAATACATATATATTATAGAATATAAATATATAAATATATGTATACTCATAGAGGGTTAGAATATAACTTATAATACATACATTATATATATATATATGTAAAACAATAATAATAATATTTTTTTAGGATTTTATATATTAATAAATATAGATATAAATATATATTTATATAGTTATGCATTTGTTTATAGGGAATATATATTGATACATAAAGGGGATATAGAATATTTATAAAAATATACAAAAAATGGTCAAAAATTCAGAATTAAAGCATTTTTGGTATTTTCATGATTTTTTACTGTTTTTGTGATTTTTGGGCATTTTTCAAAATAGTTTTAGTATTTTTAAATAGCAAAATAAGGGAAAACATGGAAATAGGGACTGGCTGTGAGAAAAATATGAATTAAAAATAGTAAACAACCACAAAATTTTTCTTCCCTAATTTTTAAATAAAGATAATAAAATATAGAAGAAGCAGAGACTGAGTTTTTATTTTTTTGATTTTTCTTTGATTTTTTATATTTTTTTGAAGTTTTTGGGAATTTTTGAGTTTTTAAGGTTTTTCTTTTGAGATTTTAGGGATTTTTGGACTGAAACTAAAATAGGTCAAAATACACATCAATGAATTTTTTTGGAATTTTTCGAGGCCTTTTAATATTTTTTTGGTATTTTATAAGTTAGACAGTGAAGAAAAGACATGTTTTTGATTTTTAATAAATGCAAAAATGTAACAAAATTAAAAACTAAAAATGTAGCATACAAGGATACACTAACATGAGCTTATGTCTATTTTTGCAAAATTTTTCAAAGAAATATGAAGCACAAAATAAATAGACAAAGCATACAAAAATAAATGGCCTGACAGGGGTATTTTTGCAATTAAAATAATTGACAGGGGCATACATGCAAAAATCACAATAATAATGAACGTGAACTTTTATTTTCAGGGCCATTTTACAATTACAAAAACCCGGCGGGGTTTAAATGCAAATTTCACCCGCCTCACGTGGTTGCTGCACGTGAGGCGTAGAGGGACTAAAATGTAAATATACGAACTCCAGGGGGTGGACTGCAAATTTTACACTTTATTTACAACGTAACCTTTTATTTTTAGGATTAAACTATAAATACAAAAAGCGGGGGGATGTGTATGAGATTTACCCCCTAAGGCGCATCATCCTGCGGAGCTGGACGCGCCACTTATCCACGCGTCGAGCATCCAACGGTGGATACCGGTTCGTCGATGAAGGGCCTGGATTAGATGATCCTGGCTGATCTGACGGTTGGCACGTGTCTTCATCGTACGGCTCCTGAGCGAACTGGGACGGGCCTCCAGATCTGACGGCTCTGGAGCTCCCTGGAAGAACAGGGAAGAAGCTTGCGCCTGGCGAGCTTCAATCGAGAAGCATGGGCTCCTCCAGGGCTCTCCCGCGGATCTGAAGTAGTCTGCACGTAGCTGGAAGCCTCCCGCATCTCCTGAAGGTTCTCTCATGTCTCCTGGAGGTCCGAGTCGTTCGGACGAGGTCGATGAAGCACAGGACCTCCAAGAGCCTCTTCCTGGTTCGATGCGAGCCCAGATGGGCTCCATTCCGCGTTGTACCTGCACAGGAAGGACCGAGGGCGAAAGGGCTACCTCCTCGACCCGGGTTTTTGAAGCTTCGCTGCAAAATGGAGTGGGGCGGAGGGGCTCCGACGAACGGCGGAGGTGGAGCCCCCGATTCGCGAAGACCAGAGGTCCTCGGTTGGTCAATGGTGTTGGATAGATGGAGAATGCGATGGGGATTGAAATGGGGTGTACGTGGCGGTCGGAGACAGTATATTTCACAGTGAAGAAGTCGCCGGAGCTCTGCTCCGGCGAACATCGAATTTGGGATTTTAAGCTACAGGGATTAACTAAAGACTAATCTAACAACGGGAATTAAAAACTAACATTAAAACCTAACTAAAAAGCATGAAAAGGACAGCTCTTATACCTGGGGGGCACCAGGGAGCAGGGCGGACGCCGGAGCTCCTCCGCGACAAAATTCTCCTTCCTCCGACCGAGTCAAGGCGCTGGAGCACTCCCCCTGTCACGAGGAACGGCCCAGGAACAAGATCAAGGCTTTAGGTTGGAATGAAATTGGCCAAATTCGAGGAAGGAGGTGGAGGTACTTATTTATAGACATTGGCATGGTGCCTTATTGACCGGCGATTATTTCTTAATCCAATGAGTATCTGATTGATCTAAGAGTTTGGCGGACATCATGGATGATCAGAGATCGATTCTTGTGAAGGAAGCGAGCTCGATCGATGGACGAGATGGCCGTAAAAAAGGGATGAAAATCGGGGAAAAGACGGTTCAGACGCGTCAGAGCTTGGATGGGACAGTTGACCAGGGGGTCAATGAAGGCCGACGCCCCATTGGTCCACGTCAGCCGCTAAAAGACAAAACAGGAAATTTGAGTCTAAATTGATTTATTTACCATAGTAAATGATTTATTTAGGATTTTCTTAAAACATAAAAAATGTGTATTTTTTTATGTAGTATTTATTTGTGATTTTTATTGAATTTTTCGGAGTATTTTATTATAGTTTTAATTTGATAATGTGTATATGTATGTATTTACATGTATTTTTGTGTATTTTATTTTTAATTTGTTTATTTTCTTTTATTATTTTATTGGCTTATTTTATAAATTTATAATTTATTTTTGTGAGTATAAAGGTATTTTTATTTAATTTTTAGGAGTTTATTTACATTTTTAAATAAATAGGTATATGCATATGTAAGTATACTTATAGGTATTTTACCTATACATTTTATTTATTTAATGAATTTTATTTGTTTTTATTTTGGATTTGTATTTTTAATAATTTATATATAATATAGACATTATTATAAAAGTATAAATGAATAAAATAATAAAGTAATAAAATCCCCTTTTATTTATGTACATTCTTAACATAGGTATTTTACCTATGTATTTCATAAACTTATTTTATTTTAGAAATTCTTTTTAGTTTTCTTTTAATTTTAATATGTATATGTATTCTATACATTATTTGTAAAATTCTAAAAATATAAATTTGCTACAATAATGAATAATGAATAATGAATAAATGGAATATTTTAATCAGCAGGCTGCACAATGAGGGCCAAAACCTAACTTTTGCATATAGACTCCAAAAATTATGAAACCAATTTTATTAAATAGTTCTTGGAAAGCTATACAATTAAAGGTGAGTTTGGGTGATTTGGAGTTTTTATTTGCAAGATATGGGTCTGTGAAGTTGAGATTTTGGCATTTTATTCTGTGTATAAAATGTACACTGAGTATTATTTTGGCACAAACTCAATTTTGCATTTTTATTTATATTATTATCTACAACTTTCATGAACAAAGTTTCTGCATTTTGATGAATAAATAATAATGTACAAAATAGGTGTCAAAAATGCATAAATAAATGCATGATTAAATGAGGTATTTATTATACACTGGCCCCTTATCTCCCCCCACTTTATTCCTTGTCGACCAATACCATGTTGGCCTTGGTCTCGGGGTTTGGGTCATAAAATATCTCCAATATTTTATTCCTTTTTCTTTTCTTTTCTTTATTCTATAATTTTTGCATTAAACACAATATTTAATGTATAAGTAATACAATTAATCATGAATGCTATTATGTACAATTTGATGTTATTTACATGCATTTGCTAGGGTTTTTGAGGCCAAAATGATAGAATAAAGGTGATGAAATGGAGATTCATCAACTACCCTCGTATGCTACCCGAAGCCAAAAGATTCTGCCCTTCACTACCTCCTCCATGAAGAGCTACTTGTAGAGTGCATTGTCCAAGGTAAGCCACGGTCTGAAAGAATCATGCGTGTGTTGTTAAATATTCTACTTAGACTCATCAAGATGACATGTGAACATAGTCTAATGGACTCAAAGAATTAAGTCACTAGGACCTGAAAAGTCTTATCTCCAATTCTTATAAGGTTCCTCTGAAATTAAGTGGATTAAGGTCCAACTAAGATCCATTCTTCAAATTTATTCCAGACTTAGTTTAAATGTCAAAATCATCCTGAAAAATGTTCCATGCCAATGAAAATGCAGAAAGTATGTACATGCAAGGAAAAGAAAACAAAACTTTTTGTGAAACAATGTTCAAAATTTGAAATTTTAATGGATTTTTGAAAAATGATGCACAATCACAAAGTTTTTTATGCAAATAGTTAGTAATATATACAAGTATATACACAATTATTTTGGAATGAGATACATATTTACACAAGAGTGAGTTAATTATTTTACAATAATAGGGTCAAAGATTTATAACTTGAGTAATTTATACATGTATATACATATAGTTGATTTTTTTAAAATTTTTATTTTATTCATTTTTTTTATTTTTGTGATGCATATATTCCTCAAATTTATTTGAAAATAATTTTACAAATAATTTTAAAAACTATTGTCCAAAATAATTTTTCACACAATTTTACAAACATTTACACACATTTGAAAACTCTTTTGCAAACATTTTACAAACACTATATAAAGATTTTCAAAATAATTTTTCAACCATTTTTCCAAACATTTGCAAATAGTTTTTACAAAATAATTTTATTTCACACAAAGAGAATTTTTTTTACAAAACACAATATTTTTACAAAGGTTGAAAATATTTTTCAAACATTTTTCAAATAGTTTTCAAAAGATTTTTCAAATAGATTTTCAAACTACTTTCAAAATATTTTAACCTCATTTATTAATTAGTATAAACAAAAAGAATTTTGAAGAAATATCTACATCTTTTTTATTAGTTAGTTTTTTTTGAGTATTTACACAAGTGTTTTATCCATATTAAAAATATGAAAGTACGAGTTATGGCTAAAGTATATATACAATATATACGATGCCCCCCTATACTTAGCTCGAACTATGTCCTCATAGTGATCAAAGAGCTGGAAATAAAGACATAACTCATGCTTCGTATAGAAAAGTGAAAAGAATAGTATACTACAACAATGAGTAAAAGAATAAAATCAATAGAAGTCGGCGATCCCCTATACTTAGGATCAAGTAATCCTAAGTATTGCAAACCGTACACAAATGGAAAACCGAGGAGTAGAATGTACAGAGTCTAACTCCCCTATACTTAGGGTTAAATATCCTAAGTATAGGCAACAAGACAGAGTAAAAATAATCAAAGAATAATCACAAGTCTGACAACCCCTATACTTAGGGTAAAGTACACCCTAAGTATGGAATAATCATGAGATGGAGATGGGGTGTGAGACAGAAAGAATGTATGATATGGACAGAATGATCTATACATATGTGAGTAGTGTTGAGGTGCCTCTCAACAAGCGCTAGAGTTTACGCCCTTAGCTGGGTGCAAATGTTAGGATAACTTCGTATTGAGGTTTAGGACGGCATCTGTCAGGCGAAATACGTACTGCTGTTGTTGTCTCGATGGGAGAACAACAACGAACTCAACAGAGGAAATGATGACACCCAGGTAATCAATTAGGCGGGTGTCTGCTACCGGGTAAAGATATGGGCAGATGAATTCGAGCTCCGGTTAGCACAAAAGAAATCATCGGCTCAAGATCTGTATGGAGTGAAAGGGCAGAGCCGAAGAAATCGAACGTGGAGAAGGAAGGATCTGTCAGTGAATCCTCCACGTTAATCACAGTCTCGAATAGATATGGAAGATCAAGATCAGGTGACTCACTAGAAAGGCTGGAATGAGGTGTTGTACTCTAAATGCGGAAATATATCACCTTACTTCAAGTTTTCCCTATATGTATATATATACTAATTTATAATCTAATTAAAGAAGTACTCAACTTATGGAAAAGACAGATGGAGATAAACGCAAGTTATAACCTGCAGAAAACACGAAGTACGCATTGAAATATACAATAAAGAATAACGATTATCAATTGAAATAAATTAGACTTTTACACGAATGAAAATAACATAACATGAAAGGACTAACTAGAAAATTTGTAGAACTTGAACTAGAACACATATTTGAGCTCAAGCCACACAACTTGAAGGAGTTAATTGTCTTATAGTGCTTGAAAAATATTTATAGAGGGATCAACATGAAATGCCTCTTATTGCTCTCCTACGGATCTTATTATGTGCATCGAGGAGCATTGAATTGCTTGGGATGAAATCTCATGTAAAGTATTTATCATGGCTGAGACACTACAAGAAAACGATGTATTTACTAGTACATATTTATGACCACAGGATGTGGATTTATGGTCGTTATAGGTACCGTGACCACAAACCTGCAACATGTGGTCACATTTTTAAATTTGTATCAAATTCAAGGAAGAAACAAATTTTACAGGCTTAGAAATGCAATCATAACTTCATGATACATCTAATCAAGAAGCGCCAATATGCTACCGCAATGTTGCATTTATGGGCATCCCCCATACGTAAAATTACGACCATGGGTTATCGCAATACATGGTCGCAATCTCTGCTAAAAATTCTAGATCGCGGTTCCATTTTCCTATTACATCGTTTGCGTAACCTGACCTCAATTGTGCTTGTCCTCTAGTCCTCCAAACCTCCTCCTCCTCCCCACGAGCACCCCATACCCTACCCTCTACTGCCTCGTCCTCCATCCGCAAGCCCTCGTTATCGCCACTTTCTTCTCCAACATCTCGTCCTCTTTTGGGACGAGTTCATTCGAACCTTCCCACTATAGCTCCTTCCCTCTCAAGGAATAATTCGATTTATTTATAATTTTTTTAATGTTGAATGACTAAAATGTTCGTTATTACGTATAGTTATTTGTTATATATTGATGGATTAATGTGAGATTATGTCAATATCAAAGTCCTCTTCATTTGATTTGTTTATTAATGCAATTGAAAATGTTAAAATGCATATATTAATATGGATGCTAATGTTAATGTTTATGTGATATGATTATGATGTAGATTTTGTGATGTAAAATGGACATTATTAATTTGTTACATAGGCTCATCATGTAAAATGTATATCATGGTATTGCACGAAAATTGCACAAAACCCCATCACACATGTGCATATTTTCATATGAGTAAGAGTATGGCCCTCCACACTGAGTGACATGTGCAACACACTTTAGGAAGTGACGCTCCATCATGTGTTATATTTTTTTCCTATTTCCACAACTGTCGAGGCCTTAGATTTACTAGTTAGTAAATGCCCCTCACAACACCTTGGAGCTCTTGATGTTTGTAGCTAATAGATATGGTCAGAATAGATTAAGACAATATATTGAATTGATCTAAATATTGAAAGTAAAGTATTTCAGGTGTTGTTACATTCGAAATGTCGCTCGCTCATCTAGTACCAAATCTTATAAAAATTTCAAGATAATTAAATGATCAAAAAATTGTGACAAAATAAATAAATAGAAAATCAAAGTGCCTTAAAATTTATAATCATGCATCATATAGCATAGGTTGCAGATACTACTATATCAATTGTTGTAGTATTTTAATAATTTGTAATTTCTTTGTAATCTTAATTAAAGGATCATCCATCATTTGTACATGTTCTACATTTTTTAGCATTCATTTTCATTCATTCAAACATATAGTTAAAAACATATATTAAGGGGAATACCTATTGTTGTGAATCATGGAAGCAAATACTCGCAAAGGATCAAACAAGCAATCACGAAGACGCACAGATTTTACATGATTAATCCGTAGCTGGGCTATATCCTTGTACAGTGGTGATTGGTTTTCACTATGTGGAGAAAGAAGTATACGAGATGATGCGAGCTCCAACCCTAGGGAATTAATATACTACTCCCTTACTAATAGGAAGGTTGCATCAGACAGTTCTTCAAGAGGATTTAGTAGGACACATGATTAGGATTCAATGCATATCAACACATTAAATAAAATGAGGTGGGGACGTAATGACTCTTCCTTAGCCCAAAAACAACCACATGCATATTTTATATTCCCAAAACCTCGTTTATAAATATGATAGCCAAATGTAGCATTGCCGATTACCACGGTGGAAGATCAGGAGGGAATCGACAAATACAAGAGTCGCGATAGTAATGGCTTAGGAACTGCCGAGCCACATGCACCGTGTGACATCGGTAAGATTTTCTTTCTGTTATTTCATTGATGATATATAGCTTAATATTTCAGTATACTTTAAGAATTTAGATGACGGTTCGCGGGATACTGTGGTTGCTGCATCTGTGCAGCAGCTTACCCACGAGATGGAGGTGCCTCCATACTTGGCTCACTATGTAAGTACAACTACAACTACTAGGACATCTTCAAGCGACGACGATCAAGCGACTCCTTTGATTTTTTACCAGCGGATTGTAAAGGCTGAGGTAGTCAGTTCACATCCACCATCATCGTCCGAGAGTACTCCCGTCCGCCGGAGATACTTGGAGTTCATGACCAATGAGTACATCAATTTTCAAGATTATTACACTTGCCTATATTATATATAATTAATTTATATGGGAAATTATAGGATGACCTTGAAAAATTAACATAATGTAGCCAAGGAGTTGACTAAGGCCCTGTAAACAATTCCAGGCTTGTGGGGACTACAGATGGACATGTATGGATCCATCTGATTAGCAGAGGATATATAGTTGACAATGTTTACATAAGTCCTTTATATTAAACTTAATTACTTAATATTGGAATTTTATTGATGAGCTTTGTTTCAACTTACAGAATAACGGCATGCTTCCTGTAGAGGTCATCTTTGCGAATAGAGTGAGAAAGGCGGTCGTGACCAAGTTGGATAGGGTGGCTGATTGGGAGAGGATCAAGGCACGCAATCTTGCGTGGTGCACTCTGGAAAGATTTGTGTAATTTTTCAATGCACTTTATAGTGTACATATGACATATGCATTGACTTCTATTTGTATGTAGGTGGAGTGGATACTGCGCAATTGAGGATTTTGGGAGGTGATCAACAATGAATCGAGGAAAGTAGGAGATCTGATCAACCGGTAAGGAAAAGAGCGTCGAGGGCATGAAAAAGGAAATGGTACGTATGCATGGTGTTAATATATATCTGATCCTTTTATACGTAAACAATAATGATTTCATATTATTGGTACGAGATTAATCGACAAGAGCCAAAATTGAAGAAATAGTGGATGAGGACTCACATGCGTGGGGAGGCATGGTCCACGCTTGAAGCACAAGCAGTGAAAATAAGTCTAGTATGTTAGATAATTACCGTCTATTTTTTTGATATAACAAGTAAATCGTTCGTTGGTAGGAACGCTACTCTGAGTTGTTCAATGCCAAGTATACATGTGTTCTAGTCGAAGAGTGTCCGTTTTTTGACTCTCTTACCTGCCAAGTAGATGTTGATGAGCAACATGTGGGGCCAAACCAGAGGTAGACTTTGGAAGGTCTACACCCACGATTTTCATCGGACTAGTTGTAGATCCTCTGGTTTGCAATCTATATTGTCCTCCACCCTGATAGTACACCCAACCGACACCACTAGCTTTTACTCCAATGGAATGGTTGTAGATGTTACAGAATGTTCAACATCTTATAAATGGAGCAGTGATGTTGGGATGGAAAGTACAATACCTTAAAAAGAAGGTTGGGTCGTTGAGGTAACATCCATACTTTCATTGCACCTTGATAATGGCTACGTATTAACAATTACCTAGTATTGTGTAGGAAGTGAAGAACAAATGAAGATACTCATGATGAAGAAGATGAGGGGTGATGATGAAGAGGACCACCTCGATGATGTGAACACATGTGGAAGATGCATAGAGAATGAAGGGAGGAGATTAGGCCTCACATCTCATGGAAGCATGAGAGTCGAATCGTATCCGACAAAAAATAAGATTTGTCATACAACTCGCAGTAGCAACGGAATTTAAATTATTTTTGATAGAATCATATGGCTTGGAAACTTTTCCCAATCCATTCCATCAAGATCACACAAGTATTAGGCTAACCTCTTGAAGTGTGAGTACGATCTTTTATTCTCTCATATGAAGAGACCTTCTGTCTCAAGTCCGATCCAATGGAGATGACACTTGCGAGCGTGGGGATGAACTACGTGACTCCCGCAATCAAAGAAGATGATCTGAGTCATGAAGCTCCTGATTTTATCGTACGACATCCTTCTCCTTCTTAAAGAGCATGGGCTCTGAAAAAGTAGAACCTCCATTTGAGATCGATTAAATCGATCTGGAAACATGATGACAACGTGATGACTACCATAGACTCCAAAAAATTAGGCCACGGCGACGACCATGGAGTTGATGGAGAGAGAGAGAAAGCGGATGTGTGTTGTTGGGAGAGAGAGTTGTTGTTGCAACAATTTCATGAACTTTCCATAAACTAAGAGGACTCGGTTCGCCTCTCTTTTATAATAAAATGGATGGCTAGGATGCACTCCTAATAAAAATCAATAGTTGAGATTAATTTGTAATCTCCAAGATTACATGTAATCTTCATTATTGCAAGTTAAGAGACAATCTCCAACCATTGCAATCTATTAGCAAAACACATAATACGATTATGAGTAGCCTCCTTCCCATTTTGGCGTGGATGGCCACCATGGTGGGACCCACCATAACCGTCCAGCCATATTAGGAGAAGGAGTCTTCTCCTTATCCTAATATGTGCTGCAATCAAATATTGCATCAATTTAATTTGTGTTGCTTATTTTCTAATTGATTTATCACCAAAATAATTCCAAATTATTTGTGATAATTACAATTAGACCATTGATTTTTATGGATCATATCTTCCATTCAAAACTAGACGTAGATTACATTTACATTTAATTGTACAATGTAATCCACTTCATATTAATATTTAAATTATGAATTATGTTCACAATTAATTCTCTGTATGATATTGTGGATCATATCCACATTATCAACAATCATTGTGGGTATTATCATCCAAATTAGTTTCACATATGGCAATTAAATCTAACAGTAAGATGTCTCTCTATACATGTCTAAATAATGTGAATCATATCCACATTATTTATGATAATAAAATCCAATTTATTCATGATCATTTCTCTTTATTTTACAATGCTCAGATATTATCTAATTGAACTATTCTTGAAATATTTCAAGAATAATGTGCCTTCTCCTTGGATACTCGGAGATAAGGACCTAACGACTATATAAGCCATGTATAGTGACTTGGACAATGAGATCAAATCCCATATCCAGACTATGTCTGACATTATCAGACAGTATATCCAATCTTCTAATTGGATCTGAATCCTATTCAGATCAATGCCCAATATTTTGAATAAGATTGGATAACTAAAATCAAAACCTGTTTCATTACTCCCTTAGAATTGAGCGTCAACGTATTACAAATTGATTAAGATCACTGACGAACCGCAAAATCGGCCCTTTAATAATGTGTTTTTAGCACATGGAATCATCATCGTAGTCGGGCCGGTTTCGGGTCGTCAAAGCGATCACCTCATTTAGATATATGCCATAATGAATCGAAATGAGGTGATCGTTAATTATTTTTTACTTGGCAAGATACCAAGGTCGAACTCAGGGACACGAGCCTCTCTCGTATTGATCGGATTTAAGTGTGTTTAACTAAGCGTAGAGTTAAAGGCATATAGGTCAAAACATGCAAATACACAACACATGACAATGCATTAAAAATAAACATGCATTTTTTTATCAATTTTAATTATGCAAATAAATGCCATAAAATACAATGCGATGTAATAGAAATATGCCCTAAGTTAAAAAGAATGAGCCAACTAAACCAAAGTTGATTTCAGATTTAAATGAAGCAACCACTCATTTGACATAAAGTGCAAGGTTAATCAGAGAGGCATAAAAAAAACACTAGAGTTAATTAAAAATACATTGAGATCACAGTATCAATATCAAGAAAACAAATATGCCATTAAAAAGTACGTCAAACAAGCATTAAAATGAAACTGAAATCAACCTAATCGGAGCTACGAGGCTCAAGATATTCAACAAAGAAAACAAGGGCATAACTGAAAGAAAACATGAAAGGATAACTACAAAAAGGTCCCTGGGAAGGACTAAAATGCAAAAGAAATAAATTCGAGGCCTTCCCTGTAAATGAACCCCACGCATAGGGGTATATTTGCAATTATATAGACCCGCAAGGGTATAAGTGCAAATAACCCCTGATGCACGTGGCTCGCATGTGAGGACTGGACCTTTCTGCAAATCTGGAGAAGTCAGAGGGCGTCTCTGCAAAATTCCCAAATAGCACGTGCGCTGCACGTGCTACCCAGGCTCGGGAGGAGGCTCGGATTCGGCAGAGGTTCGGGAGGTGCTTCGGCGTAGGCTCGGACGGTCCGAGGCTCGGTGCAGGCTCGGTGGAGGTACGGTGCATCCAAGCCTGGAGGCTCAGACGGGAGGCTTGGTGCAGGCTCAAAAGTCACCACGTGGCCGAATGACGGCCATTGGATCGTGAGGATCCAAGGGCTTCTGATAAGGGCGTTGGTGGTCGACGTGGCTGCGCGAAGATCGTCGGATCGAAAGGATCCAACCGCTGATGATGTTGATGACGTGGCCTCGTCATGGCCGTTGGATGAGCGCCGAGAAAGGGGCATCCAACGGCGCCTGTAACGTCTCCCTCGGCCGAAGGCTGGCGGCGACTTTGGAGCTCCGGCGAAGGAGCTCCTCCTCCGCCTCTCGTCTCCGGCTGCACGTGACCTCCCCGAAGCTCCATGGATGGCCGTAGAGAAAGCTGAGAGCTTGGGGGAGGTCCAGAAGGCTCTGGCGTAGCTCGCCGGAGCTCGGATGGCCACCGCGAAGTCGATGAAGATAGCTCCGGCAGAGCTCCGTCCATTGAACGCTCTTGATGACCTGCACGTTGAGTACATAGCCGAAGCAAATCGAAGTGCGTGCGTGGGTGAGATGTGGTTCCATTCGAGCGAGGGGAGATGGGGAACCGGAGCTCCTCCGCCGTGGATGGCGGAGGAGATGGGTCGGCGGTGTTCGAGGTATGGAAGAAGAAAGAAGATGGTCGGAGAGTGTCGCGAGGAAGGGGGATCGAAGACGGAGCTAATGGGGTGGTCGTCGGAGCGAGGGGATGGCCGGAGAGGCCTAATTGAGTCGATGAAATCAAATAAAAAAAATCAAAAGAAGTTCAGAGGAGCTTACCTGGTCGGAGGCGAAGTGGGAGCTTGGGGGCGAGCTCGGAGCTGAGCACTGGTCGTCGCTGGACGTCGGCAGCTACTCGACGCAGCTCAGGCGGTCACGGAGCGCCGCAGCTCCGCCATCGAAGGCGGAGGGTCTCACCGGAGGGCTGCGTCGTCGTCGCTCGATCCTCCGCCTCCCCCCTGTCACAGGGAGACGGAGGAGGGCTGGGCAGCCCTCGCGTAAAGGTGGACAGCTGTGAACAGAGGGGGGTGCTGAGTATTTGAAGCGGCGAACTTCGGAGATGGTGGAGTTCGACGTGGATTTTGAGGCGAAAGTGGTGCGAGTGGAGAGGTGTTCGTGGGTCTTGGAGGAGTGCGCGGGGAAGAGGGAAGAGTGGGGAAGACTGTGGGACGGTTGGCGAAGGAAGAGGGGCTCTGGAGTCGTGGGGAAAATGGAAAGGGGGAGAGGTGCGCGAGAGGCGATCGTGGGGAAGAAGGGGTCTGCTGGAGGTTGACGACGGTCTTCTGACCGTTGGATCTGGAGATCCAACGGTGGAGGCTAAGGCGTGGAGCGGCGGCCAGGATAAGATCTGGGGCGGCATGATCGATGGCAGATGGAGCTGCCACGTGGCGTGTCGAGCGAGCAGCGCGAACGGATGGCTCAGATGAAGGAGCGGTTGATCGCATGGATGAGGAGCGTTAGGGGAATGAGCGGTCGAGATGGACGATCAGGAGCGCGATCGGAGGGCACCAGTCTGCGCCACGTGGCACGCTCTGGTGAGAGCGCTCACGTGCGGTGATGATGGTGGCGGAGGAATGATCGGATGGCCGGGATTTGAGGCGTGCGTGGAAGCCAGCTGGCCGTTGGATCAGAAGGAGATCCAACGGTCTAGGAAGGGGGCGGATAAGACAAAGGGGCCGGGCCACGTGGCTACCCCAGATTGGGCCACGTGGCCCAATCAGGTTATTCAGAGGGGTTTTTCTTATTTTTGAGGGCCCTATTGGCCGAATTTGAGAAAACTCAAAACATGAAAGTTGTAGATCTTGACGAGATCTACAAGTTTCATGTTGACCAAAACTGGAAATGAAATCAAACAAGGGCCCGAAATATTTTTGAAGGTATTTTTAAGTCTAAAAATACCACGAATTTTGTTTTGTCATTTTTTTGTGCTTTTTAATTTATTTAGGACTCTGTTAATTATTAGACATTAACAGGAAATTATTGACAAACTTTTAAGCAAGGGGGTTAATTATGGAAATAAAGATGATGAAACTGAGGTTCATCACCCCCCTATACTTAAACTATGCTCGTCCTCGAGCATCAAAATGACTAAGTTGGATTAACCCCCTTGTGCATGTGAATACAGGATCCCATCTGATCAAGTCAACTCGGCTTCAGAGATCCAAAATTTTAGAGTTCAACCCAGCCTTAATCAAGAGGCTTCCAATTCCTCTATTTCTCTAGACTCTCTGATGTACATATAAACTAAAGGATATGAAGTTTAGTGTTGACTGCAATTTCGAGAGTAGAGTCAAGTCTTCACCCAAAATCTTGGTCCGAGAAAATCTCCTAAGGACCTAATCCTCAGCACTAGGGAATAAACCAAATCTTGCATTCAGTCCACCTTCTCTTTAGTTTGTCAGACTTAGAAAGTGTAGATGGCAGGCCATGAATGGAGGGCATGGGATTGTGTCAATTCTTCTCTCCCTCTCATTGGAACAAGGATTCTCTCTAGTGCCTTTTTACGCAACACATTTTTTTGGTGTTGATCAGTGCGTCCGTCAAGAGAAGTTGGAGCCGTCTGCACTTGTTTTCCTGGGAGTACACCGGGGTGTGTCTCTTTTGAGTACCTATCGTACCTTCGACACCCAGACTTGTAGCATTTACGATGCAGAGCCCTTTTTTGATGCACGCCCGACTCCTGGTCCTAATAGCGGTGGTCCAAGTGGACACTTTGAAAAGTTTGGGAGCGCTCGCCTTTGGTGGAAGCTCTTTGATATTTGACTTGGTGGAACGAGAGCTTTTCTTTGAATTTCATTGACTTGTGTAATTGGTGGCTAGCTCCACTGCTTTTACCAAGAGTTGGCGCACACTGATCAACATTTTTATTTATTTTTTTTCACACCCAGGCACTTAGGTCAATATCAAGAGATTAGTATAAGAATCAAGTTCTCATACTGGCTAATATTGCTGACACTCAGGTTTCATGAAGCCTCCAAAGATTTTATCCCATCCTCGAGCATCATTAGATCAAATCCAAATTCGACTTCCTCATCCCAATCTCTCAGGTGAAAAATCAACTCATCTCATCGAGAACCGCAGTCGTGCATGTGATGTGCTGATCATATTCTTTATGTCTGAGACTAAGCATGGAATATAGCATGCAAATCTAGAAACCTAGGGAAATATGGATGATTAAGTCTAAGACCCTGATGGCTAAGGCTGGTTAACCTAAAATCTCAAAGACTTCTAAAAGATAAGTCTTCTTGACCAAATCCGATCCCGGGTGAAAGTGAAAATGTATAGGATTAATCCAACTTCTTCATTCAAGACAAGACACTTTTTTTTTGAACTTCAAGAGATATAACAACTGCCTAAACTCAATTAAGTAGCTACAATTCAGCCAGTATGGATGTAAGTACAGGCCGAAGCCCGTTGCTTGAGGACGGGGCCTTACGCGATGTCCTCTAAACCATCCAATCTGCTAAGGGCGAACCCTCACTGAACGCGGCTTTCTTAATTGGGCTTAGTAGTCACTAATAGCTCCTAAAGGTTTTTAGGGGTTTTCTGATTTTTATGGATTTTAATAAGAGAGTTAGACTCAACTTTCCTTGAAAAGAGATGGCGATTTTTCAAAACTCATGTCACACAAAATAAAAATTTTCAAAACATTTTCAAAAATCATTTTCGAAAATATTTCTATAAAATAGTGTAACATAATATCGAAAAACCGCGAAATCCTTTGAGTTTTCTTAGTCCAATGAATTTTTACCTTAGCCAAAAAGTTTTTAATTTTTCAAATTTTTCAGATTATAGCTAAAGTAAATATACGGTATATACGGTATACCCCCCTATACTTAAACTTTGCTATGTCCTCATAGCACTAAATGTTACAAGTACATAGGTCCATTTAAATATAGAAGAATATACGGGAGCTAAGAGGGGCTCCCCCTATACTTAGGTTAGAAATAACCTAAGTATAGAGGCAAGAAAAGATGAGTAGAGAAAATCACGGGGACTTGGGTCCCCCCTATACTTAGGCTGAGATTAGCCTAAGTATAAAGATGGAATTTGATGTCGGGAGGGACCCAAGGTGAACAAAGAAGGGGGATGGATATACAAGTGAGCGGCTGAATCTTCGGAGATGAAATGGAGTGTCTTCGGATTTGGGGCGTTCGTCGCATCAAACAAGGCTCAATCAAGCAAGCAAACCCTTAGTTTCACCAACTCACACATGAAACCAACCAAGGTTGGTTAATTATCTTGTCTATTTTATTGGTGATAAAACATTCGATTTTTACGCAAATAAAAGATGTGAAGGAAAATTATTGCGTAAGCGAGGGTATTGCTCTCCCAAAACCGAATTTTACTCCATTTTTGGTTGACTTGCAATTAACAGTCCCAATTTTATTTTAGGTTATCACTGAATTATGGTTAGCACATCAATCAGAAAATCATCGTCTACCGTTCATTCCATTTTCCATTTATCCTAGGTGATCAATCTAGAAAAATGAAAGCCGAGAAAAACATGTATTCGATGAAGAAAAACGCGATCGAGGCTAAGTGAGAAATCATGCAGTGATTTGACGATAAAAGCCGCGAAAAATCTGGGGCCGTTTTGAAAATCAAATCAAACATGTATGCAAGTCAAAAAAGCCGCACCTAATCATGCATCTATTAGCGGTGATTAATCTTCATGAATTTTAGCTAAGTGATACGAGATTATGTGCGTCTTCATTTAAAGTGTGTCCTAACCTACGATCAAGCACATAAGATAAAAAATAAAATGAGCTCGGAGAGCCGCATGCCTAGTCCTAGGTCGACACTCAAGTGGGGACGATACCCACACAACCACAATCGTTCGATTACACACGCGAGTCTTCGATCGAAGACCGCTGTAAAAGACGAATTATTAAAAATGCAACAAGAAAATGCGACACATTTTTTTTTCTTTTCTTCCTCCTTTGCTCCAAGCATGCTCCTGCGGCTCCTCGCAGCGGGGAGTATCCTGCTCCTCGCCTCCTTGATCCATCAAGGGCCCTGCCACAGAAACAATTGTTAGAGATCAAATAAGAGAGAAAAAATATGCAAAATATATGATTATTTGACCTATAAAAAGAAACACTAAATTAAACACACAAAAATCCAAAAAATAAAAGAAATGAGCCGTGTCCCCGGCAACGGCGCCATTTGACGAACCGCAAAATCGGCCCTTTAATAATGTGTTTTTAGCACATGGAATCATCATCGTAGTCGGGCCGGTTTCGGGTCGTCAAAGCGATCACCTCATTTAGATATATGCCATAATGAATCGAAATGAGGTGATCGTTAATTATTTTTTACTTGGCAAGATACCAAGGTCAAACTCAGGGACACGAGCCTCTCTCGTATTGATCGGATTTAAGTGTGTTCAACTAAGCGTAGAGTTAAAGGCATATAGGTCAAAACATGCAAATACACAACACATGACAATGCATTAAAAATAAACATGCATTTTTTTATCAATTTTAATTATGCAAATAAATGCCATAAAATACAATGCGATGTAATAGAAATATGCCCTAAGTTAAAAAGAATGAGCCAACTAAACCAAAGTTGATTTCATATTTAAATGAAGCAACCACTCATTTGACATAAAGTGCAAGGTTAATCAGAGAGGCATAAAAAAACACTAGAGTTAATTAAAAATACATTGATATCACAGTGTCAATATCAAGAAAACAAATATGCCATTAAAAAGTACGTCAAACAAGCATTAAATTGAAACTGAAATCAACCTAATCGGAGCTACGAGGCTCAAGATATTCAACAAAGAAAACAAGGGCATAACTGAAAGAAAACATGAAAGGATAACTACAAAAAGGTCCCTGGGAAGGACTAAAATGCAAAAGAAATAAATTCGAGGCCTTCCCTGTAAATGAACCCCACGCACAGGGGTATATTTGCAATTATATAGACCCGCAAGGGTATAAGTGCAAATAACCCCTGATGCACGTGGCTCGCATGTGAGGACTGGACCTTTCTGCAAATCTGGAGAAGTCAGAGGGCGTCTCTGCAAAATTCCCAAATAGCACGTGCGCTGCACGTGCTACCCAGGCTCGGGAGGAGGCTCGGATTCGGCAGAGGTTCGGGAGGTGCTTCGGCGTAGGCTCGGACGGTCCGAGGCTCGGTGCAGGCTCGGTGGAGGTACGGTGCATCCAAGCCTGGAAGCTCAGACGGGAGGCTTGGTGCAGGCTCAAAAGTCACCACGTGGCCGAATGACGACCATTGGATCGTGAGGATCCAAGGGCTTCTGATAAGGGCGTTGGTGGTCGACGTGGCTGCGCGAAGATCGTCGGATCGAAAGGATCCAACCGCTGTTGATGTTGATGACGTGGCCTCGTCATGGCCGTTGGATGAGCGCCGAGAAAGGGGCATCCAACGGCGCCTGTAACGTCTCCCTCGGCCGAAGGCTGGCGGCGACTTTGGAGCTCCGGCGAAGGAGCTCCTCCTCCGCCTCTCGTCTCCGGCTGCACGTGACCTCCCCGAAGCTCCATGGATGGCCGTCGAGAAAGCTGAGAGCTCGGGGGAGGTCCAGAAGGCTCTGGCGTAGCTCGCCGGAGCTCGGATGGCCACCGCGAAGTCGATGAAGATAGCTCCGGCAGAGCTCCGTCCATTGAACGCTCTTGATGACTTGCACGTTAGGTACATAGCCGAAGCAAATCGAAGTGCGTGCGTGGGTGAGATGTGGTTCCATTCGAGCGAGGGGAGATGGGGAATCGGAGCTCCTCCGCCGTGGATGGCGGAGGAGATGGGTCAGCGGTGTTCGAGGTATGGAAGAAGAAAGAACATGGTCGGAGAGTGTCGCGAGGAAGGGGGATCGAAGACGGAGCTAATGGGGTGGTCGTCGGAGCGAGGGGATGGCCGGAGAGGCCTAATTGAGTCGATGAAATCAAATAAAAAAATCAAAAGAAGTTCAGAGGAGCTTACCTGGTCGGAGGCGAAGTGGGAGCTTGGGGGCGAGCTCGGAGCTGAGCTCTGGTCGTCGCTGGACGTCGGCAGCTACTCGACGCAGCTCAGGCGGTCGCGGAGCGCCGCAGCTCCGCCATCGAAGCCGGAGGGTCTCACCGGAGGGCTGCGTCGTCGTCGCTCGATCCTCCGCCTCCCCCTGTCACAGGGAGACGGAGGAGGGCTGGGCGAGCCCTCGCGTAAAGGTGGACAGCTGTGAAAAGAGGGGGGTGCTGAGTATTTGAAGCGGCGAACTTCGGAGATGGTGGAGTTCGACGTGGATTTTGAGGCGAAAGTGGTGCGAGTGGAGAGGTGTTCGTGGGTCTTGGAGGAGTGCGCGGGGAAGAGGGAAGAGTGGGGAAGACTGTGGGACGGTTGGCGAAGGAAGAGGGGCTCTGGAGTCGTGGGGAAAATGGAAAGGGGGAGAGGTGCGCGAGAGGCGATCGTGGGGAAGAAGGGGTCTGCTGGAGGTTGACGATGGTCTTCTGACCGTTGGATATGGAGATCCAACGGTGGAGGCTAAGGCGCGGAGCGGCGGCCAGGATAAGATCTGGGGCGGCATGATCGATGGCAGATGGAGCTGCCACGTGGCGAGTCGAGCGAGCAGCGCGAACGGATGGCTCAGATGAAGGAGCGGTTGATCGCATGGATGAGGAGCGTTAGGGGAATGAGCGGTCGAGATGGACGATCAGGAGCGAGATCGGAGGGCACCAGTCTGCGCCACGTGGCACGCTCTGGTGAGAGCGCTCACGTGCGGTGATGATGGAGGCGGAGGAATGATCGGATGGCCGGGATTTGAGGCGTGCGTGGAAGCCAGCTGGCCGTTGGATCAGAAGGAGATCCAACGGTCTAGGAAGGGGGCGGATAAGACAAAGGGGCCGGGCCACGTGGCTACCCCAGATTGGGCCACGTGGCCCAATCAGGTTATTCAGAGGGTTTTTCTTATTTTTGAGGGCCCTATTGGCCGAATTTGAGAAAACTCAAAACATGAAAGTTGTAGATCTTGACGAGATCTACAAGTTTCATGTTGACCAAAACTAGAAATGAAATCAAACAAGGGCCCGAAATATTTTTGAAGGTATTTTTAAGTCTAAAAATACCACGAATTTTGTTTTGTCATTTTTTTGTGCTTTTTAATTTATTTAGGACTCTGTTAATTATTAGACATTAACAGGAAATTATTGACAAACTTTTAAGCAAGAGGGTTAATTATGGAAAATAAAGATGATGAAACTGAGGTTCATCAATCACATCATCCTTGAGTATTCCTCATAACTTTACATCCTGCATACTGGAAGATTGTGATTAAACATGAAGTTCTAATCTCATTTCAGATTTTATCCTTCATGGTTTTATCGGAAAGTTTCTCATTCGATCATTGGAAGTTGGTATCAATCGCATGCTTTCTATAAAGCATATATCACACCTTCAAATCATGTCTTATTTCCAAAACAAGATGACTAATGTTGGAATTTGATTTATCATAATGTCTCATTAGTGATCTCATGTCTCCATGTTCAGTAGTGAACCAATATGATCCCTTTGAGAGATCTTATTATTCATATGCCCTCATATGCACAACACATCGTCAGTTTATAGACCTTGATTAGGTCATCAAACTAATGGTCTGCGTAATGTTCATATTTAGACATATAGTAACACATATGTCTTCAGTCAAAGGATGTGTTCCTTTATCATGACAACTTATGATATAGGTCTTAGTATCTTGATCTTGTTAAGTCAACTCTTTGACTTAATTCAAACAACACATTTGAATCTCTATTCCTATGCAGAGAACATGCATCAAGAATCAATCAGATGCCAGCCTTTGGAGTAAGGAATATCATTTCCTTCTCAGGCTGGAGATACATTCTTCATAACAACTTGACGATGCGGTTGAGTCCTCATTTTGACTCTTTAGATATCCAACCCTGCACTAGCTTCTATGATACAGCCTTTGGATCAATAACCATATGATATCAAGTGGTCTATGGTAAATAACCTTAATTGTACTAAGAGGCATATTATGCAAATTAGCTATTCTTCATTTCAGATTAAGGAGTGATCTGCAATAACTTTTATTACACAATGGCTTGCCATGGGATCACATGTCCGATAGAGTTACCATGTTGTGGTGGGGTTATTATACGTGTGCGGGAAGATCAAGGGAGTACAACATAAGGCAGCCAATGAGACAAAGTAATAGCAAGTGAAAATGCATTCTTAAGATGTGAAAACATGAGATATCAATAAATAAATAAATTTTATATTAATATTTTATTTTGGAACACTTTTAAACATCTTTTAAGAGTTAATGGCTAGATTATAGTTTGCAAATTGATATATAGATGTAATGCATACGTGCTTATGACTATGTGATGAACCTCAATTTTGCCTCTTAATAGTCATATTTTATCGTAGCACAGGAGGTGAAAATGGATCCACCCAGAAACCACATATGTTTGAATATATTGTGGAGTATTTTAAAACTTGGTAAGTATACTAAGGTCGAACACAGGGACATGAGATATCAACTTGATTAATCAGATAATAATATTTAGACTAAGCGATTATTCCTCAACTTAGGTCAACAATGCACATAAGAAATATAAAATGATGCAAAAAATATGATAAGTAAATGACATGCGCTTTTTATTTGGATTTTATGCAAGGTAAAACATGGATAATATGGAACATAATGCAATGTAATGCAAAATTATAAAGATGTGCAAATACGCTCCAAAATTAATCAAATAGTTGAGCAAGAAATTAAGATCCAATTTCATTAGCAATTATGCGATCAAAATTTATTCTATGTGAAGCAAATGTAATTTTGATGATAAATGAAGTGACATTATGCTTAAAATAAAACAATACAGATTAGAGTGTCAAATTATAAAATAAATTTGACCAATAGATAGATAATCAAACATGCTTCAAAATGAAATTGAAATTGCCAAAATTGGAGGTCATATACTCAAGAGATAAAAGAAATGGGCCCGGGGCATAAATGCAATACAAACATGCAAAATAAATAGAGAACATATCTCAAATATGCCCCTAGGAGGGCATTTTTGCACTTTTAATTTTTGATGGGGCTTTTATGCAATTTTCTCAAGCTCACCATGTGCCTCACATGCGCTCGGACCTGTTGGTAATTTTGAAGAGTGCATGGACTTCGGCTGCAATTTTCCCACCCCCCTCACGCGTACTGCACATGCTCAAAGGCTTAGATTGGGTCAGTTTGGGGTAGGTAGCTCGGGCCACGTGGGTGGCCCCAGTTGCTTCGACATGGCTGAAACGGCTCCTACTACCCTTATTAAGGTGATCAAATTAATGGTCAAATTAATTAATATTGTTTGTTGCAGTCGGATAACGAGAGCAGATCAAAAACCACTTTTAATTAAAGCAAGTTAATCTCGAGCGGCAATTTTTTTTACTTGGGCAAGCCCAAGGTCGAACTCAGGGAGGCAGCTGTCTCCTTAGGTAGAATTTTAGCAAAGTCCAAGGTCTGATTTTCAGAGAATAATTTTTTTGGTCTTTTTCGATTTTTTATTGAAGACACATGCAAAATCAGGCCAGTTTACAGGTTAATTCAAATAAGTGATCAAATCAAGTCCAAAAATTACTAAACTTGGCCAGATGGTGAAATGCAATGAAATGAAACTACCCTAATTTTTTTGGAATTTTCTGACACTAAATGAAATTACTACAAATTAAATATGAATGCAGAATAAATTAATTTTAATAAATATCAAATCACAATATTTTTGGGAATAAAAATTACCCTAGATAGATCTGAAGGTGAGGAATCCAGGAAAATTATTAAACCTAAATTTTGATGTGAAATGAACCTATTAAAAATTAATAAAGAAATCAGTAAATGAATTATTTAGGCCTCGAGGTGCGTGTAATTGAGATGAAATTTTTATGCAAGATAAAACTAATTATCCTAGATCTAATGTGTATTTTTTGGGGATTTTTGGAGTTACAGAGAAATTACAATCAATTAAGAGACATAAATGGGTAAAATATAGCAAAAATGAACCAATTAATTAATAGAAAAATTCACTGATATTACAAAAATATGCCAAGTGTCACATATGGAAGATGACAATATCAGCTACACAATTCAATTTTCCAAACTGAAAAATGAATTAAGATGAATGCCTAAATATGCGTGCAAAGACCGGGGTGTAAATGCAATTACAGGAATTAAAATTGCTAAAAATAGAACATGCTGACATGGACAAATATGCAATTACCTATAATGCTGGGGTGGTGAATGCAAATTTTCCACGGGACACGAGCTCCTCCCGTGGGGTCGCTTGACAGGGACTGAAATGTAATTCTGAAAACCTTCAGGGGCCTCGATGCAAATAACCCAGGACGCACGTGCGGATCACGTGGGGGTCCCAGGCTCGGTGGTCTTCGGAGGCTTGGAGCGAGGCTCGGGTGGCTCTAGAGGTTCGGATCTAACTCGGAGTTGCTTCGGGGATCCGAGCCTAGTGATCGAGGAGGAGGCTCAGATCGAGTGACATGGACGGATTTGGACCGTGGGATCAAGGATGATCCAACGGCAGCTTGCTGATGACACGTGGAGTGTCTGAGTTCGTCAGATCAGTGATCGATCCAATGGTGATGGACTCGCTCCTGATGTGACGACGCGGTCGATCAGTGGCCGTTGGATCTAGATCGATCCAATGGCACCTGGAGCGCGGAGAGGGCGATGATGTGGATGGCTCCTAGCCGTTCGATCAAGAGGATCGAACGGCTCTTGGCTGTCGTCTCTAATGGCCCTCTGCCTCCTGCGGCGGAGAGGGCTGGGCTCCGGCGAAGCTGGGGTAGCTCCGCCTCATCCTCCCGTCGCCGGTGAAGGTTGCTGGAGACTCTGGCGTAGCTCGGAAGATTCTTGGATGGCTGGAGAAACGTCTGGTGGTCTCAGGAGTGGATGAGACACTTTGGAGCGCGGTGGCGGAGGAGCTCGAATGCAGCTCTGACGAGCCTCCGGCCAATCAAGATGGAAGTACCTGCAAGGGGGTTAGAAGATAGCCGAAGCGTTAGTTGTGTCCGTGGAGTGCTGTAGAGTGAAGTGTGAGGCCTATGAAGCAGTGAGGGTGACCGGTGTTCGAGCTTCTCCTAGGTGGCGGAGCTGGCGTCGATGGAAGTTGAAGTACCTCGTCAGAGGAAACGAATGGTAGCGTGAAGATCAGAGCTCCTTTGTGGAGCTCGGAGGATGGTTAGCGGAGCAAGAAGATGCTTGTGGACGACGAATTAAATCGGAGAAGGAGAAAGAAAAACAAGAAGAAGATCGGGGGAGAAATGGAGGGATCTACCTGGGATCAGAAGCTCGGAGGGAGCTTCCAGGTTGTCGCTCGAAGGCCGGTAGGAGGACCTGAGCTCGCGCAGCACCTGGAGGAGCTGCGACACGGCGGTGTTCGGCCGTGGATCTCGCCGGAGGTGTTCTCTGTCGTCGCTCGACCTAAGGACAAATTGCTATCACCAATCTGAAGGGTGGAGCTCGGAGTCACTCTTTGTGGTGGCGGATGGGGGTGAAAGTGGCCGGAGGTGACTGATTTATAGGATGGAGGTGACGGGGTAGCTGGCGATGAGGTGGTGTTCATGGGTGTCGTGGCGCGACTTTAAGGGTCGTCATGGAGTGAGGGGCCTGGCGAGGATGAGGAACGAACGGGCGACGTCGTGGTGGTGTCAGTGGTCGGAGAAGGTGGTCGGCGTGGAGCCCAAAATAGAAAGGGTACAGCCCCTTGCGCACGATGGAGAATGTGGGCGCGGGGCGTGCGGAGGTAGATGAAGATGTCTTGACCGTTGGATCAGGCGATCCAACGGTCCAGACGAAGGCGCGGATCGATGCCTGAGATCAGATCTAGGACGCGACATCGGAGGGCTCCGAACACACCACATGGCGGACGTAGGGCGAAGCGCTAACGGGCGATCTGGATTAGATCAGAGCTTCGATCGAATGGTGGAGAGATAAGGCTGTGATGGATGGTGTAGATCAAGGCGCTCTCAGCGAGATCGGATGGCGCAAATGATGCCACGTGGCGTACTGTGGTGCGGGCGCTAGCGTGCGGTGAGGATGCGATCCAGGGAGTGATCCGACGGTGGTGGATTAAGGCGTACGTGGAAGTTACTGGGCTATTGGGTCTAGATTAAGATCCAATGGTCAGGAATGCAGGCGGACCAGTCAAAAGGGTGCGGGCCGCGTGGCGCAGTCAGAGGGCGCCACGTGGCCAGCTCTGAGTGGCTGAAAGGAAAAAAATGAGATTGGAGGGAGAAGGAGGCCGAATTTGGAAAAACTCAAAACATGAAAGTCGTAGATCTCGATGAGATCTACAAGTTTCATGCTGACCAAAAACGGAGATGAGGTCAAATGTGATACAAAAGTATAAGAATACAAATATACATATGTATAGTATACAAGGAGGCTCAAAAACCCAAGTTTTGCCTACGAGCTCCGAATTGAATGAAATTAGTCTCACTTTAAAGGTCTCTGGATGTTTATTAATCGGAAGGTGAGTGGACCTAATTCGGAGTTTGTAAGAGAGAGATATGGACATTCTAAGGTCCAAGGGTTTTGGGGCTTTATTTGGTATTTTACAAAAGAGAACTCTAGCCTTCTTCCCTATATTATTAACTAATGGTGTACATACTATAAGGAAGGTGTTATTTCACTTTGGAGGGGATAAAATACAAGTAAATAAGTGGATATTTTACAAGTGGATTTCACACATGGATTGGCTTCTTATTAAATGCAAATATGAATGCTCAAATGCATATTTTGTAGATTGATGTATGAATGCTATTTATGCAAGATAAAGGGAAATATGAAGCTAAATACCCGGGGAAAAAGCTCAATTTCAACTTTAAGAGTGATGAATTACATATTCATCAATGGCTCAGCTCCTCCGACCGTAGAGGCTCGAGATGAGGTTCGATTGACCAACAGGGGTCGTCCGATAAAAATGATTAAAGACACCTGTAGAATCTCGTTCATCAATTGCACCACCGCTTCTGTGGCAGACTTGGTTGGGCTCCAACGAGCCCTCCATCTCTCATCTGGTAGCTAGCTGGTATGTGAAAGATCCCTACACCTTCATAATGGGCTAGAGAAGGTCCTTGACTGTCTGGAAACGGAGTGGCGAGGTGATAGAGCATCGTCAGAGACTCTACTCTAGAATGGATTTTCATCCAAGCTTCTAGCCATTGAAGGATGAGGTACCTGCAGATGTTAGGAATAGCTGAAGCAATATTTGTATGTGTGTGGTGAGTGGAATTAGGGACAATTGGGGCAAAGAAGGTGAGGTCCCGAGTAGGTTCCTCCGCCTTGACGATGGAGAAAGGGGTCCAAGCAGTGGAGGTTATGGAGGAATGGAGTCGGTCTAGACCCATCGCGAAGGTTAGGGAGGTCCGGCAAAGGTGTGTGTGGATTCGATTGGGGACGAGGGTGATCGTGTACACCTAATTAAAAGGGAGAAAGCAAACAAAAAACAAGTAAAGAGTTATCTATAGATGAGATGGCCCGACACAATTCCTTCTGTTACCATGAAGTGGCTCTTTTCCCAAGACAAAACACGATTGAATTCACAGTATCTCTTAAGTACTTGATCAAGGTGTGCAATATAAACATCGAAACTATCACCATAGATCAAGAAATCGTCCATGAAAACCTCAAGAAAACTACACACCATGTCAGCAAAAATGGCCAACATGCACCTTTGGAATGTAGCAGGCGCGTTACAAAATTCAAAGGGCATCTACTGAAAGCATAGATTGATCCTTAAGAGTGATTGCACTTAGTTGTACCTGGAGTACCAATACAAGAAGCAAAAGTACTCTTTCCCTGCCAACCTTTCAAGAACTTGATTAATAAAAAGGCATAGAAAAATGACACTTCTTGTTAGTTTAATTCGGGCACCTATAATCAACGTAGGCGTGCCATGAAGTAGGTACTCAAGTAGAGATATCCACTCCTTGATCATTTATAACTACAGTAATTTAGGATTTCTTCGAAACTACATGCAATGGGCTAACCCATTTGAGATGGAGGTGAGATAAATAAAGCCACCCTCACACCACTTCATTATCTCTTTTGTGACTACGTCTTGAATATTAGGGTTTAACCTTCGCTAAAATTTACGTGACGGTTTACAACCATCATCTAAAAAGATATGGTGTGAACACAAGGTCAGGTTTATCTTTCGAAGATCCAAAACATTCCAACCAAGAGCCTTGTGGTTTTTCTCTAAAATCTCTAGCAAGTAAGATTCTTGATCCGTGGTCAATATGTTACTAATGATGAACAGATACATATGCGGCTCACCCACAAGGAAAGCATACTTTGGATATTCCAGAAGCTGCTTTAATTCAGGTATATTTTGAGTCGGCTTCTCGAACACTTTGTAAACTATACTGGTTGTTGGTGCAAGATCTGCTGACAATAAAGAGGTTTTTTCCACCTCTATTACTCTTGGCATAGACAATAATGTATCGAACATATCTACAATGATTTCTTCTTATTCGATTGGGCATGAATCTTCTTAAAACAATTGGATCAGCTCTTCTGAATCATTCTCCTGGTCGGCAAAGGAGCAAATGTTTACTGAGCTTTCTAGGTCCTCCTTAGGGAAGAGGATTTCCTGTATCAAGATATCATCCAGTGAAGTACATGTCTCTCTGATCTGTTCAACAATATAACAGTCTTCTGCAGTCGGCATTAGCTCTCTTTTCACAGATATGCTATCTGCATCTTTTGCCTTGGTGATCACATCCATTGTGACCTTTTCACTACAGGAGTGAAGCGTGATCTTTCCAGACCCATAATCAACTATTGCTTCAGTTGTTCGAAGGAACGTCATACTAAGAATAATCAAGGTTTGGAGTAATGATGTAGGGGAATCCATGTCAAGGACAATAAAGTCCACTGGGAATTCATGTCCTCAATGGTTGCGATAACACCATCCAATAAACCTCTGGGTCACTTAATGGATCGATCAAAAAACTGAAAGATCATGCGTGTGTGTTTAAGCAGACCTTGCCCGAATTCTTGAAGTAATGATGAGGGCATAAGGTTAATGGAGGAACTACTATCAAGCAAAGTTCAATCAAATATCTGTTAAAAATATCATATATGATTAAAGGTACTTCCTTGTCGTTGGGAGGTCACTCATCGCGTTCACAGTAGCCGTGGTCAATATGTGTTTCTCTGCTCTTTGCGTCTATGTTTGTGAGATTGACTTTGATGTACATGCCTCTTTAAGTCCTTTCTTCACCTAGATATGTATTCTATGGATTTTAATAAAGACATTTTAAGAAATATATTATGAAGATCCTCAACAATAGTTGGATACAGTCAGTCACAAATAGGTGGAAAACTAAAAGAAGCAGGATCTTCAGCTTTGTCAATCGGCACATGATCTGTTGCTGGTGTTCGCATCTCCTTGGATTTCTAAGCTCAACCTTGGTTGTTATTTTATTTTTGTGAATTTCCTTTTTCTTTCTTTTTTTTTGTATTTTTGGATGGTCTGGTGCAGCTCCTCCTCCTTCTTTGCCTTACCATACTGTTGGATCGACTGATGTTGAAGATGATGATTCACCAATTGAAAGTGTATTCTTCCCCTAGAGGTGGCATACAGTTGCACGGTCCTACCGCTCTTGAGAGTCACAACGTTAGATAACATAAAGGATCATTTATACCTAACTCGGTAGGATTGGAGGACACATCATCAACTACATGCTCTTTATACTTGAAAATATTGGGGTTTGCCTCAACCTATGTTGGAATAATCGTGTTGGTGGCAATGAGGTCATCAAGCTTCTAGCTCATCTAAAATAGTCTCTTCACCAACTGATCCAAATAGTATAATGTAGGATTTATAGGATTTTCTTTGCTATGATATGTGTGTTGTGCACGTTGACTTTGATAATGATGATGAGGATGTGAGTGGTAACTCAAAGAGTAATGTTGAGGAGGGTGTTCTTGATAGTACTGAGGAGAAGGATACCAGTTGTTGTATTGAGTAGCCAGATGATGATGATGATATGATTGTTGTTGGCAGTATGCCAGTTGCTGATAATTGTGTATCCAAGTACATGCATTGTTTGGAGACTGGTGTTGTGGAGGTTGATTTTGGAGAAACTTCCCACCATGACTGGTGGTACGATCGAATGTTAGAGGACTGACACTATTGATGTCCACCAGGATAAGTCAGTTGTGCTTCATTATTCCAAATATCATTCACCTCCTAAATTTAGGGTGGAGGTGGGAAAAATAACTCGACGAATGAGGGTTGGTGCTCAGGATGGTAGACAACCATCTATTGTTGTGGCTGTTGTGTTTACTGATCAGGTGTTTGCATGTAATACATGTCTTAGACTACTGCATGCTACCTTGGAATCTGTGGTTGTGGTGATTCTTTCTGCTCGGCAAACATTGCAGCTGATGTGCTTGTAGACTGACATGAGTTGATTGTACTGACAAATAGCTCCAGTTGCTTGGTAATCTATTTGAGTTTTTCTTGATGCTTTGTTCTTTATTCTATCATAGATAATTTCTCAAGATTTTGTGATGGTTTCTCTATGATGTCCACTTTGGATAAGTGTCTTCCAATGATACTCAAGTTGGAGCTCTTGTCCCTATCCTCTATGTGATGCCGCCTTGTCGACGGTCTTTTGGTGGATCTATGGTTGCTTCTGATAAGCCCAATATGAAGACAATGCATCCTCTCCTTCAACCATTTCCTCAAATATTTGCTATATGGCGTTTTCATTTTTATTGAAGTGAGAGCCACCACATGTGGTATCGATCGCCCTCTGACTCTCTTGAGTCAATTCCCCAAAAGAAATGTTGGACCTTGCTGGTCCTCGGAATAACATGATGGGGGAACTTATCTTGCAAATTTTTAAATCTCTCTCAGGCTTCATGAATGGATTTGTAGGGTCTTTGGAAGAAATTTGAAATCCTAGCACACATCTGATTTAAACGGCCTAGAGGGTAGAATTTGTGGAGAAATGCAGACTTGAGTCCCTCTTAGGTCATCACTGCCTTCCCCAAGTAATCAATCTAGTAAAGTGCCTTGTCTTGAAGGCTAAATGGGAAGTCAGACATCTTGACTACACGTAACGGGATGTTAGGGTAGTGAGTGGTTCCGCAGATACGTCCGAACTGTTGAAGAGATGTAGGGTTCCTCATTTGTATTCTCGTGGAACGAGGGAAGAAGAGACAAGAGCTGCAGTTTCAGCTCAAAATGTCCGTGGACAAGGGGAATTTGTATCCACTATGTCATCTGGCCAACGCTAGTATTGTATATCCTTTTTAATGTAGGCTTGGGAGCCTCTCTTCTTTCCTCTTCTTCTTCTCCACTAGGTCCATCTGCCTCTGCTTCTTCTCCTCCTCCTCCGTTGTTCTCTCTATCTCTCCTCAGCTCCAATACCATTTCCTAGAAGGCGGCATGTGCTTTGGCATATGTAGTCAATTATTGTTAAATCGCCTGTATAGAGGCAAGCATCAGTGCATTCACTTCATTCTTCTCAACTTTTTGTGCATTCTCTTTTGGAGTCGTCTCGGAATAAGAATCAGATGAAACAAAGCCTTGATCGGTATATTGATCTGTACAAGGAAATGTGCTCGATCAAACTGGAAATATGCACAGATGTAGAGAAATATTCGGAATTAGGGTCAATTCTGTACATTATTGGAGTGGGCAATGTGTATGGAGATAGATGATCTCCATCCACAAAGGAAGAATTTAGCTACAAGAGTGATCCCAATTTATTTGAGGTAGAAAATACAGGGAGTTTTGAGAGTGGTTCATAAAGTCCGAACCGGTCTCTCTGAAATCGCCTTGAATTATTGGAGATATCAGAGTCATGGAATCAATGTTGGTGTCTACGGAGTCCAGACTAAGCCATCCAAGACTCGATATATTGAGAAACAAAAAGACAAAAGATGAAGAATAACGAGCATGGAGACACAAAAGGAATAAAATGAAGAAAAAGTGAGAAAAGGATCAAAGTGATCAAAATAAAATAAAGAGTAGTGAAAAGAAGTGCAAAGAAAAGGCGCAAGTGCACGTGATTGTGATCCTTGACCTAAACAAGATATAAACAAACACCAATGCAATTGGGTTCACCAACTCAACACCAATAAAGCCATGAAATATTGGTCTTTTATCTTGTCAATTTTATTGATTATTTCAGGCAATATTATCAATCGTAGTCCTTAGCGCTACCCCTATAGGCGAGTGAGTACTATCAGACAAGTGACGAGCCGAAAAATCGGCCCTTTAATAATGTGTTTTTATCACATGGAATCATCATCGTAGTCGGGCCGGTTTCGGTCATCAAAGAGATCACCTCATTTAAAGATATGCCATAAATCGAAATGAGGTGATCGAAGATTTATTTTTACTTGGCAAGAAACCAAGGTCGAACTCAGGGACACGAGCCTCTCTCGTATTAATCGGATTTAAGCATATTTAATCAAATGTTGAAATAAAGCATATAGGTCAAATCATGCATGTAGACAATGCAATTAAAATAAACATGCATTTTTTTAATCAATTTTTAAAATGCAAATAAATGGACATGCAAAGCAAATGTTATGCCCAATAAAAATCACTTTGAGCCATAGCAAAAAAATGCAAGTTAAACAGAGTTAGCATTAAGAAGCATTCTACTCTCATTAAGCAAGTGGGCATGATAAATAAAGAAATCAAGACACTTAGATAATAAAATAATACATCACAGTTCATAGTATCAAATCTGAAATTTAACCATGCCATAATGTAGAGGACGAGAAGAGCTTCAAAACGAAACTGAAATCAACTCGATTGGAGCTATGTAGCTCAAGATATGCAAGTTCAAAGATAAGGGCATAAATGAAAGAAAACATGAAAATAAAATTGCATACAGGCCCCTGGAAGGGACTAAAATGTAATAAAAATAAAGTTCGGGACCTTCCCTGAAAATGACCCACACGCACAGGGGCATTTTTGCAATTATTAAACCCGTGAGGGCATAATTGCAAATTACCCACCGTACGTGTGATCTGCACGTGACTCAGGACCATTCTGCAATTCTGGAGAAGATTTGGGCTCCTCTGCAAATTTCCCAGGGTAGCACGTGCGATGCACGTGCGGCCCAGGCTCGGATGGAGGCTCGGACAAGGCAGAGGTTCGAAGATGCTTCGGGTAGGCTCGGCTGAGGATCGGATCCGCTGCAGGCTCGATGGAGGCTCGGAAGTGTCCAAGCCTGGGGCTTGGTCGTTCAGGCTCGGGAATGCTCTCGATGAAGACACGTGGCTGAATCTGAGCCATCAAATTAACATGATCCGACGGCTTGGATGGGCTCCGCTGTAGACGACGTGGCTGCCCCTCAGCCGTTGGATGAACGCCTGGAGGGATCATCCAACGGCGCCTGTACGTTCTTCTTGCTCTGCTGCTGGCGGCGAAGTTCGAGCTCCGGCGAGAAGCTCCAAGCTCCGCCTCTCGTCTCCGGCTGCACGTGACCTCCCCGAAGCTCCATGGATGACCGTCGAGGAAGCTGAGAGCTCGGGGGAGGTCCAGAAGGCTCTGATGTTGCTCGCCGAGGCTCAGAGGACAGCTGCGGCGTCGATGAAGTACGCTCCGGCAGAGCTCCGGCCATTGAAAGCTTCGAAGACCTGCAGCTTAGTAGAGCATAGCCGAAGCATAATCGCGTGCGTGCGTGCGAAGTGGGATGAAGATGGGAGCTCATCGGGGACGGAGAAGGTGGAGAGCTCGGAGCTCCTCCGCCGTGGATGGAGGAGGAGGTGGGTCGGATGCGTAGAGGTATGGAAGACAAGAAGGAAGCGAGCGGAGAGATGCGCGAGAACGGGGGAAGCGTTGCGGAGCTAACTGGGTGGTCGTCGGAGGGTGAAGATGGTCGAAGTGCCCTAGAAAATTAAAAGAAATTAAAGAAAATTACAGAGGAAGAAGAAGGGTAGCTTACCGGAGATTGGCGGAGTGAGGGCTTGGGTTGAACATTGCCGTGGATATTCGGGTCTTCGCTGGACATGGCCAGCCATTCCATGCAGCTCAAGCGGTCGCGGAGCGCCGCAGCTCCGCCGTCGAAGGCGGAGGGTCTCACCGGAGGGGCTGCGTCGTCGTCGCTCGATCCTCCGCCTCCCCCTGTCACAGGGAGACGGAGGAGGGCTGGGCGAGCCCTCGCGTAAAGGTGGACATCGGGAACAGTGGTCGGAGGAGGTGTATTTGAAGGGAGAAGTGGCGGAGCTGTTGAAGTGGCGTCGTGGTTTGCGAGGGGGATGTGGGACGACTGGGAAGACGACGTGGATCGTGGAGGTGTGCGCGAGGGAGAAGGATGATGGGGGAAGAACGTGGGACAGTTGGCGAAGTGTGAGGTAGTCGGAGGTGATCAAAAGAATAGGAAGGGGGCGAGGTGTTTGTGCGGTGCATCGTGGGAGAGAGGAGGCTCTGGAGGTTGACGATGGTCTTTTGACCGTTGGATCTGGAAATCCAACGGTGGTCATTTGAGCGCGAGATGACGGGTGAGATTTAATCAGGAGCGGAGCGATCGAAGGGATCGGGCGCTGCCACGTGGCAAGCTGAGGATGCGGCGCTGGCGGACGACTTAGATGAGAAGGAAGCTTGATCGGATGGCTAAGGCGCGCGCTTAGAAGAGGCGGCTGAGATGGAAGATCTGAAGCGCCATCAAGCGGCCTATGACGCGCCACGTGGCGTGCTCTGCTTAAGGCGCGATCGTGCGGTGCAGATGAGAGGCGGAAATGGATCAGATGGCTGAAAAGACAGGCGCATGTGGAAAAGGCGAGACCGTTGGATTAGAATGAAATCCAACGGCTGAGACGCGGGCGGATGAGGCAAAGGGGAGCGGGCCACATGGCTCACCCAGAACGGGCCACGTGGCCCAATCACATTATTCTGATCTTCCAGTTGAAATTTGAAGGGCTAGATGGCCGAATTTGAGAAAACTCAAAACATGAAAGTTGTAGATCTTGACGAGATCTACAAGTTTCATGTTGACCAAAACTGGAGATGAGATCAAACAAAGAACCGAAATATTTTTGAGGGTATTTTTAAGTATAAAAATACCACGAATTTTGTTTTGTCATTTTTTTGTGATTTTTAATTTATTTAGGACTCTGTTAATTATTAGACAATAACAGGGATTTATTGACAAACTTTTAAGCAAGGGGGTTAATTATGAGAAATAAAGATGATGAAACTGAGGTTCATCAACAAGCATCATGCACTTCTCCTTGCCTTTGTAACTAGTAGTCTGCACTTTTTGAAGTCCTTGATATCAGATCTAGGCTCGTAATCAACCAACGAATAGCGTGAGGAAACCGATGTAGAAAATCAAATACTTTCCCTTGTTGGTTACTCGTAGAACGATGAGATAGGGACCCACCATCGCAGCTCCCATATGCTCAAGTAATTAAGGCTAAGCTCGCAAGCAGACTTAGTCCTATTCGCCGACACACTTATATAAGCGCTATTACTTCACAGACCCAAGCGATAATCAATGAAGTTAAAGATTTTGATTTAGACTCTAATCCTTAAGAGTCGTGCCTCACTCATTCTGGAAGGTACCTAAAAATAATGTGGACTTTAGGAATCCAATACAATGAAGTTCATTGCAAACTTTATTTGAGTTAAAGTTTTTTTAGCATTCCCCTTATTTTAATTTTTAGTTTTCAATTTTTTTGAGTATTTTTCAATAATAATCTCCTAATAAATTTCCTGATTTCTTTTTATTTAAATCCAAGAAAATTTGAGGAGAATTTGAAAAAGCTGATACACGTAAATGTATGACTGCATGCGAAGATAGAAATTCGTATCTCCTTCAACACTCTATATGCAAAGTGATCCATGCATTAATTAAAAACTAATCTATATGTACATGCAATGATGAAATCGTCCTAGGTACATGAATTGCTATTAACGTAAAGAACATGTTATAAGTACATGAATGGATTAGGGTTTTGAACCTAATCTATTGAGCAAGCAACCCTAATATCTAAGGGCTCATTCAAAAAAGACGTAAAAACAAAATAAGGTGAAAAATACAAATCACGAGAAACAAAATAAAATAAGGAGAAAAATAGGGATAGATAAAATGTAGAAGCGATGAAAACACACAAAAACCATACGGACCCCAAGTGAACAAACACTTGGTAAAATAGACCCGATAAGTTTTGTGTCTAGAGTCTCTTGTATTATTTCAACTATTAATAAGTGTCACTCTCTCACAAATAAAAATAAAGACTATTACTCTAATGCAACAGTTCTTCTCACCTCCTCAGTCGTCTTTATCACTCTCCCCCATCGACTCCAAGAGAGAAGAGTCGATCTCCACATCACTCGGGTGTATCAGTCTCCTAGGAGTTCCATCCTCGCTCCGCGAGCCCTCACAACAAAGGCAAACAACAAAATGGATTAGAATAAATAAGCAATTATTAATAAAAATAAAAGCATGAAATGAAATAAAATAAACCGATATGTACAAACAACACATTGCTCCCCGACAACGACGCCATTTGTTCAACCGAATAGTCAGTTTATAGATCTAACATGCTAGATCAATAGTCGTTGTATTGACCAAATATCAGTTAATCAACGATTAACCCACAATATCTAGATAAATCAATATGATGCGAACGTGAGTTAACATTTAGTTTATTTAACTCTACTAAATGTGTGTATAGTGCATGTTGGTAGAGTCATCGAACCAGTAAGTGCAAATGGTAAGTAGATAATTATTAATAGTTGTTTCTAATTACTACTGGTTATTTTTATATTGTTATAATTTTTTCTTATTTTTATGTGGACTTTTAATTATGTTTAAATTTTATGAAATTTTTATTATTTCATATTATTTTATATTTGATTTTTAATTTTCTTTTTAATTTTGTATTTTTTATTTTTAAGATATACCTATAATATTATAGATATTATAGATAATATATAAGTAATACATAATAGATAATATAAATTATGGATTTTTATTTAAATCAAAATATAGTTAAAATAAAGAAAATAAAAAGTTTTGCACTTTTTAAGTTTTTCTCTAGATTTATAAATTTTCAATATTTTTTCGGATTTTTATGGATTTTTTAAGTTAATAAATGTACAAAAAGTGAACAGATTAAATACTCGAGATTGTTTTAGGTTTAATAAATATAAATAGTCCAAAATAAACTTAAAACTATTTTAATAGATAACACATAAAATTTACAACCAAAAAGATGTTTTTTTTAAATTTTCTAGTTTTTATGATGATTTTAGGGTTGTGTGGTTTTTAGGTTTTATATTTTTATTTTTCAGGATTTTTGTATATTTGGTGCAATATACTGTAATATAGATAATATGATTTTTTTTATTTTTTGGCGAAGTTTCTTAAATTTCATGGGGTTTTATAATTAAACAGGGAATAAATGCATTATTTTTATATTTTTAGAAAATATGAAAAATAATTAAATGCCTACATAAAAATTATGCATAAACAAGCACTATATCAGGCACTCATTCTAATTTTCCTACAACTTTCAGAGCAATAAAAATATTGAAGATGAAAAATACACATAAAAATAAATACCATGGTTACATGGACCTAATTATAATTTTAGTAAACTTTAGATGTATTTCAGAACAATTCCTAGAATTATAGGGTACAAAATGTAATATTTACAGCACCTCACATATTGCTACACATGAAATGCAAGGACCTATTAGTAAATAGCAACAAGTTCCGATTCTAGGATGCAAATTTTACTACAAATATTACACGAATTTGAATATTTATAGGACTAAATATCAATACAAAAAGTGTGTGGGCTTCCTTTGAAATTTACCCATGCAAGGCACATGGCAGGAGCGTGATGCACTAATAAACGGTCAGTGGTGCTCCATGTGCACCACTTAACATCCAACGGCACAGGGAAGGCGTCGCATCACTTTTAAATAGATGGCCTAGATTACATCTGGGCCAAGGCTCTCATTAGACGACTAGGAGACTATCACGAAAAACAGAGAAAAACGTCTTCCTTGTTCAATACTTCGGCCTTCGGTGTTCTCACAGGCCATCAAACATCTCAAAATGTGCATGAGACCCATTCACATGCACAGGGATATCTCAAGAAGCTCCGAGCCTTGTCGGAGGAGACAATGAGGTCGGGTTTCTCTCAAGGACCTGGTGATGAATCTGTGTTTCTCACTCTTAAAGTTTAAAATAGAGCCTTGTTCCCGAGTAATTAGGAGCATATTTCCACAAAAATCGCATAATTAGCATTCATGCATGCATTGATAACATTCGCATTTTAGCATTCGCATCTGCATTAAATAAGAAGCCCAATTCACTCATCTGTATATATTTTACACTAACTATAAATTCCATAAATTCACTTTATATTGTATATATTACTAACAAATAATACAAAAAATACCAAAAAATTGCTAACTTGAATAATTGCCCAATAAAACCCCAAACCAAGTTGGAGACCATGGACCTTAGAATGCACATATCTCTCTCATACAGCCTCTGATCTAGGTCTACACTTTTAAATTAATACACATTCAGAAACCTTCAAAATGAGACCAATTTTTCATTTAAAAAGGAGCTCGTATGCAAAACTTGGGTTTTGGGACCCCATTGCACACTATATGTATGTATATTTGTATGCTTGTATTTTATTACTTTATTTGACCTCTTTTTCATTTGGTCAACAAGAAACTTGAAGATATCATCGAAATCTACAACTTTCATGTTTTGAGTTTTTCCAAATTCGTCCATCTTCCCCCCGTCATCTCACATTCTTTTTCAGCCAACCAGATTGGGCCACGTGGCGCCCTCTGGTTGCGCCACGCGGCCCACTCCATTGCTCGCCACGCGCCTCGCCTCGTGGCCGTTAGATCTTCTTCTTCTTCAGATCTTGGCCCTCCATGCCACGTCATCTCTCAGTCGTCCGATCTATCCCCGGATCTCATCAAGACCGCGCGTCTCCGCCTTAACCTCAGCGCTCCACGTGGCACGTTCATGGCCGTTGGATCTTAGCCCCGGTGACTAGATCTCACTTGCTCACCCCCGTACAATCGCAACCATTCGATCCTACGCCAGATCTAATCTCCACCATTCTTTAGCGCCGCACTCCAATGCTGCCACGTGGCGTTCTCTACACCCTTCGAAAGCGCTGCTCCGATCTGATCTGGACAGTCTCCTCGCACCCACCTCCTGGCTGTTGGATCACTAGATCCAACGGCTAAGGCGCCGTCTCCTACTTCCCGAAGGAGCCTCGCCCCACGTCGCCCACCTCGCAACGGCTCCACCTCCTTTCTATTTCTGGCTCCACTCCAGCCACCTTCTCCTCCCCCTGTCACCTCCACGACGTCGCCCATACCTCCCTCATACTTGTCGACCTCCACGATCTCCATAACACCCTTCCTTGTCGCTCCACCACTTCACGCAAACCACGCCTCCCATCACCTGCATCTCCACCTTCTCTCTATAAATCCAGCGCCTCCGGCCACTTTTCACCCCATCCGTCATTACTGGGCCTTGAGTGAGCTCTGGAGAGAGCGTCATCGGTGACTGCGAGCACAATCCATCTGAGCGGCAATCTTTTCGTACCCAGGCGAGATCTAAGGTGACCGTCCGGCTACCTTGTTGCGAGCTATTCGAGCTCGCCGAGCTCCGCCTCAGCTGCTACGTTGAGCGACGATTGAAGGTGCTCTCCCGAGCAACCACCTTCTTCCCAGGCACCCACGCATATCACCTCAGGTAACCTCTTATTCTTCCTTCATTTTTTCCTTTCTTCCTCCTTCTCTCCATACTTCTCTCTCCTCGATTCACCATCATCCGTTCCACAAATCACCAAACAAATTACATTTCAACGGATAAATCCTATATTTCGAAGCTAACTGTGATTTTTATTTATTTTTTGGGAATTATTTCTTGAATCGATTAAAGATAAATTTACGGCAGAAGAACTAATTGATTCAGATCGCCTGTTCACAGGGGAAACTCTCCTTTTTTTCCTTAGTCTCCTCCCTTCCTCTATCCTCCCATCATCTTCTCCACCTCCGCACGCTCCCTTCCAACCACATCAACATTCGCACGTGCACGGAGGAGTCTTCATTTTCCAGCGATCGTCATCTCTCTCGCGCACCCTAGATCCCCATCGACTTCGAGCCTGCGGAAGCTCCAGCACAACATCATATATTTCTCCCAGCTTTGCCTTGTGTAGTTTCTAACATTTCCAAGAGAACGAGGAGCACAACTCTTGATTGGAGTCACGTCTCCAATCTCGACCATTAAAGTAGCAACGCATATCCCGGCATCAAAAATCTACACAGGCCACACCGCGCGCGCCTCCTCCAGGATCTCCTTGCCAGGCCCGCTAACAACTACGCACTTCTGTCATCTCAATCAACTGATGCACCATCGCCTAGCCATGCCCGCACTGCCATCAAACTTCCACGATGTCTCACAGCACTTCCAACGTGCAGCCATACGTCTCCCCCGATGTGTACCCTCTGCGGCCCCGTTGATCGACGTAGCACAACCCACCAGTGGCCGCTAAAATACCTATGCATTTTAATATAATATATTTTTATTTTCTTTTTTTTGCACAAATACCCCCATTTTATTTTTTATTTATTTACAACATAAAGTTTGAAGTCTAAAATATTTAAAGTATTTGTATTATTTATTTACAAATGTAAAAAAATAGGTATATAGTACATATATACATGTATTATGTACAATGTGATAGAGAGATAATTTTATTTTTATTTTTATTTTTCTAATTTTTGTTTTATTTTTAGATATATATACAAGGGGATAAAAACATCTTTTTATATATATTTTTGTGAGAATAAAATATATACATAAAGAAAGGAGTATGTACAAGGTAGAGTGGCTCTATCTCTCTCTACTTTTTTTATTTGACGATCAAGCCCATACTGGACCCTCTCTTGAGTTCAGGTCACTCAATATTTATTCTAAATATTTCCTTCTTTTTCTTTTATTCTTTATTCTTTTATTTTTACACAAATACATGCTAATTATAAAATATTAACAAATGCATGCTTATTGATAATTTATTGTATTTACAACTATATGCATGATATTTTACCAACATAAGTAGCTAAAATAAAAGAATAAAGAGTGATGAATGAGTATTCATCAGCCGCCGCGCTCCAGCAGGCCGCCTCTCATCCATCGTGCATGGTTACATGTCACGAACTGTCGTCTCCCTGGAGCACACCTCACGTGCAATCGCTCGCTTCCCCAGTCGCCGCACCGCCGTGCCCGCGCCGCCTTCAGACGCGCTTGCGGTGTCCTCTGCCTCTTGTAGCACCACCATCCGCACGCGGCTCCCCCTGTACAGTTGCTGCCCCTCAGCCACACCGCGCGCGCCGGCGCCACCATCCTCCTTCCCATGCACCTCGGGTGGGAGCCAAAACACCCAAGCGCCACCACCCGCCCCCTGGACTCCAAACCCACCTCACTTGCCTAACACGTGAGGGGTGGGGCAATTGAAGAAGAAGCTCCAAAGCTCTTGGGAATCACGTGTAGTGTAGCCCCCCTCCACGGGAAAACTACACATGAGCCCCTACCAACTCTGGAAAATAGCAGCCATACCCCACCGACCAGGAGCGCACGTGGAAAGCATGTGACCTATAGGAAAATTGCACATCTGCCCCTAAAGGTCCTGGTAATTGCACTCGAGTCCTTGTCAGCATATTTTGTTTTAATCATTTTTAATTCTATTTTGCATTCATACCCCTATCTTTGCAGATTTAATTAGGTGTCCATTTCTCATCATTTTTAAATTCCAAAAATTGCATGTTGTAGTTTTACTTGTCCTTTATCTTTTGTAATACGTGTCATATTTTTGTGAGTTGCATTGAATTTAATAGTATTATTTTTGTGAAATTTGATATATTTTTCCCACTGTGTGCCTTTTATTTATTATTAAATTCTTTGTTGCTCCAAAAATCACTATAAAATCACATTAGACCTAGGATAATTTTCTCTACACTGTACCCAAAAATCATTGCATTTTCACGCATCACAAGGCCTGAATAAATCAAATAGTATTTTGCCTAATTGATTTTTAATAGGTCCAATTTACATAGATTTTTAAGTTTATTAATTTTCCTGGATTTCTCTCACTTAGACCTATGTAGGATAATTTTTATATCTAAAAATAATGTATCTTGGTGTTAATTAAAATTAAATTTACAAAAACTACCTTGTATCCATATTTTATTCATAGTTAATCCATCTAGAGTCTAAAAATTCCAAAAAATTGCAGACACTTAGTTTCATATCATTCCACCTTTTGGCCAAGTTTCATTAATTTTGGACTTTACTTAACCATATTCCTTGATTTAACTTAAAAATGGCCTGAACTTGCATTGTTTTTCCCTTAATTGCATAAAAAATAAAAGACCAAAAAAATTTATTCTTCTGAAAATCTGACCTCAGGATTAACTAAAAATTTACCTAGGGAGACAGTTGCCTCCCTGAGTTCGACCTTGGGCTTGCCCAAGTAAAATAAATCTGCCGCTTGAAATTAATCGAACATTAAATTTGAGTGGTTTTTGACGACGTCTCGATTACCCGACTGCAACGAATGACAAACCTAATTCGATTGATAACTCGATTGAATTAACAAGGATAGCCGAGGCATCGCCACCTGGGACTAGTGTTCTTCCTTCAATTCCTCTCCCAAGTGCCTTAGCTGGAGCTCAAACCTGCACAAAAAGACTCGAGGGGGGTGTCGAGAGGTATGCTCTTGATCCTGGACTGAAGTTGAGACTACAAGAAATGAGGTGGTTGGAGAGTCTTCGGCAAGTGACGGAGTGGAGCACGAATTCCACAATCCTTGCAGGATTAGAATGATCAAATGAATGATTTCTATGGAGAAATGAAGGGGGCAGATGATAAGATGGTTTGAGGGTTGAAACAAGGAGTGGCATGGCGGAGAACAGTAGCTAGAGTTGAAGCTCCGATGAATTATAGATTTGAAATTTAAGTGAAAACTAAATGAAATTTCGCTAAACTAAGGCTACAACAAAGCTAAGAAATGAAAATGCAAATAAAAGAACCTAATTAGAAGCTCAACAATGTTACTTGGAGTATATGGAAACCTCGTCGGAGCTGAGCTCCAGTGATGGCTAGATCATGTTCAACTCCTTCATTGTCCTCGCTGATAGGATCGAAGGGCTATTGTTGTCACCAAGGGTTTGACCACAAATGAATCATTTGGGGTTACGGTAGAAGAAGAGGGATCGAAATCAAAAAAAGGAGGCGAGGTGGTTTATTTACACACAGTGTGCCCATTCATATCGTGAAGAAGATGGCGTGAACGTGAATGGTGGTTGGTGGGAGCTAGGTTGTAGGCATGGAAGAGGAACATATTGTGATCAGAAGGGGGTGGTTTCGAGGATGATTAAGGTGAGGAAGGTGGAGTGAACTTTAGAGAAGAGGGGTGTATCGTGAGGTTCTGATAAAAGTCTGAAAGAGCCCATGCATGATGGGTTGTCTACTGGGTGGTCAATAGTCCATGGCTCCTGATTAGTCCACATAGGACTAGATCAGGACAAAATAGAAATTAAATTTCTTATTAATTCTATAATTAATAATAAATGATTTTATTAATTAAAACTTAAAATATGAAAACTGTTTATACTTTTATAAACTATTTTCTGTGATTTTTATTTATTTTTACAACATTATTTGTGAGATGTTAACATGTACATCTATATAGGTATATTTACTAGTAGTTTGTGTTTTTTTTATTTTGTATTTGTATTACTTATTAAATTATTTATCTATTTTATATTTATAATATTATTAAATACATATTTGCATATTATATTGAATTTTTATCATTTTTTTACATATATAAATAAATACATGTGTATATCTTTTATGTATAATACACCTATATATTATAATGTATTAATTACTTTAATATCTTTTAAATTGTTTTTATTTTTGTTTTCATTTCAAATATATGTTATATAATATATACACGTATTTAAAAATATAAATGGAGTAAAAATATAAAGAATAAAATATATGAATATTATATACAGATACATAGTAGAATGGTACCCTAGAAAGTTATCTTTTATATCTTAACTCTATTTTTAATGAAATCACCTTCATTAGATAGATAATTTATTTGGAATGCAATGGATGATGGGTTTAATTTATATGGAAGAGATATTGATCTGTAAAGTTCGATTTATGGCTTTTTCATATGTATGTACAAGTTGCACTATGCATTATTTTTATTGGCTATTATTTATAATTTTCTATATGTTTATAGGTACAAGTTTCGTGTTGAACATTTTATTATTTGATGTGTGTATATGTGTAAATAAAATAGTGTTAAAATGTGTATATACAGTGTATGAAATTAGGGTTTCTATGTAACGTATTGGACACTTATCTCTTCCTACTGTATTCATGGTTGACCAAGTCAATATCAACTTGGTCTTGATGATTAGGGTCTTTTAATGTCTTTGATACTTATTTTTCTGTTCTTTTATTTTTATTTATCAGCGATATTGGATTTAAATATAGATAATTATGCACTAATAAGAGATGAATAATGAATGTTAATTTGTAAAGTTAGTGATATTTACATGTGTTTTGCTAGAGATTTAAATACAAAATGGTAGAATAAAGGTAGATAAATGACTATTCACCAGGTGGTTGTTTGTGAGCGCGTGTGCATAAACTATAGTGTACGTATTCACCTATTCTTTTCTTTTACACCAATGGTTAGTGTTATAGTCGTAATGAGAAATTACTAATAACATACACTTTCATGTTGTGTCAACCTGTATTTAGGAGCCACCTCGGTAGTAGAGATTGAGAGAACGTGGAAATTTACTATGGTTTTCGCACTAGATAGGGTGTATGTTTTGTAGCATGGTTCATGTATAGTTACTCTGCTTTTCATTTGTTATACCTTTGAGAGACAGTTTTTGGTACATATATGCTATCATATTTTGATGGAATTTTGTGGTATTAAGTATCTTTGGACATGATTATGTGATACATTTGGTGGTAATGTTTATGAAAGGAAAGAATGCAACATTTACATTATTTTACTTTGTTAATTCTTATGCGTGTATGTGTATTCGAATGTGAATCTGATGTGTGTGAGTGATTACTGATAATCGTGGTCCTTAGGAGCATCACAGAAGTTGGTCAATGATGGAGAACCTAGAGTTTTTGGTGGGATATACATGGATGATCATGGTATAGGACAAAGAGAACGATATATTTTCTCCTATTTTTTAGGATTAGAGAGCACTTGAATGAAGTTGTATTGTAATTAAAATAAGTGAGGCTGTGTCATTCTCTATATAGGAGATTGGGCAACCAAGAGAGTCCTACTGAGCAGTAAAGAGTCAAGACTCTCTATATATCTCTAAGTAGGTACGAATTCCAACTTTGACTCTATCTCTCTCTTTGAAATTTGAATCAAATTTGCAATTCTATTCGATTTCCTTTTAATTGAATTCATGGTTGAAAGCAAAACAAATTATTTCCCTTTTAGGGCTCCATGGTGGATGTCCACAAGAGGCCATATATGGACACTTCTTCATCAATTATCTTCAATATAATTCTAGTGCTAAAAGGGATTGGCCAGTGATTATTATGAAATTAATTATTGTATTTAAATAAATAACTTCCACCATCCATCGAGTGATAATTATTACTTTATCCAAACATATAATAATTATAATTTATTAATCCATAATAAAATGCAAATCTAATTTACATTTAATCAATGAAGAATATTAATCCAATTCACATTAATGTTAATTAATCATTATCACGTAAATTCTAACAAACTAATATGAGTCATATTAATATGACTCATTATGTATCGATATCCATATTAATTAAATGTCTATTATATGAACCACAGTCACATTTTCCCATATAATTTATCAATGATAATAACGATTATTATTTTTATATTTAAATTCTCATTGTATGACTCCTAACCTAATTAGGACTCATGCACAACATTTATGAAGAGTTGGAGATAATATGTGAGAGACTATAGAAATCACACATAGTGACATAATAATTATGTTAATGTCTAATACCAACGTTTAAATCACTTTGGGTCATTTCAGTAATACATTTTCGAACTATTTCTTTATCGTGCTTCGAATTCTTTCAGACCAATTTGTAAATCTTTGGATATAGAAATTAGTTCTATGAATTGAGATTTAATCTATTTAATTCTCATTTATTTAGAATGAAAGTGGAGTTACTAAAATCCATCCAGGTTCATCATTCCTCTGAATGGAATCACCATAATATACAATCATTTATGATAACATCTATTTAGAGCATTCCCAATACTCAAGCATCCTATATAATAGAAGGCATTGAATAAACTTGAATCTTCCAATATTTGACTTCGAAGGTTTATCAATAAATTTCTCAATCGATCATTGGGAGACAATGTCAATCATATGCTTTCCAAATACATATTAATATTCTCGAATTCTTGTCTCATTTCATAAATAATATAACAATATATGGAGTTTGTTCTGACCTCAACATCTCATGAGGAGCTTTATCTTCCAGTTTAGAAACTATGAACCTGTATAATTACTTCGAGAGACCACACATCTCATATTTCCTCATATGCACACTAGCACACTAGTATATCAACCTTGTTATGTCATAAACATAATGGTCTGCCTAATGTACATAATCATACATATATAGATGTATATCTATTTGCATTAGATGCAGTTACTGTTTCCATGAGTTATGTAAGTTTGTAATAGAACTTTGCATAGTCTTCGGGATAGAGTGACTGATTAGTTGACCTGGCCATTTGAGTGAATAGTCAAATGATTAGCACATGAGTGTGGGGTTTAAAAATACTCCATAAATGATTCGAAGGGCAAGTGGGAGACTGTTAGACATGTGAAACCAAGCAAGTCATTATGCAATATCCATTATCTTAACTAAAGCACAAATCGTGTTTCCACTTAGAAGGTCCTTCAAGTACTTTAGGGTTATGCATCATGGCCATCTTGATATCATATAGTTGATCTAAAGAGTTAGATCATATATGTTGATGGAGGGATGTAGATCTAAAGAGTTAGATCAAGGACACAACTGACATCTTCAAGTGATATTCATAACAAGAAGAGATGACTCTAAAGAATGATATCCAACTGACAATATTGATGCAGGTTCTTTACATAAGAATAGAGACTCGGAGCTATTGAAGGGTCAAGTTAAAGAGTTATCTTTATGAGATTGAGATATTAAAGACATGTATCATATACTATCACGAACATACACACATCCTTTTACCATAGACACATATACATATACACATACATATACATATACATATACATATTGAAATATGTACATTTGGCAGACCAATAGGTTGATGCCTTGCATGGTTTATATAACAGTAAGCTAGAATGCATATCAAAAAATATGGATGTATGATCTCTTGACAAAATCATGTCCTACTTTATGAACCTAGAGGCAGAGCTCAATCATGAGATATTGGGGTCACAATGAATTCCATCGATGGTCATGTTATTTATAAAACAATATAAGAATTGAAGAATATAAATATATGATTTTGGAAAGCATATGATTGATATTATTGCCTAATGATCTCTTGAGAAATATATTAATATACCCTCGAAGAACACAACCAAACATGGTTTGAACTTCAAATATTCAAAGTATTCTAGTATGTAGGATGCTTGAGAATTGTGAATACTCTAGGTTGATGCAATCATAATGGATTGTATACCATGACACTTCTATACCAAGGGAATGATGAGACTGTACGGGTTTTATTGATTCTGCTTTAAGGTTAACTGAATGAAAATTAATTGGACTGAATTGATTCATAAAACTGATTCCAGATCCAAAAAGTTGAAAATTGATTTGAAATAATTCAAAGCCAATTGGTGAAATGTTTCAAATAATATTTGATTGAAATTTCCCAAAAGTTGTTGAAATTTTGACATTGGATGTAAATATACTTATCCAATAACTATACATAGTCTATAATAGTCTCCCTAACACTATCTCCAAGTATGCTCCAATGCTACACATCAATCCTAATTGGATTAGGAGTCATACAATGATATATTAAAGATTAGGACACTAATTGTTATTATCATTGATTAATTTATATGTGAATATGTGAACATGATTCACATTATTGAAAATTTAATTACTACAAACATATATCAATAGTGATTAATATAAATATAAATATTAATATATATCATATTTTATAGACTTATGTGAATGTGATTCACATAATTAATTAATGTCGATATGAAATACATTCGCATTCTCCATTAATTAAATGTATGTTGGATTTAAATTTATTATGCTAATGAATGAGATTCATTATTTGGTAAGGTGATTTTATAATTATTATATGATGGTTGGTGCAAATTTAAAAAATAAATAATTTAACTAATTCTTAAACTACCATGAACCAAATCCAACTTGAAAACGAATTATTAATGAAAAAAGAAGAATAAGGTTATATTTCTTTACGATATGGACATCATATGAGTCCTCTCTCTCTCTCTTTATTATTTCAACTAAATCCAAAAAAAGAGAGAAACTGGAAGTTGTAACTAACTAGAGAGAGAGAGTAAATAGACTTGCTCTCTACTCAATCACTTATTTCTATTTATCTAGATGGAGTAGGACTCTATCTTGACCCTCGATAGACTTATATAATGAAGGCATGTCGTAGCTACTAATTCAATTCAATTACATCTTAACAAGTGTTATGTAGTCCTAAGAAAAAAGAGAAAATAAAAGAGAAAAGTTATTTTATTTTCTCACCTTAGCCGTGCTCCATATACACGACCAAATATACCCTTGACCATCCATCCATGGAGCATCTTCTCTACTCTCTGTTGGCTCGACCCCCCACGAGATGATTCACTTTCTCATTTGTGCTTCATACCCAAGTAGAATGACTTGATTTAGTGAGATGAAATCAAGAGGGGAGATCATTCTAAATCTCTTTTTGTGTGCACAATGAGATGGAGAACAACTCTCAAGTTCATGGGAAGTACCTTGAGTCATCATTATTCCCACGAGTGTTAGCATCCGTTGACTCAAACTTAAATTATGAGGTCTCTTATTTTAAAGACTTAAGCATCAAAGGTACATTTTATACTCATGTGATCTTGCGAAATGGTGCGAAAATAGTTTCACTTACCATGTGCTTTTACATTTGCAATAAATTTTTTCATTATACGATTGTATTGATGCTCATAGGATGAGTGCCCTTTGTTACAAATTTGATTAGTATTTTTCAAATTTCCGTGTGAGATTAAACATCCTTTCAATGTCAACACCAACATATTTTTGTAGGAGTTTGCAATCACTTAGTAATGATATGTGTCATCAAAATTTGTGAATGTCAAGTGAAGATTAAGGATGAAAATGGTTGCATACATACATGAATATGGTGTAATCATATCCTTATCAATTTTTAAAATATAAATACAAATGTGGATACAAATATTGATGGTTATGAAAAATATCCTCACATATCCTTAAAAGTAAATGCATATATATATATGGGTCATATGTGGCTGCCCCCTAGGGGCAGCCAACATGGCTGCCCCCGCCTTATTTGGGCAAAATTTTTTATTTTTTTTGAAAAATAACACCATTTACATTCATCCCTATATCCCTCCTATGTACCATTCGAATTTCGTCAGAAACAGAGACTCCTACGGCCTCCATCCGGACAGTAATTTTTTAACGGTAACAGGATTTTTTTAAATCGATACCATCGAGATGGAGGTCGTAGGAGTCTCTGTTTCTGACGAAATTCGAATGACATGTAGGAGGGATATATGGATGAATATACATGGTTTTATTTTTCAAAAAAAAATAAAAAAAAAACGCCGAAAAATGGGGCGGGGGCAGCCATGTTGGCTGCCCCCAGGGGGCAGCCCCATTTTTTCCTATATATATATATATATATATATATATATATATATATATATATATAACGAATATGAATCATATACGAAATATATATATATATATATATGGGAATAGGTAGCCTCCTCTCAATAGGAGGCAACTTCCCACCTTAATTTTTCACTATATGATTTGTTCCGCTAAGCCGTTGAGGCAACTTCCCACCTTAATTTTTAACTATATGATTTGTTCCGCTAAGCCGTTGGATTTGACTCTTTCCTTTCCCTATTGCTCGTGGAGCCAACGTCCTCTCTCTCCTCTTTCACGTAAGGCACCAACCCAACAATTCTTTGTTTGTGAGACATCTCATTGCCTGCGGACCCCACCTCTTTGTCCACGACATTGAAGAAATTATAAAATACATTAGAAAGATGCTTGAATTGACGGTGGATCATCATATATATGGTGAGATCCCATCTCATTTGAGGTTACTCTTACACACACACACAAAACAAACACATATGTATTTAATGGGGCTTCCCCTAGGGGCAGCCAACATGGCTGCCCCGCCTCCTATTTTGGTGTTTTATTTATTTTTTTTGAAAAATATCACCAAGTATATTCATCCCTATATCCCTCCTATATGTCATTCGAATTTCATCAGAAACAGAGACTCCTACAACCTTCATCGAGATAGTGTCGATTTAAAAAATCCTGCGACCGTTAAAAAATGACTGTCTGGATGGAGGTCGTAGGAGACTCTGTTTCTGACGAAATTCGAATGGCATATAGGAGAGATATAGGGATGAATATACATGACGATATTTTTCAAAAAAAAATAAAAATACCGAAAATGGTGCGAGGGCAGCCCCATTAATCTCTCTCTATATATATTATATATAGGGTAAAATGGGGCTGCCCCATGGGGGAGCTAACTTGGCTCCCCCTACACCATTTCGCCTGCTTTTTTTATTTTTTTTGAAAATTTCTTCCGTGAATTTTCATCAATATATACCTATATTATGTCAATCAAATTTCGTGCGAAACAGAGATTCTTACGACCTCCATCCAGAAGAGTCGTTTTAGCAATTCTGTTACCGTTAAAAAATGATTGTCTGGATGTAGGTCGTAGGAGTCTCTGTTTCGCACAAAATTTGAATAGTGTAATATAGGGATATAGTGATGAATATTCACGGAAGAAATTTTCAAAAAATAAAAAAAAGGCGAAATAGTGCGGGAAGAGCCAAGTTAGCTCCCTAGGGGACAGTCCCATTTAACCCATATATATATATATATAAGGAATGAAGAAAATAAAATAAGAGAATATGCACGAAAGGATTGGCCATTTTTGCAAAAAAAAATGCAAATGCTATTATAACATCCATGGATAAATATAGATTTTGTATATAATTCATAAATATTATGGGTTTTATAAACGTTGATGTAACTGCTTGTATTTTAGGGTATAAATGAAAATGCATATATTTCTTATTAATAATGCGTTGTTCTCTTGTTTTAAATTCGTGAATTAAAAAGGCTAATCTAAATTGCATATTTAAGATCATGGGCTGTCTGAATGAATACATAGATAATCTCTTTATGGTTTTAGTGACTAACGGAGTAAGAGTTCAATAATTGATGCTTACTGATGTTTTAGGACGCACTCCAAGCTAGGATATCTTTGTGTGTATATGGTGGGGGGTGGGGGGGGGGGGGTGGTAGGCATGAGTATCGGGCCGGGCCGGGCCCAACCCAGCCCTACCCGAGCCCGGTTCATATTGGCGGGTTGGCGGGCCGGGCCTGGGCCCAATTTTTTTTGATATTGGTGCCCAAGCCCGAGCCCGGCCCGTAAGTTTATGGGCCGGGTCGGGTCGGGGTGGCCCGCTACATGTTGGATCATAACCCCAATTGTTTCCAATTACTCCCGAATCCCTATAATCTTTGTGAATGCACCAATGGCTCTATAATCTTCTAACCTTATTTAACATATACACACCCGTGTCTAATGTTGTGGACCATAATATAAATTAGAAAAGTTCAACTCAAATGCGACTTATCTATGCACTTGTGAAGAAGGCATCTATACACGATGTAGATAGAAAAGTTACCATCAGATCTAGTACAATGAGTCTAAATTTTTTTAAGTAATACAACAAAGATAATCCTTGGGCTAGTACAAAGCAGAGAAATCAAAGAAATTATTAAATCTTCACAGTGAGAATCACGTATAAGTAATACTCATAGGAAAATAATCCTTGGGCTACTGGAATCACTATAGCTACAATTTAAGCCAACCCAAATGAAGTCAACTGGAGCGCAAGGATCCCCCATCCAATTTCTTTTTAGGTTGTACTTTCTCTTGATCTCTGTTATGGCCGCAACTAGTTTTTTATTAGAAGACCAACATCATTAGCAAGAAAAAAATAAGGGCAAATATTATTGGTGTCTTTCCATTCTAAATATATGCTTGATTGCTGAAGTGCTCTAGAGAATAGATGCAATTGTAGAAGTAGAAGACTAGATTCTAGAAGGAAGTCCCAAACACAAAATATTGTTTGCCTTCAAAAATATTACTATAGGTTTTTAAAAGTTCCCAAAAAAAGAGAGAAAGGCACATGAGACGACATGATTCTCGAGTCTTGACATTTTCTTCCAATGGTTCTCATCAGAAACCTACAATGCAAATGCAAATGTTTTACAATCAAATCCGAAGATTGTAGACACTTAGGCCTATAGGCCTACATCAGCGTCACTCATAGGTTGAAAGAAGTTAATATTTAGAAATGTATCAATTGAATACTAACCAGATGGATTTTTAGTAGACTATGTATCGTCATCCTCTTCTTCATCATCCGCAGAGTCACTCACTTCACCACGTATCCAATCTTGAGTGCAAATCAAAGCTTCGACAGTCTTTGGATGAAGACGGCTCCTGTAGGTGATGAATCCACATTTCATCATCTTTATTCTATCATTTTGGCACCAAAAACCCTAGCAAATGCCTGTAAATAGCATTAAAATCATCATCTTAGCATTCATGCATGTGCATCTAAATAGTGTATAAAATACTGTAATTAAGGCCAAAATTATAGAATAAATAAAAGAAAAGAAAACGAATAAAATATTGTAAATATTTTACGACCTGAAACCCCGAGACCTAGGCATCTTGATGAATAGGTCGACAAGGAATAAAGTAGGGGAGATAAGGGCCAAAATACAACACAAATTCCTTTTATTTTATTCATTCTTTATTCATTTTGGGACCTATTTTTTATTCCACTTTTTATACCTCAAATAAAGAAACCTCGTACATGGAAGTTGTAGATAATTTTATAAATAAAAATACAAAATTGATTTCACTGAAAAATAATGTGCAGATTAAAAGTTATGGTCTGAATAAGAATCCAGAATCCCAACTTCCCAGACCCGTATCTCACAAATGACAACTCCAAATGCAGCAAACTCACCTTTAATTGTATATAGAATAAAATAATCTATCCAATGGTGGTGGTTTCGCATTTGGCGGAGCTACGGTTTGAAAGTTGAGTTTTGGACCCCTATTGTATACTTGTACAGACTAAAATATTCAATTTATTATTTATTCATTATTTTTGTATTTTTTATAATTTTGTAAATATTAGTTATAATAATTATGTATATTAAAATCAGAATAAAAATGCCAAGAAAACTTAAAATAAAAATATTTGTAAATGAAATACACATGTATTATACCTATGTACATACCTATACTATATCTAATTATATTTTATTTAATATACAAAACATCTCAGAAAAATAGAATAAAAATATATTTGTATATAAAAGTATTTGATAATTTTAGAAAATAATAACTAAAAATAATAAAATTAAAAGACACAAAACAAAAATAAAGTAGTAAAATACACAGGTATAAGTACCTATATAGGGCTAAAAGTGAACTTGTGAAAATAGACCTAATAAAAATAAATAAAAATTACCATAAAATAATTTATAAAATTATATGCATTTTTTATTTTATAACCATAATTAAATAAAATAATTTACTATTTTATTTAGATTTTTGAAATCATTTTTTGAGGATTTTTCCTGGTTGGTCCACGTGGACCAACCATGTTGGTCTGACAGTTGACCTCGGTCAGCTGTCTGACCTCCTCCTCTAGACTTGTCAGAGACCATTTTGTCTCATCTTCTCGCTTTTTTCCAGGGCTGACCTTGCACCGATTGATGTCGATGTCTTCTGCGTTTTTGCGCCTCGATCAATGGTGAATCACGCCCGGGTGATTCCTTGGGCCGAGGACCATCGATCGAGGCGCTGAACCCTCATCTTCCACGCCTCTCCGTCAACCCTTCAAAAGAGTACCCCGGACTTCGATTCAAACCTAATCCTTCTTCCGCCATTTCCACCCTCAAACCCCTAGCCCTTCGTGCTCCTGGTGACAGCAGGCGTTAAATCGAGCCAGGGTTTGAAGCGTTTGGCGTCGAATTGAAGCGATTCGACCCTCACCGGAGCTCCGCCCGAAGCCATCCACTTCCGTCTCCGGAGAGTTTCTCCCTCTTCTTTTTCCTTTTTCTTGTAGTTGTAGATTAGAGTAGGTTAGGTCCATATCAGTTTTGCATTTCATCTCGTCGAGCGCCGTGAATCATCGATCGAAGCCACGGCGGAGCTGAGCTCCGCCCATCGTTCCCGGCCACTCTAGTTGTCGACCGCCGCCAAAATCACCTCCATTCTCCTCCCCTTCACTCCATCGCTCTGCTCCACCCATCATTTCACCTCGATCTCGCCCAGATCGAGTCCACATAGCTCCTATCTCCGCCGCTCGTCGGAGCTCATCACCCGATCACCCTCCGCCTCCATCGAGCCATCAGATTCCACCTTTTTGTTTGCCTGGGTTTTGCGCACTTAACCTTGCAGGTCCGAGCCCAAGAGAAGGCTCCATCGACCTTCGACGACTCCAGGAACAGCCGCCCTGGTCGCCTTCGCCGTCCGAGCATCCCACGCCGCCTCCGCTTCGCCGGAGGCCACCATCAGACGCGGAGAGGCCCCAGGATCGTTTTGCCCTTGATCCTAGGGTCGAAGTGGCCGTGTGTCGGCCTCAATCACCGATCAAAGCTCACCAGGGAGGTGTTCTTCGTGAACCTCCCCCTGCAGTTGGATTAAGAGCCGCCTCCAGACGCCACGTACGCCGTCGGATCGTCTCGTTCCCCCAATCGTTCGATCAGCCATCCAAGTTCTAATCTCAGCCGTCCAGGACGAAGGGGTACCAGCCGCTCGATGCTTGCCACGTGTCCAAGTGAATCTCCATCGGTTGCACGATCGGGAGCTTGGGTATTTTGCATCTTAAGCCCAAGCATTTTTGTATTTACTTTTTAGTCTCAAAACTTTCATCTGAAGTTTAAAAATTTTTGTAATAATTGCACTTAGGCCCCCGCACTTTCTATATTTGCACTTTAGTCTGCGCCACGTCACCTCACGTGACTGGGGCGCGTGCCTTTTGGGCATTTTGCACTCTTTAACCTGAACTTTTAGGTATTTGCAATTATATCCCTGTGCGTAGTTAATTAAATATGTTTTTGGAAAAATTGCATGTATGCTTAGCCGGTTTTCATTAATTACAATTACGCCCCTGTGAATGATATATCACATGTTCTGCGCGTGTATTTTTGGTGAAATTTGCACCTGAGCCCCTGGTTGTTTATAAAATTGCATTTATACCCCTGCTAGGCTTAGGAATTTTTGTGTGCTTAATCTATTTATTTCATGCATCTTTTAAATGCCAAAAATTCTCAAAAAATAGACTTAAGCTCATGTTTGCTTCTATTTTCACGCCATATTTTTAGTTTTTGATTTTATTGCAATTTTATATTTATTAAAAATCAAAAACATCCTATTTCAATACTGTCTAGCTTAGAAAATACCAAAAAAATATTAAAATACCCTTAAAAATTCCAAAAAAATTCTCTCTTGTGTGTTTTGACCTACTTTATTTTCAATCCACTAAAAATTGCAAAAGAAAAACCTTAAAAATTCAAAAATACATAAAAACTTCAAAAAAATATAAAATCCTAGAAAACTCCAAAAATCACAAACTTAGTTCATGTTTCCTTTACATTTTATCCTCTTTATTTTAAAATTAGTTTGAAAAATTTTGGTGGATGTATGCTATTTTTAATTACCATTTTATCCCCAGCCAGCAGTTTATTCATTGTTTTGCTTTATTTCGTTATTTAAAAATACCAAAAACATCCTGAAAATTACCCAAAAATCACAAAAATAGTAGAAAAATATAAAAAGACCCAAAAGATTTTATTTCTGAATTTTTGACTATTTTTGCATATTTTTATAAATCTTTCATTACCTCTTTTATTACATTGTCTTTATTTTCCAATATTGAAAAAGAAAATAGAAAACTATAAAATAGAAATTTATAAAAATCAGAAAATTAAAAATCAAAATACAAAATTAAAAATTAAAAAAAATATAAAAAATTAAAAATTAAAAACCCACAAAAAAATAAGATTGGCTAAGTGGTTTATTAGACCTAGGTTTTGGATTTTTATCTACACTCTGCACCCTTGTTTCCTGTGTTCGACCCCTACTTGCTTGCCACTGTACTTTGTTAGTAGGGTATAATAAATTTTAATCCTTGCTATTGATTGCTTTATTGATTGTGTGGGTTAATTGTTGACAAACGAAGAGGCTTGAGTAGTCGCATTAGCGACAGTGAGTCTGTGTTGTCAGACCACTATTTAGCGGCTCTCGCCAAATCGTTTTTCAAATGGCGCCGTTGCCGGGGAGCATCGGCTTGTAGAGTACCTTGGTGTCTTTTATTTACTTAGCCATTTTTGCTTATTTGTTTTTCTTGCATAATTTGTTTTGAATTGTCTGACACTTCTCTTATTTTCTTGCGAGGGACCGCTGACCGAGGAGGATCGCCTAGGGGATCCTGCGCATCCTTGGGAGGAGGAGCCGGCTATTCTACCCTAGCCGATAGGAGAGAGAAAGAGAGCTTGAGAGAGAGAGAGAGACAATAGTTCTTTTCATTTTTTGTGAGAGAGAGATTTGATTAATTGTAATAATACAGGACTTGGACACTCGAACACTTCGGGCCTAATTTCTGGGTGTTTGTTCACCCGGGGGCTCACCGCGGTTTTCTCGGGTTTTCTCGACTGTCATTTTCCGGTTTTGATTTCTTTTTCATTTCTTTTGTGGATTTAGCTCTTAGTTGTAGTCCTTGATTGATCGATTAGATTAGGTCCAAACACCCTAACCAACAATTGCATGTACCTATAGATCGTGCTTGGACTTAGTTTAATTAAAACAGCGAAGTCACTCTTCTTTGATCCGCGCGCCGCGTGCTCTCCCCGCAAAGCGCTTTCTCCTAAACTCAAGTGTGTTGAGCAGAGGAGGGGGGAGCCTAGACCGGACCTTAGGATTGAAAATTAGTGATTAGCTTGTGGTTCTTCACGTTAGAAGTTGCCTACCTTAGGATGATTTCCGCATTGCATACCGGCATATAGATTAGGTTTATAAATTTCTGCTTTGCATCCCGCATGGAGAGAGCTGGGATTCGTTGTAAGTCTTCTTACTTTGCATCCATCATTTAGGCACAAAGATGAGATTTCCATCTTGGTGCCGACTTGCATTGGCTTTTCCCGACTCTTTTCTCCCTCTGATTTTGGACAAAGTAGGATAAAGAAAATACAAAATCGTTAGGCGCTTGTTTGAATCTACTCAAAAGAAGCGATAACACAAAAAAAATTAAAAAAGGAACTGCTAAGAAAACTTTGACCTAAATAAAATTGGTAATTGGACTCATTGATTGGGGAGAGCAATACCCTCACTTGTTTTCAGGTTGCATGGGAAGGTCTCCTTCCAAGTGAGTTGAGTGCTTCGTAAGGAATAGAGCCCAAATCCCAGCTTGTGGCTGCCTTGTGTATCGCCTGGACTTCCGAAGTACCGAGCATAGGCCACGCCTTCACCGGTGTGTCTGTCTCACCGTCTGCGTCCGAGTAGGATCTTGCACGCTCACGGGTGATTCCGTTGCGAGCGAGATCCGAAGTATCGGTTTCGCCTATTGGCTTCCTCTCTCTTATTCTTTGGCTGAGTAGGGATCCAGGTTGGGTTACAAGGACCTTAAAAAGCCCAAGCTACAGGTTACATAGGAGGAGGACAAGTACGGGAATACTCTTCCGGCAGTACTCTCGGTCCTATAGGCGTAGCGCTCTAAGGACTCGTTGAAAGATAACTTCCTAAATTCAAGATAAAAACTACAAAGATAAAAGCCGAACCTTCACGGCTTCACACGTTGAGTTGGTGAACTCCCTTGTCTTGTGTTTGATTGCTAGTCATATTTAGGTCAAGATCAAAAATATCGCGCCTTTGCGCAAATTTTGTCTTCCCTCCAGTTGACCCTTGCTCATTGTGAGCCTTCTACTGTTTTACACTCTCTTGATTCCTTGTTGACCCCCGTATCTTTCAGCCACATCGATCTTCCTCTTGATCTTTGAGATGACGACGAATGGGCGGTTTAGTCGAGGCTCTATCGGCACCCACATCAGTTCCATTCGCTCGCCCTCTCCAATAGATTAGGTCGATTCCCGAGAGCCCGGCTCAAACCCTATGAACCGATCTCCAGACTCCCTGTCTTCTTCAATAAACCGGGATCACTCTCGTCCCGAATTCTGTCTGTTTTGGATGGTAATTGATTTCACTCCTTATACATTGCCATCCTTAGCGAAATTCTGTGTTGACCTTGACACAGATAACATCTCTCTATCCGGTGCTGCAATTCAGACTGATCGAGGCATTCTACCATGTGCAGACATAGAGCCCGAGTCAGCAAATCAAGCAGAATCCGCGATGGCAGGAGGAAGAGGAAAGGGACCACAGCTTCAATTTGAGCCTGAAGCCAATCCGGGGGAAGGGCAGTACACCACACAGGGCGAGGTTAACAGTCAGCTGCTGGCATCCATCCAAGCCATTCAGCAGCAGTTGACTAACCAGGCCCTGGCCCAGACCGCTTTCCAGGACATGCTGAACGATCTAAGGAGGAGGGCCGACGCAAGAGATTCCTGACAAGAGGACGATCAGAACAACGAGCAGAATTTTGAAGAAGTCAGAGACGAATTCTCAGTTGGAAGACCCGAATTTGAGGTAGTAGGAGGAGATCCACCGCAGCCAAAGCCTACGCTGAAGGAAACATACAACCCAGAAGCGGGACGCATCACTGAGTGGATTCAGGTTCCACACATGCACGCTCACTTCGAGCTGAAGCCGCAGTTTTTGTCGCTACTTCCCACATTCCATGGGAATACCACTGAGGAGCCGTACATTTTTCTTAAGAAGTTTGGCTGCATCTGTGCCACTGCTCATTATCTGGGAGTCCCTCTGGATGTAGTCAAGATGACCGCATTTCCCTTCAGCCTTCAAGACAAGGCCCTTTATTGGGTTGACCATCTTGGGAAGGTCGTCACCACCTGGGAGGAACTGAAATCTGTCTTTCTCCATAAATTCTATCCTCTCGGGAGATTAAATCAGATGCGTGCCCGGATCTCCAGTTTCTGCCAGCAGCCCCACGAGACCATCCATGAAGTGTGGGAGAGATTCAAAGATCTTCAAGAAAAATGCCCCCACCATGAAATACCAAAGACCAGTCTTGTACAACACTTCTTTGGGGGGCTATCATTTGAGATCCAAAAGCTTGTAGATGCAGCTTGCGGCGGTTCACATTTTAACAAGGATGAGGACGTGGTATGGAACGTCTTCGAAGAAATGGCTGAAGGAGAAGCAGCCCAATCCTCGTCCAGAATCTACATGAAGCCACCAACCGCCATCAGCAAGCCAGTAAACATGGCTTCTCACACCGTGGACAAGGATGAGATCTCCAACCTGAGCATCATTGGGAGCCACTTGTCCAAGGTGGACATCATTGAGAAGAGGTCATAGGACCTCGAAAAACTGGAAGTCATTGAAAAGAGGATCCAAGGTCTGGAAAAGCTCGATCAGATCTACCAACAGCTGGAGAAGCTCGTGTGTGCTCTGAACGCCAACATGTGCAACGCTGTGTCCACCTCTGCAGAGCCGAGTGCTGAGAAGAAGGAGCCTATAATGCAGCAAAACCCTCAGCCGACTCCCCCGCCGCCCCAGCCAGTCCAGCACGTGTACTACGGGCAGGTTCCGGAGCATCCACCGCAGCCCCAGACACAGATGGTTGTATACCAACCTGAGTCCCAACCAGTCTATTCCGAGCAGTTCTCTCCACCCCCGCCACTGATTCAGGAAATCAATGGTGTATGGAACAATGAAGCGCAGCTAACCCGTCCTCAGGGACACTCTCAGGGTCAGAACATGGGCAAAAGGCCCTATCATCAGCAGCAACAGGGTGGGAGACCCTTCCAGCCCTTCCAGTACCAACCTCCGTCCCATGGAAACACTTGGAGGCAGAATTATCAGCACGGTCCTTAGCAGTCCGGATATCGCGGACAGGGATACCACCAACAACCGGCTGCTCAATACAATCAGCAGAACTCACAGTACTCCTCCAACCCTCCTCACCCATTTCCGCAAGGTTACCAGTCGCAATCGCAGCCGCCATATCAGCATTCTAGACCCCAGCAGGGGGACTCCTCTGAGATTGTGCCGGTCAACCCGTCCCTGGCCTGTTTGGAGCAGTTAATGAAAAACATGGCTGAGATGAACCAGAAGATCGACGACCTGACGGCAGCCAAGACCGCCATAACCGCCCAGGTCGAAGCCAACCCGAAAATTTCCAACGTAAGGAGCAGGTAGCCGGCAGTGTCCAACCCGAATCAGGTGAATTAAATTGTTTTTTATCTAATGTTGTTACTCTCAGGAGCGGTACGACACTCCATCCATCGGCGACGGCGAAAGGAAAGCATCTTGCATCTGACGGGGAATCGTCAGTCCAGCCAACACCAGGGCCGAGCAGTATTTTGGGAGCAGCACTAATATTAAAAAATTCACAAAAAATGAAGAAAATAGAAAACACAAAAAGATAGCAGCAACCTCGATGGAGAACAGCCAGCATTGGAGACGCCTGCACCTGCCTCACAACCATTTCCTGACAGGAGGAGCACTACACCTGCAGCGAGTCCAACGCCAGCACCAGAAGCCGAGCCTGTCATTTTTGGTCCACAAATTATAGATGAATCCATTCCTTTTTGCCATCTACCTGTAAACAACAATATGGACACTATTTTGAATGAAATTGGTGAAAATTTTGTAAATATTCCTTTTCCAGAAGCAATGAAAAAACACAAAAAAATGAAAATCTTGAAAAGTGCTTTGTCTGATCCTGTCATCATAGAAATCATTCAGAACTTGGTGCTGAATATGCCATTAATGAAAGCTCTTGAGTACATGCCAGCTGTAAAGAAAGGATTAAAAGAGGCATGTACGACCAAACGCAGGCTGAACCCCCACAATTCCAGAAGCAAGGGTGGCAAGTCCGAAAAGCATATCCTCAAAATGGCCACTGTGAACGCCATCAGCAACCTCCCGGATAAAAAGCCAGATATGGGAGTACCTCTTGTACGTTTCCAGATGTTTGATCAGGAATTCGAGCGAACACTTCTCGATAGTGGGTCTTCTGTCAATTTGATGCCAGCCTCTCTACTCACAGAGTTCAGGTTAGGACCTCTCAAGCCTACAAAGATGATTCTGCATTTTGCAGACAAGTCAGTCAAGCGGCCTAGGGGCCTGTTGGAGGACGTGATCGTCACGATTCAGGGAAAGTCATTCCCGGCCGATTTTGTGGTCTTAGATATGGACGTCCCCTCTCCATTGCTCCATACCCCGATCATACTCGGAAGACCATTACTGCGGACATCAAACGCAGTAGTGAATTATGGGACGGGAGAAATCACTTTTGGTACTGGCAATGAAATAATCAGAGTAGAGACCCTCTCTGAGGGAACACCAGCCGATCAGACATCTACATCATGTGCAAGGGTGATTGAATATGCTGATGACTGCGACTTTCTAGCAGAAATTCAAGATACCAATTTATTTCTGGATGAAAATGAGATCCATGAACTCCTCTGTCACGAGGAGGAAGTGGAGTGCGCAGTCGAATTTCCCCTTATCAATCAGGATGAGGAACTCGCTGATGTGCTGCAAGAGACTGCCGTGGGAGTGATGTGCCTTCAGAACTAAGAGCTGAAGTCAGAAGAATCCTTGAATGAAGAAGAAATTATTGAGGAATTCTGTCAGGATTTGAGAGAAGAAACAGATCAGAATATGGTGGACACCGAACAGTTGAGGGAATCAACACCTGCACTGATAGCTGAAGTCACCACTGAAGCAGCTCAAACTCCTCCAGAGCTAAAACCTTTGCCCTTCAACATGAAGTATGCCTTCCTTGCGGGAGAACCTAATATGCACCTGGTCATCATCAATGCCCATCTGACTGAAGACCAAGAATCTCGTCTGATGGAGGTTCTTGAACGCAACCGCAAGGCGATAGGCTGGAGAACTTCTGATCTCCATGGGATCAATCCGTCACTCTGCTCACACCGCATCTTTCTGGAAGAAGATTGCAGGCCCTCTCGAGAACTGCAGAGAAGACTAAATCCGAACCTGCGGGAGGTTGTTATGAAAGAGGTCCAGAAATGGTGCGATGCGGGATTTATTTATCCCATCTCCGACAGCAAATGGGTGAGCCCGCTGCATGTTGTGCCCAAGAAATCAGGGATCACCATCGTGAAGAATGACAAAGGAGAGGAGATTGCCACCAGAGTACCCACTTCTTAGCGAGTATGCGTGGATTACAGAAGACTTAACCTCGCTACCAAGAAGGACCACTTTCCTCTACCCTTCATCGACCAGATCTTGGAGAGATTGGCCGCGAAGGAATACTTCTGCTTCTTGGATGGATACTCTGGGTATAATCAAGTTGCTATTGCTCCTGAAGATCAAGAGAAGACCACGTTCACCTGTCCTTTTGGCACATATGCCTTCAGACGGATGTCGTTCGGGCTATGTACCAGCCACATTTCAGAGGTGTATGCTTGCAGTTTTTGCCGATATGGTGGGCAACTTTCTCGAGGTCTTTATGGACGATTTTTCGGTCTACGGAGATTCCTTTGATCAATGCCTGGATTATTTAGACCGACTCTTACGGAGGTGCTGCGAAGTCAATCTTGTGCTTTCATGGGAGAAGAGCAACTTTATGGTGACCGAAGGAATTGTGCTGGGTCACGTTGTTTCTAAACGTGGTATGGAGGTTGCCCAGCCAAGGTGGACGTGATTTCCAAACTTGAGCCACCTACAAACATCAAGCAAGTCTGGTCATTCTTGGGCCATGTCGGTTTTTACCGACGTTTCATCAAAGATTTCAGTAAACTGGCCAGACCGTTGGCTGAGTTGCTCAGCAAGGACAATGAATTCATTGTAGATGACCGTGTGCTCCTTGCCTTTAATCAGTTGAAAGAGCTCATCACGCAGGCCCCTGTTTTACAGCCACCGATTTGGACTCAGCCTTTCGAGATCATGACCGACACGTCAGATTATGCCATCAGAGCTGTACTGGGACAGAGGAAAGATAATGTACCATTTGCGATTCACTACGCTAGCCGAACGCTTGATGAAGCCCAGAGAAACTACACTGTCACTGAAAAGGAGCTGCTAGTGGTAGTCTTTGCCTTGGAAAAGTTCAGATCTTACCTCCTTGGGTCCAAAGTAATCATTTACACTGATCATTCGGCCATTAGGTATTTACAGCAGTAGAAGGACGCCAAATCACGTCTCATTCGGTGGATCCTTCTCCTCCAGGAATTTGACTTGGAAATCAAAGGTAAACCTGGGGTAAAGAATGTAGTGGCCGATCATCTGTCAAGGCTTCCTGAACCAGAGTCTCCTGAACTGAACCTGCAGCTGATCACAGAAACCTTTCCAGATGAGTCAATTCTGTCTGTCGCCTCACTTCCTTGGTATGCGGACATTGTGAACTATCTAGTTGCCAAGAAAATCCCACAGGGCTGGCCTAAATTCAAAATAGACAGGTTTTTGTCTAAAATCCATTTCTACCAGTGGGAAGACCCGTATCTATTTCGTGAGGAAGCAGATTGTATCTGGAGAAGGTGCATTCCTCAGGAGGAAGTTCCAAGTGTCCTCGCTTTATGTCATGATCAAGATTTTGGAGGACATCATTCAGGCAAACGGACGACAGCAAAAGTTCTTCAAAGTGGCCTCCGGTGGCCTTCATTATTCAAAGATGCAGATGAGTATGTCAAATGCTGCACTGACTGCCAGAAGATGGGCGGAACCATAGGAATGAGAGACACGATGCCTCTGAAATACATTCAGATATCAGACGTCTTTGACGCTTGGGGCATCGACTTCATGGGCCCGTTTCCCAACAGTCAGGGTTATGAATTTATTCTGCTTGCTGTCGATTATGTAAGTCGATGGGTGAAGGCTATCCCCGCCCGAGCCGCCGACAGTAGGACTGTCTGTCGATTCTTGAGAGATCACATCATAGCACGGTTCGGGATTCCCAAGATTCTCATATCTGACGAGGGTAGTCATTTCATAAACACCCAAGAATTCTGCATTGAGCATCGCGTCGCTTCACCCTACCACCCGCAGTCCAATGGCTTAGCTAAATGTTCAAACAGGGTGATCAAGACAATCTTACAGAAGCTTGTGCGTCCGGATCGCAAGAACTTGTCTCAGCTGCTTGATTCCGTTCTTTGGGATTATAGAACAGCGTACAAGTCACCCTTGGGAATGTCCCCCTACCGCCTTGTATATGGCAAGCCATGTCATCTTCCCGTTGAACTTATTCACAAATCTTTATGGGCCATTAACATCTGTAATTTGGACTCCAAGCAAGCAGGAAAAAACAGAAAACTGGATCTGAACAGATTACTGGAATTCAGAGATTATGCATATGACAACAGCCTGATGTACAAGGAGAAGGTCAAAACATGGCATGACAAGCATATCCGTCGCAAGTCCTTTGATCCAGGTCAGAAGGTGTGGTTGTTCGATGCGAAATTAAAGATCTTTACAGGCAAATTGAAGAGCAAATGGACTGGGTCGTTTTTGGTTAGGTAGGTGCGTGACAACGGAAGTGTATTGATATCCAATCTGTCAGCTGACGCACAACCATTTGTAGTCAATGGACAGCTTCTGAAGCCATACCTTGAACATGATACATTCATGGTTGTCATTGACTCAGTTCAAGTAATCTATGAGGATGAGCTGAATATCTCCAAAGAGGCAGGGAAAAGCGAAGCACAACAAAACATTTTTGAATGATTTTTCGGCTTTTTCTTTTTCTTCTTTTCTTCTTTTCAATCTCTTTTATCCTCTTCTACCGAATTGATGCCATCTCTTTCATCATTGCTACACTTAGGATGTACTCTATCCTAAGTATTAGGGGGATGCGCATCCCGAGTTGCTCACATCCACTTTCATCCCTTCTCTTCTTTTCTTCTTTTCTTCTTTTCCTTTTCTATCTTCTTTTTGTATCAAAAAGGTGCCGTCCTTGTAGACAATTTTCCATACTTAGGACGTACTTTGTCCTAAGTATAGGGGGGTGTGCACCCCGATTTTTTCATTTATCTCGATCCTCTCCATTGTCTCCTCTTCTTGTCTGTACTTAGGGATATCTTACCCTAAGTATAGGGGGAGACAACCCGAGTACGATCTGTTCATTCCCACCCTTGACCCTCCCTGCTTTGTGTACAGTCTGCTATACTTAGGATTATTTGATCCTAAGTATAGGGGGACAGTCAACTTCTCATTCGTTCATTCATCTTTGTATTCCTTTATTATTTAGATTTTCCTATACTCAGTACGAGTTATGTCTTCTCTTTTCTCTCTGATCTATGAGGACATAGCTCAAGCTAAGTATAGGGGGTCGTATATACTATGTATATACTTTAGCCATAACTCGTACTTTCGTATTTTCCTAATAATATGGCTAATAATTCTTTAAAATTCATTAAAAATCCTTAAATAAAAAGGTGTTTTATTCCTCAAATTCTTTTTGTATTTACTGATTAATAAATCAGGTGAAATATTTTTTTTGCAAAATGTTTGAAAAATAGTTTGAAATCCTTGTGAACATCTATTGAAAACTATTTTGAAAATATTTTGTTACATGTTTTCAACCTGTGTAAAATTGTGTGGTTTGTAAAATTTATTTTCTTTGTGTGAAATAAAATGTTTGAAAAATGAATTGCAAATGGTTTGAAAAATGGTTGCAAAAATATTTTGAAAAAACCTATATATACTGTTTTGAAAGCCGTTGCAAAATGATTTTCAAATGTGTGTACATGTTTGTAAAATGTTTGTAAAAATTATTTTGGACTATAGTTTTCAAAAATTGTATGAAAAGCTTGTGTCAAATAAGTTTGAGGAATATTTACATCACACCAAAATCTACTATATATACTTATAAAATTGATCACTTACCCTTGTAAATTCTTAAAATCCACTTCTTGTAGATATAAGAAGCACTTCCGTGTACATATTTTTAACCTAAATTTCAGCCAAAACCGATTGTTTTCAAAATTCCCAAAAACATTTGCAAAATTAAAAATCCAAAAACACTTGAAAAATCTTTCTGAAAAATAAAAAAATACATGCATCATCTTTTCAAAAATCCATAAAAAGTTCAAAATCTTTGAAATTTGCATCACAAAAATATTTTCTGCATTCTGCATTTGCATAGCATTCGCATTTTTCGGATTGAGTTTGATAGTTGAACGAGTCTAAGTAAAATCCGAAGATTGGAGCTTGATTGGACCTTAAATCTAATTAACTAACAGGAACCTTATAGGAACTGGGTTTGAGGTACTTCAGGTCTAGTTGACTTAATTCTTTGAGGATCACGGGACTTGGTTCAATGGATTCTTGACTGACTAAGTAGAATATTTCGGAGCACACGCACGACTCTTGTTGATAATGATCTAACTTGGACACCTACACCTTTCACATGGCTCAACTCAGTTGGAGTGGTGAGGGGATTGGATTTGCCGGTATGAGACGCACACAAGTGGAAACATTTGTCCTCCTCTAGGGAGGGAAGTGCACCCCAACCCGTCCAGTGATTAGGAAGTCTAAAGACAGGAGGCTGTGGGTTGCAATAAAGATTCAAAAGAGGGATAGTCTACTGGCTCAAGAGGAAAAACTCCTTATGTAAATGTTGATGTATATAGTATTCAAAAAAAATGTGCGTTCAGGCATGTACAAAAATAAAAAGCCTGCAAAGTATGTACAAATGTTGTAAAGTCAATAAGAAAGCTTGAGTTCCAAAGTCATATCATGTGAGCCTGCAGCAGGATGACTTGACTACACTGGTCTTGCATCCCAGGATAGGTAGCTACACTGGCTACCGTCCATTCTTCTCTTCACCCCCTCCTCTTGAGCTGGTTGCCACTTGAACTTAGAAGGGAATACGCCGCTCCTCGAGGATGGAGTTTCTTGATTGGGGAATCATTGGGTTGTCGTACTGGAGAAGTCAGTCTCTTTGTCATTCTAGTTGGGGAGAGCCACCATCACTTACACTGAACAAGTCAGATTCATAGTCGTAAGAGTTTGCGTATGAGTTGAAGTATTTCTGACCTGGCTATTGAGGAGACTTGGATAGAGTTTTGGGATTCTCAAGGACTGTTGAATTTCAAACACGGTTATCACTAAGGTTCCGCCCGCACTAAAATTCCAAAGATTCGACTTAAGCTCCAAACTTTGATTTTGTGAAGACAAGTTTGATAATCAGATAAAATCCAAGTTCTCCTTTTTCTTTTCTTTCTTTTTCTTTTTGTACTTATTGCATAAGTGTTTGCTAGGGACTAGAAAAGGTAAAGTATAGGGGGATGATGAATCCACATTTCATCATCTTTATTCTATCATTTTGGCACCAAAAACCCTAGCAAATGCCTGTAAATAGCATTAAAATCATCATCTTAGCATTCATGCATGTGCATCTAAATAGTGTATAAAATACTGTAATTAAGGCCAAAATTATAGAATAAATAAAAGAAAAGAAAACGAATAAAATATTGTAAATATTTTACGACCTGAAACCCTGAGACCTAGGCATCTTGATGAATAGGTCGACAAGGAATAAAGTAGGGGGGAGATAAGGGCCAAAATACAACACAAATTCCTTTTATTTTATTCATTCTTTATTCATTTTGGGACCTATTTTTTATTCCACTTTTTATACCTCAAATAAAGAAACCTTGTACATGGATGTTGTAGATAATTTTATAAATAAAAATACAAAATTGATTTCACTGAAAAATAATGTACAGATAAAAAGTTATGGTCTGAATAAAAATCCAAAATCCCAACTTCCCAGACCCGTATCTCACAAATGACAACTCCAAATGCAGCAAACTCACCTTTAATTGTATATAGAATAAAATAATCTATCCAATGGCGGTGGTTTCGCATTTGGCGGAGCTACGGTTTGAAAGTTGAGTTTTGGACCCCTATTGTATACATGTACAGACTAAAATATTCAATTTATTATTTATTCATTATTTTTGTATTTTTATAATTTTGTAAATATTACTTATAATAATTATGTATATTAAAATCAGAATAAAAATGCCGAGAAAACTTAAAATAAAAATATTTGTAAATGAAATACACAGGTATTATACCTATGTACATACCTATACTATATATAATTATATTTTATTTAATATACAAAACATCTCAGAAAAATAGAATAAAAATATATTTGTGTACATATAAGTATTTTATAATTTTAGAAAATAATAACTAAAAATAATAAAATTAAAAGACACAAAATAAAAATAAAGTAGTAAAATACATATGTATAAGTACCTGTATAGGGCTAAAAGTGAACTTGTTAAAATAGACCTAATAAAAATAAATAAAAATTACCATAAAATAATTTATAAAATTATAAGCGTTTTTTATTTTGTAACCATAATTAAATAAAATGGTTTACTATTTTATTTAGATTTTTGAAATCATTTTTTGAGGATTTTTCCTGGTTGGTCCACGTGGACCAACTAGGTTGGTCTGACAGTTGACCTCGGTCAACTGTCTGACCTCCTCCTCTAGACTTGTCAGAGACCATTTTGTCTCATCTTCTCGCTTTTTACCAGGGCTGACCTTGCACCGATTCATGTCGATGTCTTCTGTGTTTTTGCGCCTCGATCAATGGTGAATCACGCCCGGGTGATTCCTTGGGCCGAGGACCATCGATCGAGGCGCTGGACCCTCGTCTTCCAAGCCTCTCCGTCAACCCTTCAAAAGAGTACCCCGGACTTCGATTCAAACCTAATCCTTCTTCCGCCATTTCCACCCTCAAACCCTAGCCCTTCGTGCTCCTGGTGATAGCAGGCGTCGAATCGAGCCTAGGTTTGAAGCGTTTGGCGTCGAATTGAAGCGATTCGACCCTCGCCGGAGCTCCGCCCGAAGCCATCCACTTCCGTCTCCGGTGAGTTTCTCCCTCTTCTTTTTCCTTTTTCTTGTAGCTGTAGCTTAGAGTAGGTTAGGTCCATATCAGTTTTGCATTTCATCTCGTCGAGCGCCGTGAATCATCGATCGAAGCCACGGCGGAGCTGAGCTCCGCCCATCGTTCCCGGTCACTCCAGTTGTCGACCACCGCCAAAATCACCTCCATTCTCCTCCCCTTCACTCCGTCGCTCCGCTCCACCCATCATTTTACCTCGATCTCGCCCAGATCGAGTCCACAGAGCTCCTATCTCCGCCGCTCGCCGGAGCTCATCACCCGACCACCCTCCGCCTCCATCGAGCCATCAGATTCCACCTTTTTATTCACCTGGGTTTTGCGCACTTAACCTTGCAGGTCCGAGCCCAAGAGAAGGCTCCATCGACCTTCGACGACTCTAGGAACAGCCGCCCAGGTCGCCTTCGCCGTCCGAGCATGCCACACCGCCTCCGCTTCGCTGGAGGCCACCATCAGACGCGGAGAGGCCCCGGGATCGTTTTGCCCTTGATCCTAGGGCCGGAGCGGCCGTGTGTCGGCCGCAATCACCGATCAAAGCTTGCCGGGGAGGTGTTCTTCGTGAACCTCCCCCCTGTCGTTGGATCAAGAGCCGCCTCCAAACGCCACATACGCCGTCGGATCGTCTCGTTCCCCCAGCCGTTTGATCAGCCATCCAAGTTCTAATCTCAACCGTCCAGGACGAAGGGGTACCAGCCGCTTGATGCTCGCCACGTGTCCAAGTGAATCTCCTCGGCCGCACGATCGGGAGCTTGGGTATTTTGCATCTTAAGCCCAAGCATTTTTGTATTTACTTTTTAGTCTCAAAACTTTCGTCTGAAGTTTAAAAATTTTTGTAATAATTGCACCTAGGTCCCCGCACTTTCTATATTTGCACTTTAGTCCGCGCCACGTCACCTCACGTGACTGGGGCGCGTGCCTTTTGGGCATTTTGCACTCTTTAACCCGAACTTTTAGGTATTTGCAATTATATCCCTGTGTGTAGTTAATTAAATATGTTTTTGGAAAAATTGCATGTATGCCTAACCGGTTTTCATTAATTACAATTACGCCCCTGTGAATGATATATCACGTGTTCTGTGCATGTCTTTTGGTGAAATTTGCACCTGAGCCCCTGGTTGTTTATAAAATTGCATTTATACCCCTGCTAGGCTTAGGAATTTTTGTGTGCTTAATCTATTTATTTCATGCATCTTTTAAATGCCAAAAATTCTCAAAAAATAGACTTAAGCTCCTGTTTGCTTCTATTTTCACGCCATATTGTTAGTTTTTGATTTTATTGCAATTTTATATTTATTAAAAATCAAAAACATCCTATTTCAGTACTGTCTAGCTTAGAAAATACCAAAAAAATATTAAAATACCCTTAAAAATTCCAAAAAAATTCTCTGTTGTTTGTTTTGACCTACTTTATTTTTAATCCAAAAAACCACTAAAAAATTCAAAAGAAAAACCTAAAAAATTCAAAAATACATAAAAACGTCAAAAAAAAATATAAAATCCTAGAAAACTCCAAAAATCACAAACTCAGTTTCTGTTTCCTTTACATTTTATCCTCTTTATTTTAAAAATTAGCTTGAAAAATTTTTGTGGTTGTTTGCTATTTTTAATTATCATTTTATCCCCAGCCAGCAGTTTATTCATTATTTGCTTTATTTCGTTATTTAAAAATACCAAAAACATTCTGAAAATTACCCAAAATCACAAAAACAGTAGAAAAATATAAAAAGACCCAAAAGATTTTATTTCTGAATTTTTGACTATTTTTGCATATTTTTATAAATCTTTCATCACCTCTTTTATTACATTGTCTTTATTTTCCAATATTGAAAAAGAAAATAGAAAAATATAAAATAGAAAATTATAAAAATCGGAAAATTAAAAATCAAAATAAAAAATTAAAAATTAAAAAAAAATATAAAAAATTGAAAATTAAAAACCCACAAAAAAATTAGATTGGCTAAGTGGTTTATTAGACCTAGGTTTTGGATTTTTATCTACACTCTGCACCCTTGTTTCCTGTGTTCGACCCCTACTTGCTTGCCATTGTACTTTGTTAGTAGGGTATAATAAATTTTAATCCTTGTTATTGATTGCTTTATTTATTGTGTGGGTTTAATTGTTGACAAACGAAGAGGCTTGAGTAGTCGCATTAGCGACAGTGAGTGTGTTGTCGGACCACTATTTAGCGGCTCTCGCCAAACCGTTTTTCAGTAGGCATCAAGGACCCTCCCTCCGGTGCTGAATGCACTCTCTGATGCAACAGTTGAGACCGGGATTGCCAAAATATCGCGTGCCATGTGTAACAAAATTCTATATTTGCTTGCATTTAGTTGCCACCACAACAAAATATCAAAGGTGGAATCATCAACATTATCAGTAGAGTTGTCTTCTAAGTACAATTGTAGCTCAGATTTTCCTGATTCTGTATATCTCAAGACTTTCTTCTGTTTTAAGAACTTCAATCTAGTGTCCTCCTTCACTCGTGGTTCACATGGATCACATTCAACAGGCCTTTGCATTGCATTTTCTGCACCTTCCTTTCCCTTAAAATTCAAAGCGTACTCATCATATAATGCTTGGAAAACTGCTTCCACCTGTCCCACATATTCAGCTACCTCCTCTGACGAGTACAGTTCTGAGTAAGAGAAACGCAAAAACTCAAACTTGTAACGTAGATCTAGAACAGTTGCGATGGCTAGAGGCAACATAGCCTCCTTGTCTGTCCAATACTTGTCAAATTTAATGAACATTTTTGTGGCCATACTTTGGATTGAAGCATCTTTATTGTTTTGTAAGGAAATCAACTCTTTCTCTATCTCAAAAATCAAACAAAAAAATAGATTGACAGTTGCATATTTCTGACCAGAAAAGAAGTTAGTTACAGCATAGAAGTTTTCTAAAATTCCCTTTATGAGCTCCACCTTCTTCCACTCGAAGGGTGACGGGATATCCATCAACTGAAATTATCGAGTCTTCATTCGATTGAAGACTTTCTGATACAATGTTACAGATTCAGGCATTAGGAATGTAGAATTCGATCATGTGCTTGCATCCAACTTTAGGGACTTTGGCACTGGAATGCGTTCCTGACATGCGTAATCAAGAAACTCCTGATGACGATGGGTAGAATACTTAATGCATTTCACCATGGTGTGGATTTTTCCAATTATTTCGCCAATCTCAGACAGACCATCCTGCACGATAAGGTTTAGAATGTGTACCTAACATCGAACACGAAAAAAATGACCACCAAGTAAAAGTGAGCTGGTTGTTGCATAATGGTCTACCAAATTCCTTGTCACCACATCATTGGTGGACACATTATATGCTGTCAACGTGCACAATTTTGTAATATTCTATGAAGCCAGCTTGGTAATCATCATATCTGATATGTTATCACCAGTATGACGTAAAGCTAGTGCTGAAAAACTCAGAATTTTCTTATGCAACTTCCAACAATCATTAATGAAATGAGCTGTGATGACCATATACCCCAAATTCTGAATTGAAGACCACATGTCAGTTGTTTGCAAATCCTCGCACTTGATTTATTGAGGAGGCTCAACAAATTCTTCTTCTCGACCTCATACAGTTTCATGCAGTCTCTTTTCAGTGTAAAATGAGACATTACATTATATTTAGGTTGTAGACTTCTAACAAAATTGCGAAACTTGGGATTTTCTACAACTGTAAATGGCATTTCTCTAGAGATTATCCATTTGACAAGTTCAGAGCGGCTATGTTCTGGATTAAATTTCCAAGAAGAAATTGTACTCCCTTCATCAGATGTAAGCACATTCAACAAGGTTTGACCTTTCCCATCCCTCTTCTAGTAGAGACATTTATTCTCTAAATGTCGTATTAGATGACTTGTCCCACTTTTCGTTTGGCATGATAATGGTTTCTTGCAATGATTACAATGACACATTTCCTTTCCATCAATGGTACCTATCTTTGTCAAATGATTCCAAACCCATGACTGAGATTGTCGTGAACGTTTGTTCTGCCCTTCTGGTTCAACCAAGTCATCTTTCTATTGTTCTTCTCCTCTCGCAAATTCATCCTCTATTGTAGGAGGGGCGACATCATGCTCATTTTGTGTATTCGACATCTACTAACATTGATAATAACATCACAACCACGAGTCAATGACATGCACAATGTCTCATTGGATACAAATCATACAATCATACAACAACGATTATGAATCTAATTCGTAATCTACTGACCGAATTTCATTGGAAAAATTCCGATAAACATCAATATATTCAACACATACTACACGTATACTATTCAACAATATAAATCCAAAAAATGTATATCAAAGAGGAGAAATAACAAGGTATACCTCCAGGTATGGTCGTATGGGAGGTCAAAGAAGAGGAGACGGTCGGGCTGGGTCGCGGGGAGTGGTGGGCACACTGGGCGGCATCGCGGCGGGCCTGTGCGGCATCGCGACGGGCGTGGGCGGCGTCACGGGGAGTGGCGGGCGGGTATTGGCTAGGGCGGAGGAGGTGGGGTCGCGGTTGGAGGGAGGATGGAGGTCGGAGGTCGGAGGTCGGAGGAGATGGGGTCGCGGTTGGAGGGAGGTGGGGAGGTCGGAGGGGCGGGGGAGGTCGGAGGTCAGAGGAGCGGGGGAGGTCGGAGGTCGGCTGCGGGCGGGGGCATGCGAGACTGGGGGCGTCGGGGGTTGGGGGAGTCGGGGGTTGCGGCGGGTTGGGGTGGGGCAATGGGGGGGGGGGGGGGCGGGGGCGCAGGGCATATCGGGTTTTAGGGTTTTTTGGTGTCGGGCCGGGCTTAGAGTCGGGCCGGGTCTATCGGGCCGGAGCTTGGGCCCTAAGTCGGGCCAGCCCGCGGGCTTCGGGCTCGGGTCCGACTATGCCCGAACCCAACCCGTCAACTCAATCGGGCCTCGTTGTTGGCCCAGGCCCGCCCATTTCTTTGCGGGCTCGGGTCGTGGACGGGTTTTTTCGGGCCGGGTAACGGGCTGGGTCGAGTCGGCCCGTCGTTTTGCTCATCCCTAGGGGGAGTAAGGATTGTGAGGGTAGGGGGGGCGCCCATTTCTTTGCGGGATCGGGTCGTGGACGGGTTTTTTCTGGCCGGGTAACGGGCTGGGTCGAGCCGGCCCATCGTTTTGTTCATCCCTAGGGGGGGGGGTGTAAGGATTGTGAGGTGTTGTTCATGTTAAGTATCCTTGAGATTAAGCTTCCAAAGGGAGATGTCCTTAGCCGTCAATCTTTACTTACTCCATATTGTTACTTCTGATGCTTAAGTTTTTTTTAATTGTATAGGTTTGTTGCTCCGTAATGATGAGGGAGACATTGCATGCTTCTTTGAGGTACTTGTTATCATCAAGGAACACGACAACAAAAATGACTTATCTTGACATGTATAATGATTAAGAAATACCTTTTTTCGTTAGGAACGATTGTTATGCATAGAAAGGTTACTAAATATCTTTCCTAACGGGTCATTAAATCCATAAGAAAAGAATTGGCTATCTTAACGGGTCTGCACATCAAGTTAGGAAAAGTCTTTCCTCCTAGATGAAGGTAAGAAAGGAAATGCTGCAGTTAATGAAGAGCTTTCATAGGTCGCCCATTCCATAATTGGTAGATGGACTTATAAGTAAGCTATATTATTCCTAATAATTTTTTACCCTCTAGGGTAGGGCCATTTCTTTGAAAAAAAATAGCAAGAAGTCTATATCCCCTCGATGACACCACTAAATTAAATCAAGTCATGCCCTTGGTCACTGTAGCCTTCAATGATATCTAAGTTCCTAAAATTTACATCCTCTTGTAAGTTAGGAATCTACAAAACATAGAAAGACATAGGACAATAGTGATGCATGTATCGGGATACACTTTTCGTTGTATGATAAAAACATTCTCTCTTGCAAGCTCCCATGTTAACAACAAACTGTATGTTACATATTCTCACCTATGTGCAAATTTTACATACTTTTAAAGAAAAATTAATGAAAATAAAATATTTTGAGAGCTTGTATGATGAATTGATTAAATTTCATCTTTTGTATAGATTCGAAGGTATGGATATGCAAGTATAATATGTAAATTGCATAAGTAGGTATGACAATCATATCTTTCAACTTGTGGGACATATTCCATAAAGTACCTAGCAATTTACATACTTCTTAAATCATATAAATCACTTTGCATAATAGCCCTCATGTCTTTGATGGTTTAATTTTCTTAAACCAATTCTTGCACAACATGTAATGGTTACTCTTTTATTAAACCATTTTCTTGCATACTCATAATGGTTTACCTTTACAAACCAATTTTCTTGTATAACTTTCATGTACGTATCTTGTTATACATTTTCAACCGCTGGCACTTGCAGTCCATGACATGACAGTGTAGCTACAACTGTAGAGGACTTAGCTTTTGCCTCCATGGTTCCTTGCAACCATACGCCCCTTGCAGCGATGCCCCTTGCGATATTAACTTGACAGTGTAGGTACAACTGTAGAGGACTTAACTTTTGCCTCTGTGGTTCCTTGCAACCATGCGCCCATTACGACGTTGCCCCTTGGACTAACACGACCCCTTGCGGTCATTCATGTGACTCTTTATGAGTCTGTGCCATAAATCTTTGTTAGATGTTATCAAACTTGTTCTTTTAATAATAACTTACTCCACATTATGTTTTTTTGTTTTTAATAGAAAACCATTTGGTAATACATCACATATCATAGTTTGCAGGTTAACGGAATCATGTGTGAGTCAAAACGACATACATGTATAATACATAGATATTTCTTAGAATTTCGATGAAATACTGACTTTACTTGTTATGCAGAGTGCACTATGCAACAAGGATCTGAGCATGTAAATTTAATCATTTTTAAGTCATGTGAATATTGAAATATATTAGTCTCTATACAATAATGACATAAATCTTACGGCATGAATGCATAAGCATGACATAACATCAAAACTGGTATAGGACTATATTACTGAAGTGTTGTTTATAATATAAAGATTGTATGTAAAGATATGTAGGTTCTATATCCAGAGTACTGTATCAGATATGGCATAATAGTACTAATTTATAGTAAAATATTAAGCCCAGATCTTGTATGTGAATACAATATGAAAGGTGTTTTGTGCGCAAGAATACGATAAGGCCTAATTAAACAATTGGATACTTGAATTGTAGCAAAACCTTTATGTAGCTAAGAGTACTACAATATACGTTAAAGAAAAGTCCCCTTAGGTTGACTAACTTGAACAATCCAAGGAAGACTCATAAGTAATGAAAATCATAATTAATAATTATGACTTCAACACATACTAGAAAAATACGTATTATTAGAATGGAATTTATATAGAACCTCGAACACATAATATAACTTGCACCATCTTTACACATGATGCGTTATAAATCTTGAGTAATAGTTTCGGACAAAAACAAGAAAGGTCATATAACTTTGGGTATCATAGAACCCCAACCCTTATCTAGTGGTTGTGCTTTAAAGGGAATACTTTCATCAAGTTGCAATATGACCCATGATAAAATACCACGGGTTTGACCTATATGTTTAGAGGTATCATTTCCATTTAAGCTAAACCCTCCTACATACTATTCTACAAATATGTCGCATTACTTCATAGATCGAATATCCATATTATCTTTTTTTATTCATACATAAATCTGAGTTGATACCCTCAATCAATGGTCCATTCTAGATTGAATCAATGTATATACATAATAACCTATAGCCGACACGGAAAATTAAAAAGTCCTATTCCGGATATGATCATTGTTCATACCAAATCCTACACCGATACATACATTCCAAGGTCAATTCTAAAAAATCGACTCGTTGTGTATTTGTAATAATCTAAAACCGACACATACCTTAATCGGCGGTTGCATTTCTACACCACAATCAATGCTCTCCCTCCTCAGTATTTATTGGTGCTCTACTCCATTGATTCGATGCTGACGCCTCTGACGACGAAGACGATCTCTTGGTAAAACATCGCTCTCTAAGTCTCCATCTCCTCTCTCTCTCTTTTTTTTTGCACAAGACAATGGGAAGGAGGGCTTTTAAAGTCATTGCATTTTTTTTGGAATTAACTAATAAGGGGTAATCAATGGGGTACTAAATGATAGTAATTCTATCATTTTAAATGCGATTAATTTTGATTGAGAATTAGGAAAGATGGTTAAAAAGAATCTTGCTCGTTACAAACTACCACGCTTAAAAAAATTTCGTCCTCGAAATTTCTTAGTAATGATACATACCAAAGATCATGGATTTCCTTTGCATCACATTTTTGTTCAACACTCTTCTCACTAGTATCGACTAGCTTTGGTCTCAAATGATCCACCTCACTTTAAATAGATGGTGATCTACAAGATCTTCTATATACTACTTTATAAGAAGTCATCTCTTGATACTCGAATTAAAAAAATACTTACTCCAAGGAAACTCTATTAAACGAAGATACGTACAACTGCCTGTAAATACGAGACGGTTGCTATCAACATACCTTCTAGGTTTTGCATGTTCTTTTGTAATTGTCCATTAATTAGTGATATGCGAATGAAATTAGGTGATAAACTTTAATTGAGTGACATGGCCTCCACACAAAAATTCCATAATGGCAATGTGTATCTCGTGTCCTGATCTGTTCAATACCATAGCACCACGTAATCCAACTATCTCAATCACATACAACTTTATCATACTCTCTTTCAACCAATCTATAGGCAAATAGTAAGAAGTAGGTTGATTTGATTGATATGATATCATAATGATGCATCCTTATCTTAGATAAATCAGTAACAAAACCATCATGATATGCTTCCAATCCTATCTTAATGTATCCAAGGTTTGTACACGGTCGACAAGTTCTGATGTACTAATATTAATTACAAGATGTGTGGAATTAAATTCAGCAATGTCTGTATTCATCCTCGACCACCGTAAATTTTATTATAGCCCATTATGCATTTTGTTATGCTTGGGTAAATAGTATACATCAATCATGAACTTCATCCAGAAACTCCTACCTATACTCATTGACACCAAGACTCTAAAATATTTTAATATTTCACATATGCTATTTATAAAATCAAATCCTCCCCTCTTGGTCATTTCAATTATCTTCGGATGATCTATAACTTTTTATGCCATTGTGATCCTCCCAATTACCTCATATTTCCAATGTCTCGATAATCTCACCGATTAGAGAAAATAATATCTCTACTAACTCCAAGTCAACGGAGATTTCATCTTGATTAAAATCAACTCCAACACCATACATAAATACGACATGGCTAGAAAGATGACTTTTGTTCAACAAGAAGTTATAATTAGATAACATTGAAATGTACTTGGTAGTTATCCATATCACAAGAGTATGTAGCATTATCATCCACAATTATGATCACAAAGTCATCAAGGAATTCTGAAAATACCTTATCCATAAACTCCACAATAAATACAACTGTCCTAATGATAATAAAAGGCGAGATCTAAAATTCGCAATGGTAGAATCTTATTCTGAAAGGTATTTCCGAAATGTCCTGCTTTATTCGTTGTTATTGGTAACTTATTTGCCGATTTTTTTCTTTTGAGGAGATCTTTTCCTATGATAGTAAAATGAATAAATCATCCATCCAAACAGTAGACCTTAATGCTTCGAAGTTACCTTGCCACCCTCCTTTTTCATAAAGTGAAAAGTTCTGGTTTTGGAGGAACATTAAGTCACCCAAGAAAACTCTTTTATCCCATTATTACTAAAACAGATTCTCTGGCTCTTTAAGCTCAACAAGTGTCACTTATTCAGGAGTCCTTAAAATTTATCTACTTTACAAGATAACATCGATGGAGAGTTCACTTGGCTATAAAGATCATCCTGAATGACCATCAGAAATGGCATATTAAGAAAATCAGCAACATCCAACTATCATGATGAAATTTAGAAGATTAAGTACTAAGTAATAATTGGGTATTGTGTGATGCTTAGCCAATAGTCCACTTGTTCCTCATTTGCACATATCTTTTCTCATTCTTCTCTACTCCATAACATTATTGCATACCATTTAGTGATCTTACTACAACATCAAAGATTTAAGAGTCATGATCTCTCAACATCATCAGCATTCTCAAGGCATGAGAGTTACAAAAAAATCACCACATTTGATGGAACAGATCTCGAAAAAGTGGACTATCTTGTACTTACTCAGTCACTCTTTAGCTATGTATTTCAAACAAGATATCACAAAATAATATATCCTTTTCAAAATAGCTTGTAGTTTCAAAAAGCCTCTCCATCTCCTATATTCAATGCTTAACTTTCTCAATATCATGTTTACCCTATAAGATGAATGGATTGTTGAAAATAAAGGTCTTCAGTATAATCCACCAAAAATCTTGCTTGTTATTTTCACTGTTGACTCATAATTGTCATCAAGTATAATAATTATTGGTGTGAGTCCTTAACAATCTCAATATTCGATGATGGCTTGCGGTCTCGGACCCCCTTAATTCCATAATGATGGGTTATCTAAGTCAAAAAGTAAAGGATCAACTAGTTGTCTCTGCGATATAAGTTTTATTCTATTCTTCTTAGTCCTGGGTCACTATCAGTTGTGGATATATCCTACACTCAGAGGAACTCTGGCTCTAATACCATTTGTAACGGAACGGATCGCGTCAACTGGCGGAAGCATGCGATAGTAGATCGCGCAACCGAACCGTTACCGAAAACATGCATGACAATAATTGAGCAAAGATAATCTCAAATCCATAAAGATTTTATTCAATAAAGAGTTCCATTATTACAACTCTAACTGGGGTATTTTACAAAAACTACTATAAGAATTTAAAAAAATCTCAACAGTTCTTGTAGGCATATAGATATCCTTAAATTTTCACGAATTGAATCATACCACGTCAGGAATCCCGAGGAATCTGTAACACGATCCGGAATATGCAATCAACGTTGTTCTTCACCTGAAATTGACAAACAATTTTTTTTACATGAGCCTAATGCCCAGTCTGCATCGGGATCCATGCATGGAAATTCTAACGGTCCTTAATCCGTTATAATTCATATACTTGGATTTCTTGGATAAAGATCATTACGTGCCTATAAATCTTTCCCATGCATATCTACGTGTGAATCCCAACATGTATTTTACCTTCTTTCGTAACATGGATATACATGTATAAAATGTAAAGCATAAGTAGGTATGGCAACCATATCTTTCAACTTGTGGGGTATATTCCATAAAGTACCTAGCCATTTACATACTTCTTAAATCATATAAATCACTTTGCATAATATCCCTCAGGACTTTGATGGTCTACTTTTCTTAAACCAATTCTTGCACAACATGCAATGGTTACTCTTTTATTAAACCATTTTCTTGCATACTCATAATGATTTACCTTTATAAACCAATTTTCTTGTGTAACTTTCATATACGTATGTTATATGTTTTCAACCGCTGGCACTTGCAGTCCATGGCATGACAGTGTAGCTATAACTGTAGAGGACTTAGCTTTTGCCTCCATGGTTCCTTGCAACCATGCGCCCCTTGCAGCATTAATATGACAGGATAGGTACAACTGTAGAGGACTTAGTTTTTACCTCTGTAGTTCCTTGCAACCATACGTCCCTTGTGGTGTTGTCCCTTGGGCTAACACGACCCCTTGCGGTCGTTCATTTGATTCTTTCCGCGTCTGTGCCATAAATCTTTGTTAGAGGTTATCAAACTTCTTCTTTTAACAATAACTTGCTCCACATTATATATTTTTGTTTTTAGTAGAAAATCATCTAGTACTCATAATACATCACATATCATAGTCTGCTAGTTAACGGAATCATGCATGAGTCAAATGACATACATGTATAATACATAGGTATTTCTTAGAATTTCGATGAAATACTGACTTTACTTGTTATGAAGAGTGCCATATGCAACAAGGATCTCAGCATGTAAATTTAACCATTTCCAAGTCACGTGAATATTGAAATCCATTAAACTTTATACAATAATGACATAAATCTTACGGCATTAATGCATAAGCATGACATAACATCAAAAACTGGTATAGGAATATATTACTGAAGTGTTGTTTATAATATAAAGATTGTACATAAAGATAGGTAGGTTCTATATCCAGAGCACTGTATAAGATGTTGCATAATAGTACTAATTTATAGCAAAACATTAAGCCCAGATCTTGTATATGAATACAATATGGAAGATGTTATGTGCGCAAGAATACGATAAGGCCTAATTAAACAATGGGATTAATGCCATACTTGAATTGTAGCAAAACCTTTATGTAGCTAAGAGTACTACAATATACATTAAAGAAAAGTCTCCTTAGGTTGACTAACTTGAATAATCCAAAGAAGATTCGTAAGTAACGAAAATTATAATAAATAATTATGACTTCAACGCATACTAGAAATATACGTATTATTAGAATGGAATTTATATAGAACCTCGAACACATAACATAACTTGCACCATCTTTACACATGATATGTTATAAACTTGAGTAATAGTTTCGGACAAAAACAAGAAATGTCATATAACTTCGGGTATCATAGAACCCCAACCCTTATCTAGTGGTTTTGCTTTAAAGGGAATACTTTCGTCAAGTTGCAATATGACCCATGATAAAATACTACGGGTTTGACCTATACGTTTAGAGCTATCATTTCCATTTAGGCTAAACCCTCCTACATACTATTTTACAAATACGTCGCATTATTTCATAGTCTAATCTTTCAACATGGATTTGAGCAAGAATCTATGTAGCTGACCTTACTTATAGTGGGAGAAGGCTTAGTACATTTTTGTATACATAAATCTGAGCTGATACCCTCGATCAATGGTCCATTCTATATTGAATCAATGTATATACGTAATAACCTATAGCCGACACAGAAAACTAAAAAGTCGTATTCTATATATGATCATTGTTCATACCAAATCCTTCACCGTTACATACATTCCAAGGTCAATTCTGAAAAATTGACTCGTTTTATATATGTGATAATCTAAAACCAACACATACCTTAATCGACGGTTGCATTTCTACTCCGCGATAACTGCTCTCCCTCCTTGGTATTTATTGGTGTTCTACTCAGTTGATTCGATACCAACGCCTCTGACAACGAAGACAACCTCTCGGTAAAACATCTCTCTCTAACTCTCCCTCTCCTTTCTCTCTCTTTTGCACAAGACAATGGAAAGGAGGGCTCTTAAAGTCATTGGATTTTTTTGGAATTACCTAATAAGGGGTAATCAATGGGTAATAAATGATAGTTATTCTATCATTTTAAATGCGATTAATTGTGATTGAGAATTAGAAAAGATGGTTTTGAATATTAATTGTCATATTTTCCAGTGTTAAATCCATACCGTCGTTGTAAATTTCTATTTTGATTTTAATGAATTTATTATTTATTGTTCAATTTTCATTCAACACGATTATTTGTTAACTTTTACGTAAAAAATTATACTAATCATTGCTAATTAGTACGACTATGAGAGAATTCACCAAATAACACTTGTTATAGGATTCGTCCCTAGCAATATAACAAAGATTACACTTTTCTTCGGAAATTTAAGGAAGGAAATGACGAATAATGTTCACCATACGAAAGCTATGACAATAAAATTAAATTATTTATTGTGATATGCAAAATATTCTTGTAGTGATATTGTAATTTGTCATGATTATGTAGACATCATTGCAATAATGACCTTTACACAAATATAGTTTGAAATTAAAAAAATAATACACCATAAATTCTGCAAGTGCCTCTCATATCGGGAGATCACCCACTTTTTGATAAAAAATTCTGCAAGTAAAAAAAGATTTGCGACGACTTATTCCAAACACGAAATTATACTTCCGTAAGACATAATAGTGAATTTATAGTTTTTAGAACTCAGAAGGCATGTTTCGAATGCTTGATTGGAACTTCCATTATATAAATCCTTCAAATTGAAGTCGAATTCGAAATTGGATTTCTCAATCAGCCGCGTTGAATGATTAATAATTTGATATTGACGAACGAAAATCACGTTCCGCTTGGGCATACTTTCATACCATAATTTTCTATTTCTACTGTACAACTATATGATAAAAAATGCTGTTAAATAGACCGTGGTGTTTATTTTGCGAAGATTGTTGACGGTGTGTTTTTATCTCAGTCGTGAGGCTCTCATTCCAAGTCATAGTATTACATCCGAAGCACCTCGGGCTCGTATTAATTAATTAGTTTAATAGCCATGAATTTTGCAATTTGCGTCATGGAAACGCTGCTCAATACCCTTCAATTATCGTAATCGCCCCCATCGGTCTTCGAAATTTCTAGAGCACGCATATATCGCGTATTAACGGTTAATTGTTGACCTATTTAGTCCATCAATTTGCCACCAAACATAATATGAGTTTAATTCGCTAACATGATTGCCAAAATATAATTTCACACCGCGCAGCTCTTTTCCACTTTGCAGTAAATTCTTCGTTCAAATCTCACGAATTGCAATAAAATTGGCATATCACGACGAACAATCAAATCATTATATTTCATTACTAAATATCTAACTACGAATGTTCTTCGTTACAGAATTTTGTTCTTCTTTTAAATTGCAACGAAGTTAGGATTCGTTGCTAAATGTAAATATAACGGTGCTTAGCTTATAACTTTTTTTGTTAGAATCGTACTAATGTTTGCAGTGTCATTCCTAACCTTTGGTGGACCCTAGACAAAAGAAAAAAAAAGAACTTTTATTAAAAAAATTTCGGCAACAATGTACTCTTATATAATTTCATTAACTTTTGAGCATTAGCATTAAGTTGTTCCCTAAAAATTCAATTCTATAATGGTCTATTTTTCATTGAGTTGTTTCATAAAAAAAATCGACTCCGTAAAGACTCATTTTTCGGTGAGTTGTTTCATCGAAAAGATCAACTCTATAAAAGCCTATTTTTCAGTTAGTTGTTTCACTAAAAATTTGATTCTATAAGATTTCATTAGAACAAATACTATTTTTTTGTAGATTCTTCTAGTTGATGGGTCATGTGCTATTGCACTCAGAAACAACCATCACATACGGTCTTGAATGGTTGCTAATTTAGCAACCACCATAAGAAAATTTTGTCATACAATATTCATGACGAATTTAAAAAATTAAACAACAAATAATTTGTTGTAATACATTTAACTATATAAGGTGTGTCAATATATATTAAATTATTTATTATCATATATCAATTTTGTTTGAGCGATTACACCGTGATACTAGAATTAAATCTAGTATCTTAGTTCAGAATATATTGTTTCTCATGGATCATTTGACTGTATTAAATAATATAAAAGAATCAAATAACATCATTTCCGTTTCCATTTCATCGTAAATAGGAATTTCCAAATATTGAGATAGGAGATTACATAAACCTAAAAACTATAACATTATTGCTCATGACTTTTTGGACACTCTTCAAAAGTTCAACAACTTATGTTACTAGAAATCCAAAAGTATCAAAACCAAAAGGGATGAAGTCATGTTGATTCTCCATGCACGTTTTTTTGTGCTTCACCACTTTTGATGAATCAACTTTAAGGGCAACATGCCTTATTCTAAATGTTCCACTTTTCAATCCCACAAGTGAAAAACTCCTGTCAAATAACATATATCATTTAAATCGAAAGCGTATGTTCTTGGTCGATAAGACTACATTAAGAACGAAGGAGCAGACTCATCAAGCATTTAACGAGATGCTACAGCTAAATATATTACTTGATCTTTATATCAGTTAAACTGGGTTTTTCCTGTTTTCCAATTCTATCAGGAGTTGTCACTTCTGTGCTTAGAAATATTTTTAGAAAAAAATCTTTAATTAATTTCTTTGAATTTTATTCGACGATTCAGGAAAAAAGAAGATTTTGATAGAAGAATCTCCTCAATTATGTTGCTGGGGAAAACTCCTTTTATCGTAGAAAATCTACGGAGATCTCACTTTGTCCCGTAATATCTAATAAGCTGGGGGTTTCAATAATCTTTGATGGGGATTTTAACCTCGTTCGGAAACATAGTGAAGATTCTGGAGGGCTTTCGATGTCTGGATCTAAAAAAGATGATTTGACTAAGGTGCCAAATAGAGGTGTCCACTTTACACGCTCAGGTGGAATTGATTGGAGCAGCTATGCCATTCTTGATACAACTATTTATATTATGGCCTATTTTGACAAACATAGACAATTATATTTTTTTTCGTACTAGAACAAAATGTTTCAATTGATCAGAGGGAACAGAGAGAGGGGATGTTGATTTTTGGAAATGGATTCAGATAATCTACTTCACATTGATCTAAAAAAACTAAGCGGATTAAGCACCACCTCAAAAATCTGAGAAAACAATAAATTCTGGACCTAGCTTTGGAAATCAAGGAGTTGGAAAACAAATTGAGGATCTAGAGAGGAATCATGATCTTGCGTCAATTCAAACTAGACAAATTTTAAGTGGAATGTATGGAATCAAAGATCAAAAGGAAAGTGGATTCCAGAGGGAAATTGGAACACTCATCTTTAAAACATGATGACCTCCACTCACAGACAAAAAAGATCACATCTCCTGGTTTATGGATCACCAAGGGAACCTTAAATGGGACTTCAACGAAATTGTAGGGATTGCGATTGATTAATACGAAGTCTTGTACTCACATTTGAGGTTTGATAACGAACTTGTTTATAGGTTGTCTTAAACTTGATAACCCTAATGGAAAATGTAGAAACTCTTGTCAACCACTTTACTTTATAAGATATTGAATACATGATGAATTTGAGATTTATCTACTTCACTCTCTTTACCTTGAGCTTAATTTCTCAGCAAACACATCCAACATGAATAAAAATCATCAATTAAAATTATTTAATTTAAAAAAATAAGTAAAAATTACAAAACCCAAAATAAAAGGGATAGACGTGTACAAACTACCAAAAAAATAAATAAATTGGATATTGATCCTATTTATTTTTCTTAACCATAGAGACACAGACGTGGTGAACAAGTCGACAAATAAAATAAAGAAAATGAAAGAAAATTCCAAAAGATACATGTTATACATGTACATATTTACATGTATATATAATACACAAACTTTCTTGACTTTTAATAAATTTATATTAACTCATATTAATATGAAACGGCCTATATAGTGTACATATGTACATACAACTAATGTGAATACATAAAAAAAATTAAAAATACTACAAGTGTACATGTCAAATAAACCCAAACCCTTTAGTCTGCCTATACTAAACACCAATTTTCTCTCTTACAAATCATCTAGAATTCTACTCACCTTTGAAATATTGTGCTTTAAAATATCTATAAAATAATACTAATTTCAAAGGAATCAAAATTCTTTTGTGAAATGTGGATTTTGGGCTATTATTTATACTGTATAAGTATATATTAGAACATCACCATTTCATGCATATAATTTCCTCTTCTTGATTTATTTTATTTTGCATTTGCTCCTTTGCTTTTATAATTTAATTAACTACAAAGAAATTAAATAAAAAAGTATAAAAAAGACAAAAAGAACCACTTACGCTTTGCTATTTATTTTCACACAGACACCCATATCACCAATCTATGCTTTATTCAGTATGTTCTTTAATCGTTAAAATATATCAAAATAGATAATACATAAATAATATAGCATTAGCAATAAAAAATAATATTATAAACAAGAAAACCAAAATAATATAATATAGTACCAATAAAAAATGTATATCTAGACCTAAAATTCCATTCTAAAATACATATCTATATGCATATTAGATATTTTATTTCTAAACCCTTCATGATAATGGTAGATCTCATTAAGATCAACATTTTTTATATTAAGTACTATTTATTTCGACTTACTTTGTTATTTTTGTTATTATTTGATGAATCTCGTATTCATCATATTAAAATCCATATATTAATATCCTTGCTTAAATAAATCAATAAAAATCATTGATAGTCACTATTTTTATCATGTATTATATTGTATATAAACTGTGTATAATTGTCTATATTCTAACTATATTGTATTTAATAACTACCTTTTCTTATTTATTTTTTTCTTATTAAAAACCCATAAAAATTAGGTTAATTAATTGTCTATTATGGTACTGGCGTTTAAAAGAGATAAAAAATACAAAAAAATCTCAAAACCCAAAAGCGGTGTTTTTATCCCTTTAAAAATATCACTAAAATATTTTTTTGTACAAATGACCTCTTTTGGCTATTTTTCTAACATGAAACTTGTAGGTCTCATCGAGATCTACAACTTTCATGTTTTGACTTTTCCCTAATTTTGCTTTCTTTTAATTCTTTTTTATTTTTCTTTATTTTATGATTTTTGATTTTTCTGATTGGGCCATGTGGCGCCCTCTGGGCCGCCCACATGGCACGCCACCTCTCTCACCACCTGTCACCCCTTCCGGCCGTTGGATCTCACTCCCCTGCCTCCATCTTGGTCGCGCACTTCTGCTTCACTTCTAGTCGTTAGGTCTCCCCTAAGATCTGATCTCATCCTTTCATCCCCAACTAAACCTAAACCACCTGATCTCCCTAATATCCTACATCCATCTTCGCTCCACATCATCTGCTCACTCCCCCACCGTAGGATGAGACTTTAAATCCCATCTGGACCGCCCGCCTCCGGCACCTTCCAGCCATTAGATCAGATCCTAAGGATCTGATCTACACTGCACGTCCGTGCCTCCATCTGGACCGTTGGATCGGAAGTTCCAACGATCCAAAATATATCGTCTTCCTCCGTAACCCCCCTCCCAGCCGTTACCCTCGCATCCAAGACACCCCCTTCTTATTTTGGAGCCCACGTTAGCCATGCTCTTCCTCTCCTAACACCTCCACCATGTCGCCTGTAGATCTGACATCCTCACGCAACCAATAAAACCTTTCGCCAGCGCCTTCATTCCCTCCGACCTTCCTATAGATCATCAACTAAATGGCCACCATCTCCACTTATAAAATCACAGCCTCCGCCCTCCGTTCACTTCGTCCACCACTCCACGGGCAAGGCCCAGCTTCGCCCACCCCACCGGTGGCAGCGGAGGGGAGGATTGCTGAGGCTATGACGGCCTTCGTCCAGGTGTTGACCCATGGTCAACCCGGCCATGTCGCGGCCACCTTGGTGTCGCTGAGCACCATGCCCTGGGCTGAGCACATCGTGCGACGATCGGAGGCTCCCAAGGATCCTCAGCCCAAGCCTTCTTCTCTGCCCATTGATAATCTCCGATCTCCAGGTAATTTCTACATCTTCTTCTCCTATTTAATCTCGAGTATACACACACCTTCACTTCGATCAGAGTCCACCCTCACCTTCTCCAAACCACCTCTACCTTCGTTGCTGTTTCCACTCGCTCTCCTCCTTTCTCCAAGACCTCCCTCTGCTTCGCCCGAATGCCCCTTCGGTCCGCTGGAGATGGAGACCTGGTCTTCTACTCCTCCGCTCGCATGAGACCCCACTCCACTCGCATTTCACGTGCACACTGCTTCGGCTACGCTAACCTTGCAGGGGTCTGATGAATCCACATTTCATCATCTTTATTCTATCATTTTGGCACCAAAAACCCTAGCAAATGCCAGTAAATAGCATTAATTATAGCATCTTAGCATTCATGCATGTGCATCTAAATAGTGTATAAAACATTGTAATTAAAGCCAAAATTATAGAATAAATAAAAGAAAAGAAAAAGAATAAAATATTGTAAATATTTTATGACCCAAACCCTGAGACCTAGGCATCTTGATGAATAGGTCGATCAGGAATGAAGTAGGGGGAGATAAGGGTCAAATACCTATACTATTTAATTCATTCTTTATTCATTTTGGGACCTATTTTTGGTTCCACTTTTTATACATCAAATGAGGAAACTTTGTACATGAAAGTTGTATATAATTAAATAAAGGAAAATACAAAATTGATTTCACTGAAAAATAATGTACAGATAAAAAGTTATGGTCTGAATAAAAATCCAGAATCCCAACTTCCCAGACCCGTATCTCACAACTGAAAACTCCAAATGCAGCAAACTCACTTTAATTGTATATAGATAAAAATAAGCTATCTAATGGTGGTGGTTTCGTATTTGGCGGAGCTACGGTTTGAAAGTTGAGTTTTGGAACCTCATTGTATACTTGTACAGATTAAAATATTCAATTTATTATTTATTCATTATTTTTGTATTTTTATATTTTTATAATTTAGTAAATATTACTTATAATATATTTGTATATTAAAATCAGAACTAAAACTCAAAAGAAATCCAAAATAAAATATATGTATATACATCATACATAGGTATACTACCTTTACTTAGACCTATATACATTACACTTATATTTTATTAAATACACAAAACACATCAATAAAATAAAATAAAAATATATTTGTGTATATAAAAGTATTTTATAATTTTATAAAATACTAAATAAAAATAATACGACTAAAATACACAAAATAAAAAATAAAAAAATATATAATACATAGGTATATGTACCTATAAAGGGCATAAAAGGCAACTTGTAAAAATACACGTCATAAAAATAATTAAAAATCACTATAAAATAGTTTATAAAATTACAAAACTTTTTATTTTATAACCTAAATAAAATAATACCATTTGCTATTTTTAAAATAATTATTTTATGGGATTTTCCCTGGTTGGTCCACGTGGACCAACCGGGTTGGTCTGACAGTTGACCTCGGTCAACTGTCTGACCTACTCCCTTAGGGTGTGTCAGATCTAGTTTTTCGTCCGTCTTCGCGGATTTTTCTAGGTTCATCCTTTCACCCTTTCATGATCGTCCCTTTTCCAACTTTGGTCCACTACCATAGGGCATACACGCCCTTAGCTCTTCTCGGACTATGGATCATCGCAGTGCTCTGGGTCTCTCGATTTGCGAGCCGCGATTGTCAACCATTCAAAACAACCCCCATTCCTCCATTTTCGATTTGAACCGCAACACATCTAGAATTCTCCCTCCTTTGGCTCGCGTTGAAGTCCTGTTGGTGACAGCTTCGGGTCGCCACCGTCCCAACGGAGGAGAGCCAACCGTTCTAGGCGCGTTCCGCACCTCCAGCGAACCTCGCCGTGGAGGTATTCCCACCTCGGGTCCTGCCCCCTTGAGGTATCTATCCCCTTTATTTCTTTGCTTGTTTTATTCCCCATAGTCAGAGGTTCATCACACCATCTTAATCACCCTCGCTCGCCTATCGATTCGCTCAATCGATTGTTCGCCGGAGCCATCTCCAGCCACCTTCACGTTCGCACCATCCGCCACAGTATAGCATCCTTTCCACCTCGCTGCGAGGTCGGGGAATTTTGCCCCCGACCTCTTCATTCTTTTCTGCAGATCAGGACCATAGCATTGCACCTGGGCTCAGTTTTGGCCTTCCGCCGGAGCTGCCTGAAGCTCGAACCTTCGCCGCCCTCGAAACAGCATTGCAAAGCGGCCGCGGCGATTTTGAGAGTCCCAGGAATTGGAGGTGACTTGCAGGAGCTCCCAGGCCCTTTTTGAAGCTCCAATGGCTGACGGAGGGGGGCAGTCTTCGCGAGGGAAGCTCGCTCCGGCGAGGGTTCCTCCCTGATCTTCTAGCCTCGCCCGCCGCCGTCCGATCGATCAGAAGCTCCAGGTTTAGCAGCGTCTGTTGGATCTTATGAGGGTCCCAGCCGTCGATCGCCCTTCCATCGTCTAATCGTGGCCATCCAAACGAAGCGGCATCGCGCCCTGCGCACGCGACACCTGGCGTAAGTGTGACTACATCAGCCGTCCGATCACACTTGGACTGGGTATTTTGCAACTGAACCCAGTCACTTTTTGTATTTAATTAAAACTCTTTAAACTTTCATCTGATGTTTAAGATTTTTGTAATATTTGCTATTCAACCCCCCTGTAGTTTGGACAATTAATCTGGAGTCCCCGCTAGGCGCGTGCTTCGCACGTGGTCCTGGCATTTTTACAGGAGACCCCAGGAGGTTTTTATAATTAGGGATTAGTCCTAGAACTTTGAATTATAGTACTAAATTTCTGGTATTTTTGCAATTGTGCCCCTCAAGTTTTCAATTATTGCATCTGTGCCCCTCCCAAGCATGCGTGCGACACACGTGGGTCTGGGATTTTTACAGAGAAGCCCTTGCGGCTTTGGCTATTGCTTTTTGGTCTAGAAATTATTTTGTGCAGTTATAATTTTTGTGTGAAAATTGCCTGAAAGCCCCTGGAGTTTTGTCTATTTGCTAAATAGTCCCTGCCAGCCTTGATATTTTTGCATGCTACATCTATTTGATTAAGGCATCTTTTAATTCGAAAAATTCTCAAAAATTCAAGTTAAGCTCCTATGTGCTTGTTCTTTGATGCCCTATTTTTAGTTTTTGATTTTATTTCTTTTTCATATTTATTAAAAATCAAAACTTGCTTTTTGCCTACTGTCTAGTTTAGAAAATACCAAAAAAATATTAAAATACTTTGAAAAATTCCAAAAACATTCCCTACTAACCTGTTTTAGTGTCAGTCCAAAAACCACTAAAAATCTCAAAAGAAAAACCTTAAAATTTTGAAAATACCTAAAAACTTCAAAAAAATCTAGAAAATTATAGAAAACTCTAAAAAATGTAAACTCAACTCTTATAGGTTCCATATTTTATCCTCTTTATTTTAAAAATAGTTTGGAAAAATTTTGTGGTTGTTTGATATTTTTAATTCCCATTTTACCCCTAGCCAGTAGTTAATTCCCTGTTTTCCTTTATTTTGACATTTAAAAATACCAAAAACAATCTAAAAAATACCCAAAAATCACAAAAACAGTAAAAACTCATAAAAATATCAAAAAGATTTTATTTCTGAATTTTTGAGTATTTTAGCTTACTTTTATAAATAGTTTATCATCTCTTTTATTACCTTGTTTATATATTCCAATATTGAAAAAGAAAAAATATATAAAAATATAAATTATAAAAATTAGAAAATTAAAAATCAAAATACAAAATTAAAAATTAAAATAAAAAAATTAAAAAGATTTAAAACCCACAAAAATATTTGCTTGCATAGTGTAGACATCACTTCACTTTCACTCACAAACGCACTTGTGCATCTACCCTGTTTGCTCCCTGAGTTCGAACTCTCTACGTACTTGCCTGCTATACACCATTTATGTAGAGTTAAAAATAAATTTTAATTTCACATTGCTTGTCATTGTTTGATATATATATAGTGTGGGTTAATTGTTGATTAATCACGGTTTATTGTGGGTCGCCACAGCGACGTAGTAGTCTCGCCTTGTGTAGACTATTTAGACCCTCGATAAATCGTGAAAATCAAATGGCGCCGTTGCCGGGGAGCAACAGCGAGTAGTTCATTATTTTGTTTGATTGCGTTGTTTGTCTACCATTACTTCATTTTATCTCTCTTGCATTTTTGATATATCTTGTTGAGCTTTTCTGACCACTCTTTTTCTTGTCTTCTTACGAGGGACCGTTTTGCGAGGCGGATCGTCTAGGGGATCCGAAGCAACCACGTAAGGCGTAGCTGGCTTTTCTTAAGCCAAGCCGGCAGGAGAGAGCAGGAGGAGTGAGAGAGTGCATAGATTAGCTTGCATTTTCCTTTTGTGAGAGAATGACTATTAATTTGTAATAATACAGGGACTTGGACTTTCAGACACTTCGGGCCTAATTTTCGGGTGTTTGTTCACCCGGGGGCTCACCGCGGTTTTCATCGCATTTTTCGATTGTCATTTTCCGATTTTGTTTTCATTTTCATTTCTTTTGTGGATTGAGCCCTTAGCTTTAGGCTTGCTTGTTCGATTAGATTAGGTCCAAACACACTAATAACATTTGCTTATTCCTATAGATGGTCTTTGGACTTAGTCTAATTAAACAGTTAGTCATTAGCTTTCGATCCGCGCGCCGCGAGCTCATCCCGCCAAGCGCTTCTCCTAAACTCGATGTGTCGAGAGAAGGAGGGGTGAGCCTAGATCGGACATTAGGATTGAAGGTTAGTGGTTGACTTGTGGTTCTTCACGCTAGCAGTTGCCTATCTTAGGATGATTTCCGCACTGCATACCAGCATGTAGTTTAGGTTTATAAAATTCTGCTTTGCATCTCGCATGGAGAGAGCTGGGATTTGCTGTAAGTCTTCTTACTTTGCATCCATCAATTGGTGTCGACTTGCATTGGCTTTTCCGACTCCATTCTCCCTCTGTTTTTGGACAAAGTAGGATCAAGAAAATACAAAAATCGTTAGGCGCTTGTTTGAATCAACACAAAATAAGCGATAACACCAAAAAATTAAAAAAGGGATTGCTAAGAAAACCTTGACCAAAAATAAAATCGGTAATTGGATTCATTGATTGGGGAGAGTCACACCCTCACTTGTATTTAGGTTGCATGGGAAGGTCTCCTTTCAAGTGAGAAGAGTGCTTCGTAAGGATTAGAGCCCAAATCCCAGCTTGTGGCTGCCTTGTGTATCGCATGGCTTTCCGAAGTATTGGCGCTACTATCGTACGTAGGCGAGTAGGGCTTGGTCACCATTGGTGACTCACTATTGTGTGGGTATCGACCTTGTCCGAAGTACCGAGCATAAGTGATAACGCGGGTGTATTCCAAAAGGGGTGCCATGAATAAATAATACAAAGGTTGTCGCTGAGGCGGCCACTCGTGGAACACCCGAGTCAATCAGCAATTAACCCACAATCCAAAAAAAATACAACAATCAAGCTCAAAACAAATGTGAATTAATCTTTATTTACTCTACCATAAAATGTATAGTGACAAGTATGTAGAGGTCGAACCACAGAGAGCAACACAAAATGCAATAGCCTACATGTCAATCACAGTCATCCTTGTGTGGGTTTTTGAATTTTTTCTTATTTTTTTATTATTATTTTTATTTATTAATATTATTAAAATATAATAATTAAGTATTATATATATATATAAATGTATATAATACAAATATATTAATTATATATATACATAGAGGGTAAGTATATAGCTTATAATACATGTAATATATATATAGGTATATATAAATATAATAAAATAAATATATATATTTTTTTTCTTTTTTATTTTTTATAATATATTAAGATTAATGAGAATACATATAACTAATTACATATATATAATATATTTTTTTTCTTTTTTTTGGATATGTAGATATATATACATAAAAGGGGTATTATAATATTCACAAAAATACTCAAAAATAGTCAAAAATTCAGGAAAAGGGTCTTTTTGGAATTTTCATGGTTTTTTACTGTTTTTATGATTTTTGGGTATTTTTGCAAACATTTTTAGTATTTTTAAAAGGCTAAATGATAGCAAACAGTGGACTAGGTACTGGCTGTCACAAAAATAGAGATTAAAAACAGCTAACAGCCTCAAAAATTTTCCACACTAATTTTCTAATAACGATAATAAAATATAGCATAAATAGGGCTTGAGTTTATATTTTTCTGATTTTTCTTTGATTTTTTATATTTTTTTGAAGTTTTTGGGTATTTTTGAATTTCTAAGGTTTTCTTTTTGAGATTTTTAGGGATTTTTGGAATGACACTAATATAGGTCAAAATACACCATAGGTAATTTTTTTGGAATTTTTCGAGGCATTTTTATATTTTTTTGGGATTTTATAAGTTAGACAGGGAATAAAAGACATGTTTTTGATTTTTAATAAATGCAAAAATGCAACAAAATACAAAACTAAAAATATGACGTTCAAGCATGACCAGACAGGAGCTTAAGTCTATTTTTGCAAGATTTTTCGATTTAATATGAAGCATAAAATAAATAGACAAAGCCTTCAAAAATTAAATGGCCTGGCAGGGGTATTTTTGCAAATGAAATAGTTGGCAGGGGCATACATGCAAAAATTACAACAAAAATACACTTTAACTTTTATTTTCAAGACCATTTAATAAATACAGGATCCCGGCAGGGTTTAGATGCAAATTTTCACGCGCCTCACGTGGTTGCTGCACGTGAGGCACGGGAGGACTAAAGTGTAAATCTTGAAACATCAGGGGTCCTTCCGCAAAATATACATTTTATTTACAACTGAACCTTATATTTTTGGCATTAAATAATAAATACAAAAAGTAAGGGGGCTGGATGTGAAAATTACCCCTAAACAAGGCGTGGCATCCAACGGTGGAGCTCTCTTCACTTGCCACGCGTCGCCTCCTTGACGCCCGATAATGCTTCGCCGATGGAGCGCTGAGATTAGATCAGCCCCGGTGATCTGACGGTGGATACGGTGCTCCATCGGACGGTTTCTGTTAAATCTGAGGCGGCTCTCCTGATCCGACGGCGTTGAAGCCCCCTGGAAGAACGGGGAAGAAGCTCGGAGCTGGCGAGCTTGGATCGAAGAGCGTGGGCTCCTCCAGGGTTCCCCGGCGAGTCTGAAGTGTTCTGAACGTAGCTGGGAGCGTCCCGCGTCGATTGATGGCGTTTTCATGGCTCCTGGGGGTCCGAGTCGATGAAGCAAGGTCGGAGAAGAAAAGGGCCCCCAGGAACCTCTTCCCGGATCCGTGCGAGTCCAGTTGGGCTCGATTATTCGAAGTACCTGCACAGGAAGAACCGCGGACGAGAGAGCTTGCTCCTCGACCCGGGGTTTTGAAGCTACGGTGCACAATGGAGATGGGCGGAGGGGCTCCGACGAACGGCGGAGGAGGAGCCCCGATTCGCCAGGACCTAGGGTCCTGGGTTGAACAAATGCGTGCGACAGATGGAGAAAGCATTGGGCTTCGAAATGGGGTGAACGGGGCGGTCGGATACGGTCAGACCCACAGTGGAGAAGTCGCCGGAGCAGAGCTCCGGGGAACTTCGAATTTCGATTTCTAAACTACAGGCATTAATCAAAACCTATTCTAATGACTGGAATGAGAAGCTAGAATCTAAAACTAACTAAAAATGCATAGAAAGGGCAGCTCTTATACCTGGGGGCCTCCAGGGAGCAGGGCGGACGCCGGAGCTCCGCCGCGTCAAAATCTCCTCCCTCCGGCCGAGTCACGGCGCTGGGCTGCTCCCCCGATCACGAGGAACACTCCAGGAACGAGATCTAGGCTTTAGGTTGGAATAAAAGTGGCCAAATTCGAGGAAGGAGGCGGAGCTTTTTATTTATAAACATTGGCAAGGGGCCTTATTACCCAGCGATTATTGACTGATCCAATGAATATCTCGTTGATCTTTGATTTCGGCGGGCATCATGGAAGATTAGGGAACAATTCTTGTGAAGGAAGCGTTGCCGATTGATGGATGGTGTGCCCGGGAAAAAGGCATGAAATCGGGGGAATAGACAGTTCAGAGACGCCAGGCGGGGGATGGGACAGTTGACCTGGGAGTCAACGTTGGTCGGCGCCTCATTGGGCCACGTAAGCCGCAACGAGACAAAATAGCAAATCTGAAGGAAGATTGATTTATTTGACGCCCTAAATGATTTTATTAATTTTTTCTTATAAAATAAAAAATGTGTATTATTTTATCTAGTATTTATTTATGATTTTTATTGAATTTTTCGAGGTGTTTTGTTATACTTTTATTTGGATAATATGTATATGTATGTATTTACATGTATTTTCATGTATTTTATTTTTAATTTGTTTATTTTCTTTTATTATTTTGTTGGCTTATTTTATAAATTTATAATTTATTTTTGTGAGTATAAAGATATTTTTGTTTGATTTTTATAAGTTTATTTGTATTTTTAAATAAATGTGTTTGTGTATATGTAAGTATACTTATAGGTATTTTACCTGTATATTATATACATTGTATTTATTTAATGGATTTTATTTGTTTTTATTTTAGCTTTGTATTTTTAATAATAATATATATAATATATACATTATTGTAAAAATATAAAAGAATGAAATAATTAAAGAATGCTTTTCTCTTTTTATTTATGTACATCCTTCTCATAGGTATTTTGCCTATATAGACTTATTTTATTTCACATATTCTTTTTGGTTTTATTCTAAGGCTAATATGTATATGAATTATATACATTATTTACAAGATTCTAGAAATAGTAATTTATAAAAATAATGAATAGTGAATATAATGAATATTTTACTCAGGTATTATATACAAGAAAGGCCAAAAACCTAACTTCTGCATATGGACTCCAAAAATTATGAAACCAATTTTATAAAATAGTTTATGAAATGCTATATACAATCAAAGGTGACTTTGGGTGATTTGGAGTTTTTATTTGCAAGATATGGGTCTGTGAAGTTGAGATTTTGGCTTTTTATTATGTGCATAAAATGTACACTGTGTATTATTTTTACACAAACTCAATTTTGTATTTTTATTTACATTATTATCTACAACTTTTATGAACAAAGTTTCTTTATTTGATGAATAAATAAATATGTACAAAATAGGTGCCAAAAATGCATAAATGGATGAAGAAATGAATGAGGTATTTATTGTATATCGGCCCTTATCTCCCCCTACTTTATTCCTTGTCGACCAATTCCATGCTGGCCTTGGTCTCGGGGTTAGGGTCATAAAATCTTTACAATATTTTATTCCTTTTTCTTTTCTTCTCTTTATTCTATAATTTTGGCATTAAAAACCTTATTTTCTGTATAATTAATACAATAAATAATGAATGCTATTATGTACAATTTGATGCTATCTACATGCATTTGCTAGGGTTTTTGAGGCCAAAATGATAGAATAAAGGTGATGAAATGGAGATTCATCACCCCCCTATACTTGCCTTTGCTAGTCCCTAGCAAACACTTATGCAATAAGTGCAAAAAGAATAAAGAAAAGAAAAAAGGAAAATGAAAGAAATATAGAGTGAATAGGGATGCTTTCAGTGCAATGCATGTCCTTACAAAGTCTGAATTTGGAGCTCCTGTCAGACCTTGAGTGTGAAGGTGTGTGGAACCTAGTCGGGAACCAGCTCTAAAATACAACAGCCTTCGATAGTCACAGAACTCGGTTCAACCCACCTCAATAGCCGGGTCAGAACTAGTCTACATCATACGTAAACTCTTATAACTATGAAGCTGACTTGTACGGTGTAAGTGATAGTGGCTCTCCCCAACTGAAATGATAAAGGAACTGACTTCTCCATAATGACAACCCAATGATTCCCCAATCCAGCAGCTCTTTCCTCGAGGAGCAGGATATTCCCTTCTAAGTTCAAGTGGCAACCAGCTCAAGAGGCGGGGGTGAAGAGAAGAATGGACGGTAGCCAGTGTAGCTACCTATCCCGGGATGCAAGACCAGTGTAGTCAAGTCATCCAGCTGCAGGCTTACATATTTGACTTTGGAGCTCAAGCTTGCTTATTGACTTTGTACATACTTTGCAGGCATTTTATTTTTGTACAGGCCTGACCATTTTTTTTCAACATACTATCCACAGCAGCATTTACATAAGGAGTTTTTCTCTTGAGCCAGTAGACTATCCCTCTTTTGAAGCTTTATCGCAACCCACAGTCTCCTATCTTTAGACCTCATTGCTATTGGATCCGGTTGGGGTGCACTTCCCTCCCTAGACGAGGACGAATGTTTCCACCCGTGTGCGTCTCAGACTGGCAAATCCAACCCCCTCACCCTTCCAACTGAGTTGAGCCAAGTGAAAGGTGCAGGTGTCCAAGTTAGATCACGGTCGGCAAGAGTCATACGTGTGTCTCGAAAAGTTCTAGTTAGTCCACTGAGGTGACTTGAACCCAGCCCTGATTTCTCAAAGAATTAAGTCTTTCTAGACCTGAGGTACCTTAAACCTAATTCCCATAAGGTTCCAGTGCAATTAGGTACGGTAAGGTCTAACCGAGCTCCAATTTGAGACTTTCATAGACTGATTCAATCATCAAGCTTCACTCAAAAAGAATATGAATGGTATGCTTATGCTATGCATAGTGAATGATGCAATTTTTCACAAAAATTTGAAAGGATCAAAGAATGTTTTACAAAAAGAATTTATGCACAGGAAGTACGAACTGAAAATATTTAAAAAGTATATACACTTATTTACACGGGCGTGCTGCTTTATTCTCAAAATTTTAGGAATTTTTAGCAACTTTACAGGTATGAATAAAATAGTTTATTTAAGTATGTACAAAAAGAATTGTATGTGTCTTGTTTCTGATTTACAAGTATCTGCAATGGTGTTCTTATTAGCTTTTTGAAAATAATTTTACAAACTATAGTACACGATAATTTTTGCAATCCTTTACACACATTTGAAAACTATTTCGGCAAAGATTTTTCACACTATATGTAGATATATACAATTTTCACAATAAGTTTGACAAGCATTTTTCAAAACATTTGCACATAGGTTTTTGAAATCCTTTCTTTCACACAAAGAAAAGTTTTGCAATCAACACAGTTTCACACATTTGAAATCATTTCACATCAAATTTTTCAAAACTGGTCACATGATTTTTCAAATCATACTGTATAGGTATCTGATCTATTAATCAGTAGATAAAAGAAGAAAAATCATATTTGCTGTACAATATGGTTTCAGTTCTTATAAACTTTATTTGGCTTATTCCTTATTTACAAATGAGAGATTTTTGTGCGGATTCCTCAGACTTACTCGAGAATCATTTTCACAAGGGTTTTTGAAAACTCTAGTCCAAAATAATTTTGCAACATGTACACGCATTTGAAAATCCTTTTACAACTGTTTTACACAACATAGATAGATTTTTCAAAACACTTTTGACAATCAACTTTTCACAATCATTTGCACACTAATTTTCACAAAGTTTTTGCTTTCACTCAAAGAAAATAGGTTTTACACACAAACTAATTTTTCAATCGTTGAATACTTGTTCACGCTATTTTCAAACAAATTTCACAAGATTTTTCAAAGGAAAATGTTTCGTACAAAACACTTTTCTGACTCAATAGTCAGTACAATTACAATGAGCCTGAGGAATTCACAATCATCTTTCATTATTATAAAGCTACTTTTTACATTTTATTTTATGTTGTAGTGATATTTTATTTTTCAGTATGAGTTATGGCTTTTAGTATATACATGGTATATACGACCCCCCTATACTTAGTTTGAGCTATGTCCTCATAGATCGAAAGGAAAAAGCAAAGACATATCTCGTACTGAGTATAGACAGATCTAAAGAATAAATATGAAAGAAATGAATGAATGAGAAGTTGACCGTCCCCCCTACACTTAGGATCAAATAATCCTAAGTAAAGCAGACTGTACAAAAAGCGGGGAGGGTCAAGGGTGGGAATATACTGATCGTACTCAGATTGTCTCCCCCTATACTTAGGGTAGGATACTCCTAAGTATAGACAAGAAGAGGAGACAATGGAGAAGATCGAACTGAAATCAAAAACTCTAGGTGCACATCCCCCTATACTTAGGACAAAGTACGTCCTAAGTATAGAAAACTGTCTACAAAGGCGGCACTTTTTAGAAAATGAAAATAGAAAAGGAAAAGAAGAAAAGAAGAAAAGAAGAAAATCAAAGAAATAGTGGTTGGAGTACATCATCTGAATCTTTTGGTGCTGCAGGTGCTGTGTAGGTGTCATCGTGGTGTACTAGTTGAATAGAGTCAACAATGGCCAAGAATGCATCGGGTTCCAAGTAAGGCTTCAGTAGTTGGCCGTTGACGACGAAGGACTGTGCGTCAGGGGACAATTCTGATATTGCAATGCTTCCGTTGTCACGCACTTCACATACTCGGAATGGTCCTGTCCACTTACTCTTTAATTTGCCTGGGAATATCCGCAACTTTGCATCAAACAACCACACTTTCTGCCCAACGTCGAAGGTCTTTCGTCTGATGTGCCGGTCATGCCAGCGTTTCACCTTCTCCTTGTACATCAAGGTGTTATCGTAGGCGCAGTCTCAGAATTCCATGAGCCTGTTCAGATCGTCTTTTCTCTTCTGACCACTTTTTCGTGAGTCCAAGTTACAATTATTAATTGCCCAAAGAGATTTGTGAATTAATTCCACGGGCAGATGGCACGGTTTTCCATATACAAGACGGTAGGGCGACATGCCCAAGGGGGACTTGTAGGCCGTACGGTAAGCCCAAAGAGCTGAGTCCAAGAGTTGAGACCAGTCTTTTCTGTTTGGCCTAACAAGTTTCTGCAGTATGGTCTTGATTTCTCTATTGGATAGCTCCGCCATGCCATTGGTCTGTGGATGATAAGGAGACGCGACACAGTGATCGATGCCGTACTCCTTCGTTAACTTCTTGACTTCTCTGTTGATGAAATGACTACCCCCGTCTGAGATGAGAATCTTTGGTATCCCAAACCGCGAAATGATGTTCTTCTTCAGAAACTGGCAAACAGTTTTGCTGTCGGCGGCTCGGGCGGGAATAGCTTCAACCCAACGACTCACGTAATCGACGGCAAGAAGGATGTGCTCAAAACCTTGACTGTTAGGGAAAGGTCCCATGAAGTCAATGCCCCATGCATCGAAGACATCGGCTATCTGAATAATTTTCAGAGGCATTGAATCTTTGGCTGTGAGTGTACCTTTCAGTCGCTGACAGTCAATACATCTTTTAACAAAGTCGGCTGCATCCTTGAATAATGTGGGCCACCAGAAGCCACACTGCAATACTTTCGCTGCTGTACGATCTCCAGAATGGTGTCCACCAGATTCGAGCGAATGACAATGCTCGAGGACACTAGATTGCTCTGTCTGAGGGATGCACCTGCGCCAAATACAATCTGCCCCTTCTCTGAATAGGAGAGGATCTTCCCACTAGTAGAAGCGGATGGTCGACATGAATTTGTTCTTCTGATTCTTCGTCCAATCCGAAGGTGTTACCCCAGAGGCGAGGTAATTGACAATGTCAGCATACCAAGGGAGAGCATCCACGGCTAAGATAGCTTCGTCAGGGAAGGTTTCTGTGATAGGTGCATTGCTCAGGGGAGACTCATGCTGCTCTATTCTGGATAGATGGTCTGCCACCACGTTCTGAACTCCAGGTTTGTCTTTGATTTCCAGGTCGAATTCCTGGAGGAGAAGGATCCAACGAATCAGTCTTGGTTTGGCATCCTTCTTCTGCTGTAGGTACCGGATAGCAGAGTGGTCCGTGAAAATTGTGACCTTCGACCCCAACAGATAGGATCTGAACTTCTCTAAGGCGAAAACCACAGCCAGCAGTTCTTTCTCTGTCACTGTATAATTTCTTTGAGCTTCATCTAATGTTCTGCTGGCATAGTGAATGGCATAGGGCGCCTTGTCTTTCCTCTGTCCAAGAACAGCTCCGACTGCAAAATCTGACGCATCGGTCATTATCTCAAATGGAAGAGTCCAGTCGGGAGGCTGTAAGATTGGAGCCTGAGTGATAAGCTCCTTCAATTGATTGAAAGCAAGGAGAACCGGCTGATCAACAATGAACTCCGTCTCCTTGCACAAGAGTTCTGTCAGAGGTCGGGCAATGCGGCTGAAATCCTTGATAAATCGTCTATAAAATCCCACATGCCCCAGGAATGACCTCACATTCTTTACTGACTGAGGTGACTGAAGGTTTGAAATGACATCCACCTTGGCTGGGTCGACTTCCATGCCACGTTTGGAAACGACATGTCCCAGCACAATACCCTCTGTGACCATAAAGTGGCTCTTTTCCCATGAGAGCACTAAATTGACTTCCCGGCATTTCTGCAGCACTCTGTCTAGGTGCTCGAGGCAAGAATCGAAACTATCACCATAGACAGAGAAATCATCCATGAACACCTCGAGAAAACTGCCTACCATCTCGGCGAATACAGCTAGCATGCATCTTTGGAAGGTTGCGGGTGCATTGCATAATCCAAAGGGCATCCTCTTGAAAGCGTAGGTACCGAACGGGCAAGTGAAGGTAGTCTTCTCTTGATCCTCAGGGGCGATCGCCACTTGGTTGTACCCGGAGTACCCATCCAGAAAGCAGAAGAACTCCTTGCCTGCTAATCTCTCCAATACTTGATCAATGAATGGCAAGGGGAAGTGGTCCTTCTTGGTTGCTGCATTAAGACGGCGGTAGTCAACACACACCCGCCAGGATGTCGGTACCCGAGTTGAAATTTCCTCTCCTTTTTCATTTGTGACCACGGTAAGCCCGGATTTCTTGGGAACTACATGCAAGGGGCTTACCCATTTTGAATCGGAGATGGGATAGATGAAGCCTGCTTCACACCATTTTGTGATTTCTTTCATGACCACGTCCCGAAGGTTAGGGTTCAGCCTTCTCTGAAATTCGCAGGACGGCTTGGCATCGTCTTCTAGATAGATATGGTGTGAGCACAGAGCTGGATTTATCCCTCGAAGGTCTGATACGCTCCAACCAAGTGCCTTGCGGTTCTTTTCTAGAACCTCGAAAAGTCGAGATTCTTGATCCGGATTCAGCCTGCTGCTGATGATGACCGGATACATGTGTTCTTCACCCGTAAGGAAAGCATACTTCAGGCCTGCAGGAAGTGGCTTGAGTTCTGGTTTTGTTCTGTCCACTTTATCTATTACTTCAGATACCATGCTGGTGGTGGGATGTACCTTGAGACTGTTACCATCCTCTACATCCTGTTGAGATCCCAGTGATGTACCGAACGGTTCTGCGGTGAGCTGATCATGTTCGGTCTGGAGTGAATGCTCAAGAAGATGCGCCTGCATCTGAGAATCTGTCTCCCACAAATCATCGGAGCATATGCTGACTGTGCTTTCCAAGTCCTCCTCAAGAGTGAGGATTTCTCGGGTCCATGGATCGTCCAGCGACAACTCTGAATCTCTGATTTCTGCAATAAAATCACAGTCTGCTTCTGATGCTTCTTGACTCTCATCAGTTGTGACATTCTTCTCCTTGTTCATATTGATTGTGATTTGCTGGGTGTTCGAGCTGAAAGTGATCTTTCCAGACCCGTAATCAACCACGGCACCTGAAGTACGGAGAAATGGTCAGCCAAGGATGATAGGAGTCTGGAGCACTGGTGCAGGAGAGTCCATATCAAGGACTACAAAGTCAGCTGGGAATTTCATCTCCTGCACGGTAACTATCACGTCTTCCAACAAACCTCGGGGCCGCTTAACGGATCGGTCAGCGAACTGAAGGATCATTCGTGTCTGCTTGAGCAGTCCCAGCCCGAATTCTTGCATTATGGACGAGGGCAGAAGGTTGATGGAAGAACCACTGTCAAGAAGAGTACGCTCGAAGACCTGATCAAAAATCACACAACTGATCAGAGGTGCTCCTGTGTCTTGCTTTTTCTGGGGGAGGTTGGTGATAGCTGCAACTGTGGCCATGGATAGAACGTGCTTTTCTACTGCTCGACGTCTGTTGTCTGGCGCTGGGCGACACCTGTTAGTACATGCCTCTTTCAATCCTTTCTTCACAGCTGGCATGTATTCCACGGCCTTCAAAAAGGGAATCTCAACAGTCAGTTTATCCAAAATGTCCACGACACCTGGATCAGTCAATGCATTTTTTCTTTTTGCAATTTTTTTGGATTTTTGTATTGCATGCGGAAAAGGAATATTCACATTACTGGCAGGAAAATTAAAGTTCTTATTTACATCAAAATTATCGCCCACAGAATGTTGTACATCTGGACTACAAAAAGGAGTACAAGCTGGATCTAAATATGATGGTGCGGTTGGGCGATCAAAAAGGGTAGCATCTGCTCCATCGGCTGGCAAGGTATCGGCTGCTGCTGGCGGCTCCTCCAAAGCTGGCGCGGCTTCACTTCTGCTACATGCTTCTTTTTGTTGTTTTTGTTTTTGCTGATTTTTTTGTGTTTTTGGTTGCGGCTGATGACAAGGCACGACGGCTGGACTGGCTTCTCCTTCCTCTTCCTCCTCACCCGCCCCTGGAGCTGGCACGACTGATGCGGAAGATGACGATCCACCTGTTTCTTTATTCACCCCACATCTGGTAGCAGGCGGAGGCAAGGCCCTACCGCTCCTGAGAGTAACAGCATTAGAATAAACAGTAATATCATTATCACACGCGGACTGGACATCACATTCTACCTGCTCCTTCTTCTTGAAATTGTTGGGGTTGGCTTCGACCTGTGCCGGAATGGTAGTGCGAGTGGCGTTCAGGTCATCAAGCCGCTTGGTCATCTCCGCTAGCCCTTGAACAAGCTGGGCTAGACACTCCATGGTGGGATTAGCTGGGGGGACATCAGAAGATGCAGCGTGCAAACCACGCTGCTATTGGTTAGATGAGTGGGGAGGTTGCTGGTGGTGTTGCTGTGGTGGAGCAGGGAGTTGAAGTTGCTGGTAGGACGGAGGTGGATACTGCTGGTATGGTTGAGGCTGAGCAGCCGCATACTGGTGATACGGCTGTGGGTGGCGATACTGCGGCTGCTGCTGGTACGGAAAGTTCTGCCTCCATTGGTGTGCGAACTGAGGAGGCTGCTGGTGTTGTTGGTGAGGTTGAGAGGTTTGGCCAAAACGACCACCCTGAGGTTGGTGGTACTGCCGGTTGGCAAATTGCTGACCCTGGAGTTGTCCCTGAGGACGGGTCGGCTGTGCATCATTCGTCCATACCCCGTTAACTTCTTGGATCAGGGGTGGTGGTGGGAAAACTGGACCAGGAATGGAAAGGAACTCTGGCTGGTAAACGACCATCTGCTGCTGCGGCGGGCCCTGGTCGGGCGCCTGCACGTAGTACATGTGCTGGACTGCCGGTGGCTGCTGGCTCGGCTGAGGCTGATGCTGCGGTTGCGGCTCGTCCTTCCTCTCAGCGGGAGCGTCTGATGGTGTAGCCGACTGGACAGAGTTGATCGTACCGACCAACAGCTCTAGGTTCTTGTTGATCGGATCGAGTTTATCCAGGTTCTGGGTCCTCTTCTCGATCACAGCGAGTTTCTCAAGGTCCTGTGATCGCTTCTCAATGATATCAACTTTAGAGAGATGGCCCCCAATGATGCTGAGGTTGGAGCTCTCATCTCTCTCTGCTTCCTTGGATGCAGCCATGTGAACTTGTTTCTGGAGGATCTGGGGCTGCTTCTGGTACGCCTTGGATGAAGAGAGGGCGGCCTCTCCTTCGGCCATTTCTTCGAAAATCTGCCATACAACATCTTCATCCTTGTTGAAATGGGAGCCCCCACATGCTGCATCCACGAGCCTTTGACTTTCAATATTGAGTCCCCCGAAGAAATGCTGGACCAGGCTGGTCTTAGGGATCTCGTGGTGGGGACACTTCTCCTGCAGATCAGTGAATCTCTCTCAAACCTCATGTACGGACTCATGTGCTCCTTGGGAGAAATTGCTAATACGGGCTCACATTTGGTTGAGTCGACCGAGAGGGTAGTACTTGTGCAGGAAGGCAGATTTCAACTCCTCCCAGGTCGTCACAACCTTTCCCATGTGATTGACCCAATAGAGGGCCTTATCCTGTAGACTGAAGGGGAAAGCCGTCATCTTGACAATGTCCAGGGGGACATTCGGATAGTGGGTGGTGCGGCAAATGCGGGAGAATTGCTGCAGGTGAATGTATGGCTCTTCATTGGTGTTGCCATGGAATGCAGGGAGAAGGGCTATGAATTGGGGCTTCAGCTCAAAGTGAGCGTGTACCGGTGGAATGAGAATCCACTCGGTCATCTGGCTGTCTCCCGGATTGTATGTTTCTTTGAGTGTCAGTTTCGGCGGTGGTGGGAATTCAGGATCATCATTGGGGTCATCACCACCTTCTCCACCTCCACCTCCTCCTCCCCTGCCTCCTCTACCTCGGCCTCCTCCTCCGTCGTTGCGGTTTATCACATCATTCAACATATCCTGGAAAGCAGTCTGTGTAAGGGCCTGCTCAGTCAGCTGCTGCTGTATGGCCTGGATAGATGCCAGCAACTGTGCATTGACTTGGTTCTGATCTGGCACCTGTCCCTCTGGTGGTGGCTGCTGACCCTTGCCCTTTCCTCCTGGCGCCATGTCAGGGTCTGAGTCGGACGAAATGAACTCCAGAGTAGTCTCCAGGGCTCGCACTGTCTTCTATCTGCATAATGAGATGGTCCGAATCAGATCACTTGCAATTAATGCTCAGCTGCCGTGATGAAGCTGGAATTCAGGTCAACCCCAGCATGTTGTGAATGGAAAACTGACGTAGACTGTAATCGACTCCCATTCACAACGACGATAGCGGGACAAAAGTGATCCCAGTTTATTGGGTGGTCAAGAGAAAGGTAGAAAACGAGGAGTCTGGAGATCGATCCGCAAAGTCCGGATCGGGTTCTCGGGAATCGCCTCGAAATTATTGGCGAGGTTGAGTCCATGGAATCGATGTAGGTGTCGGCATGGTCCCGACGAAACCATCCATGGATCAACTTCACGAAGCACAAGAGAATGTCGGATTTTTGGAAGAATGATACGATGGTCAACGAGGAACAAAAGGAGTGTAAAACAGTAGAAAGGCTCGGTTGAGCGGGGTGGTCAAAGAAAGACATAAAAAAATTTGCGCAAAGGCGCGGGACTTTGATCTTTGAACCTTAATCTAGATCCATTCAGACACAAGACAAAATCGGGTTCACCAACTTACGCCATGTGAAGCCGTGAAAGCTCGGCTATTTATTATCTTTTCATTTTTAGAGTTGTGATTTTCAGGCATATCTTATAACAAGTCCTTAGTACGCTACCCTATAGGAGAGAGAGTACTGCCAGAAGAGTATCCCGTACTTGTCCTCCTCCTGTGTAACCTGTAGTCTGTACTTTTTGGAGTCCTTGTAACCCTTCCTGGATCCCTACTCAGTCAAAGAAAAGAGAGAGGAAGCCGATAGGCGAAACCAATACTTCGGTTCTCGCTCGCAACGAAATCACCCGTGAGCGTGCAAGAACCTACTCGGACGCAGGACGATGAGACAGACACCCCCGTGAAGGCGTGGCCTATGCTCAATACTTCGGACAGGGTCGATGCTCTCACAACAGAGAGTCACCATTGGTGACCAAGTCCTACTCGCCTACGTACGATAGAAGCGTCGTTACTTTGGAAATCCTGGTGATACACAAGGCAGTTGCAGACTGGGTTTTGGGCTTTCTATCCTTAGGGGTCGCACTCGCTCAAGGGAGTAGGGTTTTGGTCCCCCTCCAAGGTACCTGAAAACAATGAGGGCTTTATGAACCCGGTACAATGATAGTCTGTTACGGATTTTAATTAAGGTCAAAGTTTATTTAGCAGTCCCCTGGTTTTAATTTTTTTTTTGGTTTTCACTTTTTTTTGGATCTGTTTTCATACCAGCGCCTAACGTTTTTGTAGATTTTCATTTAAGTCCTAGGTGCTCAAAATCAGAGGGAGATAGCGGAAAAGCCGTGCAAGTGGTTTCATGATGGAAATCTCATCATTGAACCGAATGATGCATGCTGAGTTAGAAGACTTACAGTGCATCCCAGCTCTCTCCATGTGGTATGCAAAACAGAATTTTTAAACCTATCTACATGTCGGTATGCAAGGCACAAAATCGTCCTAAACATAAGCTGCTATTAACGTGAAGAACCATAAGTTGTTCATTTGTCTCTAGCCCAAGAGAGTCCGGTCTTGGCTCACCCCTCCTCTGCTCAACAAATTGAGGGTAGGAGAAAGCGCTTTACAGGGTTCGCTACGGCACAGGGGACTAAGAGACAAATTTACAACTTGTTTGAATTTGACTAGATCCAATCGAAGTAGACTATATGAACGTGCATTCTTGTTAATGTTTGGACCTAGCTACCGAGTCAAGCAACCTATATCTAGGGGCTCCAAGCACACAAAACAAAATAAAAGAAAGGCAGAAAGCTTAAAACTGCGGGAAACAAAATAAAAGAAGGCGATGAAAACTCGAAAAAGCCGCGATGAGGCCCCCAGGTGAACAATCACCCGGGCACTGGACCTCATTGTGAAGAGTAGAGTCCTGTTTAATTACATGCCAAATAGTCTCTCTCTCACCATGAATTACTAAAATAATTTTCCTAAGTATCTAGCCTATCTAATGCCCCTCTCTTTGCTGCTTTGGTGCTCTCTCCAGATGGTCATGAGAAGAGAAGACCATCCTCCTCCAAGCTCAGCTGCCTTGGCCTCCTAGGAAGCCATCCTCGCGTGGCGGTCCCTCGCATCAAAGTCACAAAAAGATTGCATTAGCATACCCAGTCAATCAAATAGAGCAGAGAAAAATAATCACAATAAATAAAGAAATGAAGCATGGTGATTAATGGCAATAAAACAATAGCTGCTCACACAAAAATGAATTATGAATCAAAATTTTTATACAAGGATGACAAAAATCAATTTGGCTATGCTCATTGCTCCCCGGCAACGGCGCCATCTAATAACGCGGGTGTATTCCAAAAGGGATGCCATGAATAAATAATACAAAGGTTGTCGCTGAGGCGGCCACTCGTGGAACACCCGGGTCAATCAGCAATTAACCCACAATCCAAAAAAATACAACAATCAAGCTCAAAACAAATGTGAATTAATCTTTATTTACTCTACCATAAAATGTATAGTGACAAGTATGTAGAGGTCCAACCACAGAGAGCAACACAAAATGCAATAGCCTACATGTCAATCACAGTCATCCTTGTGTGGGTTTTTAAATTTTTTTTATTTTTATTATTATTATTATTTTTATTTATTAATATTATTAAAATATAATAATTAAGTATTATATATATAAATGTATATAATACAAATATATTAATTATATATATACATAGAGGGTAAGTATATAGCTTATAATACATGTAATATATATATAGGTATATATAAATATAATAAAATAAATATATATATATTTTCTTTTTTTTTATAATATATTAAGATTAATGAGAATACATATAACTAATTACATATATATAATATATTTTTTTCCTTTTTTTTGGATATGTAGATATATATACATAAAAGGGGTATTATAATATTCACAAAAATACTCAAAAATAGTCAAAAATTCAGGAAAAAGGTCTTTTTGGAATTTTCATGGTTTTTTACTGTTTTTATGATTTTTGGGTATTTTGCAAACATTTTTAGTATTTTTAAAAGGCTAAATGATAGCAAACAGTGGACTAGGTACTGGCTGTCACAAAAATAGTGATTAAAAACAGCTAACAGCCTCAAAAATTTTCCACACTAATTTTCTAATAACGATAATAAAATATAGCATAAATAGGGCCTGAGTTTATATTTTTCTGATTTTTCTTTGATTTTTTATATTTTTTTGAAGTTTTTGGGTATTTTTGAATTTCTAAGTTTTTCTTTTTGAGATTTTTAGAGATTTTTGGACTGACACTAATATAGGTCAAAATACACCATAGGTAATTTTTTTGAAATTTTGCGAGGCATTTTTATATTTTTTTGGGATTTTATAAGTTAGACAGGGAATAAAAGACATGTTTTTGATTTTTAATAAATGCAAAAATGCAACAAAATACAAAACTAAAAATATGGCGTTCAAGCATGACCAGACAGGAGCTTAAGTCTATTTTTGCAAGATTTTTCGATTTAATATGAAGCATAAAATAAATAGACAAAGCCTTCAAAAATTAAATGGCCTGGCAGGGGTATTTTTGCAAATGAAATAGTTGGCAGGGGCATACATGCAAAAATTACAACAAAAATACACTTTAACTTTTATTTTCAGGACCATTTAATAAATACAGGAACCCGGCAGGGTTTAGATGCAAATTTTCACGCGCCTCACGTGGTTGCTGCACGTGAGGCACGGGAGGACTAAAGTGTAAATCTTGAAACATCAGGGGTCCTTCCGCAAAATATACATTTTATTTACAACTGAACCTTCTATTTTTGGCATTAAAAAATAAATACAAAAAGTAAGGGGGCTGGATGTGAAAATTACCCCTAAACAAGGCGTGGCATCCAACGGTGGAGCTCTCTTCACTTGCCACGCGTCGCCTCCTTGACGCCCGATGACGCTTCGCCGATGGAGCGCTGAGATTAGATCAGCCCCGCTGATCTGACGGTGGATACGGTGCTCTATCGGACGGTTGCTGTTAAATCTGAGGCGGCTCTCCTGATCCGACGGCGCTGAAGCCCCCTGGAAGAACGGGGAAGAAGCTCGGAGCTGGCGAGCTTGGATCGAAGAGCGTGGGCTCCTCCAGGGTTCCCCGGCGAGTCTGAAGTGTTCTGAACGTAGCTGGGAGCGTCCCGCGTCGATTGATTGCGTTTTCATGGCTCCTGGGGGTCCGAGTCGATGAAGCAAGGTCGGAGAAGAAAAGGGCCCCCAGGAACCTCTTCCCGGATCCGTGCGAGTCCAGTTGGGCTTGATTCTTCGAAGTACCTGCACAGGAAGAACCGCGGGCGAGAGAGCTTGCTCCTCGACCCGGGGTTTTGAAGCTACGGTGCACAATGGAGATGGGTGGAGGGGCTCCGACGAACGGCGGAGGAGGAGCCCCGATTCGCCAGGACCTAGGGTCCTGGGTTGAACAAATGCATGCGACAGATGGAGAAAGCGTTGGGCTTCGAAATGGGGTGAACGGGGCGGTCGGATACGATCAGACCCACAGTGGAGAAGTCGCCGGAGCGGAGCTCCGGCGAACTTCGAATTTCGATTTCTAAACTACAGGCATTAATCAAAACCTATTCTAATGACTGGAATGAGAAGCTAGAATCTAAAACTAACTAAAAATGCATAGAAAGGGCAGCTCTTATACCTGGGGGCCTCCAGGGAGCAGGGCGGGCGCCGGAGCTCCGCCGCGTCAAAATCTCCTCCCTCCAGCCGAGTCACGGCGCTGGGCTGCTCCCCCTGTCACGAGGAACACTCCAGGAACGAGATCTAGGCTTTAGGTTGGAATAAAAAGTGGCCAAATTCAAGGAAGGAGGCGGAGCTTTTTATTTATAAACATTGGCAAGGGGCCTTATTACCCGGCGATTATTGTCTGATCCAATGAATATCTCGTTGATCTTTGATTTCGGCGGGCATCATGGAAGATTAGGGAACAATTCTTGTGAAGGAAGCGTTGTCGATTGATGGATGGTGTGCCCGAGAAAAAGGCATGAAATCGGGGGAATAGACAGTTCAGAGACGCCAGGCGGGGGATGGGACAGTTGACCTGGGAGTCAACGTTGGCCGGCGCCTCATTGGGCCACGTAAGCCGCTACGAGACAAAATAGCAAATCTAAAGGAAGATTGATTTATTTGACGCCCTAAATGATTTTATTAATTTTTTCTTATAAAATAAAAAATGTGTATTATTTTATCTAGTATTTATTTATGATTTTTATTGAATTTTTCGAGGTGTTTTGTTATAGTTTTATTTGGATAATATGTATATGTATGTATTTACATGTATTTTCATGTATTTTATTTTTAATTTGTTTATTTTCTTTTATTATTTTGTTGGCTTGTTTTATAAATTTATAATTTATTTTTGTGAGTATAAAGATATTTTTGTTTGATTTTTATAAGTTTATTTGTATTTTTAAATAAATGTGTTTGTGTATATGTAAGTATAGTTATAGGTATTTTACCTGTATATTATATACATTGTATTTATTTAATGGATTTTATTTGTTTTTATTTTAGCTTTGTATTTTTAATAATAATATATATAATATATACATTATTGTAAAAATATAAAAGAATGAAATAATTAAAGAATGCTTTTCTCTTTTTATTTATGTACATCCTTCTCATAGGTATTTTGCCTATATAGACTTATTTTATTTCATATGTTCTTTTTGGTTTTATTCTAAGGCTAATATGTATATGAATTATATACATTATTTACAAGATTCTAGAAATAGTAATTTATAAAAATAATGAAAGTGAATATAATGAATATTTTACTCAGGTATTATATACAAGAAAGGCCAAAAACCTAACTTCTGCATATGGACTCCAAAAATTATGAAACCAATTTTATAAAATAGTTTATGAAATGCTATATACAATTAAAGGTGAGTTTGGTTGATTTGGAGTTTTTATTTGCAAGATATGGGTCTGTGAAGTTGAGATTTTGGCTTTTTATTATGTGCATAAAATGTACACTGTGTATTATTTTTACACAAACTCAATTTTGTATTTTTATTTACATTATTATCTACAACTTTTATGAACAAAGTTTCTTTATTTGATGAATAAATAAATATGTACAAAATAGGTGCCAAAAATGCATAAATGGATGAAGAAATGAATGAGGTATTTATTGTATATCGGCCCTTATCTCCCCCTACTTTATTCCTTGTCGACCAATTCCATGCTGGCCTTGGTCTCGGGGTTAGGGTCATAAAATCTTTACAATATTTTATTCCTTTTTCTTTTCTTCTCTTTATTCTATAATTTTGGCATTAAAAACCTTATTTTCTGTATAATTAATACAATAAATAATGAATGCTATTATGTACAATTTGATGCTATCTACATGCATTTGCTAGGGTTTTTGAGGCCAAAATGATAGAATAAAGGTGATGAAATGGAGATTCATCAATAAGCCACGCCTTCACGGGTGTGTCTGTCTCACCATCTGCGTCCGAGTAGGATCTTGCACGCTCACGGGTGATTCCGTTGCGAGCGAGATCCGAAGTATCGGTTTCGCCTATCGGCTTCCTCCCTCTTATTCTTTGGCTGAGTAGGGATCCAGGAAGGGTTACAAGGACCTTAAAAAGCGTAAGCTGCATGTTACACAGGAGGAGGACAAGTACGGGAATATTTTTCCGGTAGTACTCTCTCTCCTTTAGGCGTAGCGCTCTAAGGACTCATGAAAAGATTAATTCCTGAATTCAAGCTAAAACCGACAAGATAAAAGCCGAACCTTCACAGCTTCATGTGTTGAGTTGGTGAACTCACCCCTATTTTGTGTTTGATTGCTAGTTCTATTTAGGTCAAGATAAAAAACACAGCACAATTGTGCGCAATTTTGCTTCTCCCTTCTTTCTCTTTCTTCTACATTCACCTTGCTCTTCCCAATAATCAATATGATGGGACGGAGATCTCTTAGGCCGACTCTGTCGGCACCGCTATCCAGCACTCCTCCTCATTCATTTAGGACAACCTCGGAGAGTCCGCTCTCCGAGCCTGAGTTCACATCCACTCTGTTCCCCCTCGACCACCCTTCTCATTCCCCTTCCATCAGTCCAAGAGTCTCAGATTTTAGTGCATCGCATAGCTCAGAACACTTGACGGCTCCTGAGATGGGTTCCTTTGCTTTTTCAGAGAACCCAGACATGGCAGACAGAGGCGAGCATCCTGATGATCATGAGAACCCTCCATACTTCATTGATCAAGCCGCCATCAACAATTCACTTCTTGCATCCCTGGAGACCATGTAGAGGCAGATCTGAGACCAGGGAACCTTCATGGGTGATCTCATGAGAGAAATTGCACAGATGAGAGAAAACCGACCTGGGGGCGGTGGCGGTGGTGGAGGAGGAGGTGGACCTGATGCAGGAGGAGGTGATCCGGATGCTGAGAGACCGCCACATACTATCATGAGGGAATTACATAATCCAGCAGCATCCCTCACTCATCGTTGGATCAGACTCCCGCCTATCCATGGAGATTTCGAGCTTCGGCCCCACACCATTCAGCTTCTACCCAAATTTCATGGGTTGCCGACCGAAGAGCCACACCTCCATATCCAAGAGTTTGAAATGATCTACAGCACGATCCATGATAGGCTGATGACCGAGGAAACTATCAAGATGATCGCCTTCCTGTTCTCCTTGGTTGACAGAGCCGCATACTGGCTTAAACATCTGGGGCGATTCATCGACACTTGGGCAGATCTCCGGACCACGTATTTGAAGAAGTACTACCCTCTCGACCGGACTAATGCAGCTAGAGCGATGATCAGCAATTTTGTCATGATCCCAAATGAATAATTCCATGAAGCCTGGGATCGATTCAGAGAGCTCATTGACCGGTGTCCACATCACGATATCTCCAAGCCCAATCTAGTTCAGAGCTTCTTTTGTGGGCTGACACTAGAGCTACAGGGGCTTGTAAACGCCTCTTGCGGTGGGTCCTACTTTTCCAAAGGTAAGGACGATGTTTGGGCCATATATGAAGGCATGGTAGAAAATTCAACTATGATGGACCAAGCCCATGTTTACACACAGCAGAAGCCCCTGCAAGGAGCGAATCATTCCAGAGGATCGCCCGCATCGATGCCGGTCCTAACACTTCATCGGCACCCGCAGCCCAAGCTGAATCAGCCGCAGCCGACATGGGAATCATCAGTGAGAAACTGGACCGTCTCGAGATCCTCGAGAAGAAACAGATGCAAGGCATGGCCCAGATGGACCAAATTGACAAGACAATGAGTGACCTGAAGATGCAGATCCTTTGCGTCTAGGAGGCACAGACTTCTTCCCAAAAGCCTCCCAGGTCAAGGGCTGACCCCAGCAGTAGAAGTTCCAACCAACCCTCTACCTCGTACCGCGAGGTCAACCATATACAGGAAGAGCCGATTCCACTGCTATAGTACTACCCAGCGCAGCCGCCATCTCCAGACACTCAGATGGTGGTATATCAGCTGGAGCGGCCACTGGCAGTTCTTCCTCCACCCTCCTTCGAGCAGGAACCATTGATGGAAGTCAATGAGATTTGGTACGACCGGTACCCTCATCCTGGGATTCGTCGCTATCACCCAGGATTCCGTTGGGGCAACGGTGGCTCCTCATCCCATCAGCAGACCCCAGCTCAAGGACAACAGAGCAGCCAGCAACAGAAGCAGCAGCAGCCCCAGTACGCCCATCAGCAGCAATACCAGAGTGGTCCTCGTCCCGCCTATCAGGGACAGCAGTGGAGGCAGCAACAACAGCCTCATCAGTCATATCCCCATCCTCCCCAATACCAGCAGTACCAGCAGCAGCAGCAGCCTCATTTCCCGCAAGGGAACCCATCCGGTTCTCAAGCCCCCACTTTTAAGAACCCAGCTCTCGATGATCTTGCCCTCTTGCTCTCCGAACAACGAGCATCCTTCTGGCAAGAAATGGATGAATTCCGCAGGAGATGAGGGAAATCATCAAAGGCAAAGCCGCCATGCCCGCTCAGATTGAACCTAACCCGAACAATCTGAAAAAGAAGTCTGAGCAGGTAGAGTTTACAGAGGATACCTCTCCTAGTGACTATTTGAGTGACAAATCTCTTTCTTTGTATGATGCTGATTTTGTTACTAATAGGAGCGGTAGGATGCCAGCCTGCGGTGCCTCTTCTGAGAGACAACCACCAGCTGAACTAGATAAGAGGAGCAGAGTAGCGGTGCTGACGCCGCTAATGATGATGTTGAAGATGGTGGTACTGATGCCACCAATGATGGAGATCCAGACGACGATAATGAGGTCGTCGTCATACCAGATGCAGACGGTGGTGCTGATGCCACCATTTTGGATGCTGAGCCAGAGCGTGGTGCTGATGCCGTGAAGACAGGTGCCAGTGGTGGTACTGAGGCCACCTATCTACTTTTGTCGAGACTCCCTCTGTGATGTTACCACCTTTTGTATCTATGGACTATGGTAACAAAAAGAAAAACAAAAATACGAATAAAGGGAAGGTTTCTGTTCACATTGCAGATCCATATGTGTTGAATGGTGATGATTGTATGGATTCTCCTCTTTCACAGGCACAAGGACCCATTCCTAGTACTCCATCTGAGGAGGCCCCTACCATCCCCTTCCCTGAGGCACTCCGCCGAGCGAAGGGGAACAAAAGAGAAAATCCCAAAAAAGAGCAACAGGTAGAGTTCAGCAACCAGATGATTGACAGGTTCCATATTCAACTGACTCTACAGGAAGCACTTGAGCGCATCCCCCTCTTCAAAAAGAACTTGAAAGGGAAGACTACCGTCCGCAGGAAGAGAAGGAACCATAGAGATCAAATCCATGTGCTCACTCATTCCACTTGCTGCACTATTCAGAACAAGCTGCCAGCCAAGCGACCAGATGCAGGAGCTCCCTATGTCAGATGCGAGATTCAGGAGCAGCAGTTTGATCGTACTCTGTTAGACAGCGGCTCTTTAATCAACCTTCTTCCGGCAGCCTTACTCGACCGACTCGAGTTTGGTCCTCTTCTTAGGAGCAGGACAGTCCTTCAGTTTGCTGATAGGTCGACTAAGAGGCCGAAGGAGTTATTGAAAGACGTGGTCGTTACCATTCAGGGCCTGAAATTTCCCGTGGACTTCGTTGTGTTGGACATGGAGATCCCTGAATCGGTAACCGATGCCCCCATCGTACTCGGATGTCCATTCTTGGCCACAGCCAAGGCGGTGACCGATCATGATAGTGGGAAGGTATGTTTTTGCGTAGAGGGCGAAACCGTACAAATAGAGACGATCGAGGAAACCAGAGCCAGAGAAATTGAATGCTCAGAACAGTCCAACGAAGCAGCGCAAATGACAGAGGAAGAACTAGACATCCACCAGGCATGTGATTTTGTGATGACTGATGATGAATCCAACTGGACAGATCCTGTAGCACCGACCCTCGCCCTGTCTACAGATTCACTATATCTAAAGCTTATGGCAGTCGAGAGCCTGGAGAGCACACCCCTGGATGAGGATACACTTGAGGCTGACAGCGTTGTGACTAGTGGTGCCGATGATTTTCATTCTTGCTCATCTTCTTCTGATCCCTCGGATTCAGACATTGACTGGGATGATTTTGATGACTATTTACCTTGTCTGATTCCTTCTGAGCCAAAAACCATGACAGAGTGCGAGCCAGTGCAGTTTATTGATGATTCAGCAGGTCGCCCTTCATTAGAAATTCATGCAGAGCGAGAGTTCTCCCATGCAGACCTGGTAGCTTTTACACAGACATATCAGAAGCCAGATCTGCCACCTCCCAGTTGTCCAAAACTGAAGCCTCTGCCGCAGTCGCTGAAGTATAGATTCATTATGGGTGAACCAGATATGCACCCAGTCATTATCTCAGCAGGTTTGACTGGAAAACAAGAATCTCGTCTGATGGAGGTTCTTGAAAGAAACCGCAAGGCGATAGGTTGGAGTATAGCTGATCTCCAGGGGATTAGTCCGGCTCTGTGCTCCCACCAACATCTATCTTGAGGATAACGCTAGGCCATCACGTGAGTTCAATGACGGCTGAACCCGAATCTTCGATACGTAGTCATGAAAGAAATTTCGAAGTGGTGGAGCGCCGATTTTATCTACCCCATCTCCGACTCCAAATGGGTTAGTCCGTTGCATGTGGTACCCAAGAAGACGGGTACCACCACAGTTGTGAATGAGTCTGGAGAGGAGATCGCTACCCGAGTACCCACTTCTTGGAGGGTCTGTGTGGACTACAGACGATTGAATGAGGCCACCAAGAAGGATCACTTCCCGCTACCCTTCAATGATCATATTATCGAACGACTAGCTGGGAAGAGTCATTATTGTTTTCTTGACGGGTACTCCGGATACAATCAAGTGGACATTGCGCCCGAAGACCTGGAGAAAACGACATTCACCTGTCCGTTTGGGACGTATGCTTTCAGACGGATGCCCTTTGGTCTATGTAACGCTCCGGCGACACTCCAAAGGTGCATGTTGTCCATATTCTCGGACATGGTGGGTGACTGTTTAGAGGTCTTCATGGATGACTTCTCAGTCTACGGCGACGGGTTCGATGCTTATCTTGACTGCCTAGACCGTGTGCTTCAACGCTGCATAGAGGTCAATCTTGTCTTGTCTTGGGAGAAGAGTCACTTCATGGTGACTCAAGGGACAATACTTGGGCATATCATCTCCAACAGGGGCATGGAGGTCGATCCGGCCAAGGTGGATATCATCAGAAAACTCAATCCACCGTCCAATTTGCGTTAGTTGCGGTCTTTTCTGGGGCATGTCGGTTTCTACCGACGGTTCATTCAGGACTTCAGTCGGATTGCCCGACCGCTTACTGATTTGCTGACAAAAGACACCGAGTTCATTGTTAATGATAAGTGTCTTGAGTCTTTTGAGACTCTCAAGAGTATGGTTGTTTCAGCTCCTATCCTTCAGCCACCCGATTGGTCTCTCCCATTTGAGATCATGACGGATGCTTCAGATTTTGCCGTTGGGGCTGTGCTTGGATAGAGGAGGGATGGATTACCATTTACCATTCACTATGCCAGCCGGACTTTGGATGCCGCTCAGCGGAACTACATTGTAACTGAGAAAGAGATGCTGGCCGTAGTCTTTGCTCTGGATAAGTATCGATCATATATTCTCGGATCTAGAGTGACAATTTACACTGATCATACCGCCATCCGGTACTTAATGGCTAAGAAGGATGCCAAAGCACGTCTTACCAGATGGTCCTTCTGCTCCAGGAATTTGATATTGAGATTAAGGATAAGCCTAGAGTCGAAAATGTGGTGGCGGATCATCTCTCCAGATTGGAGAATCTTGAGGAATTTGAGCCCAGCGCACCTCTCACTGAGACGTTTCCAGATGAGGCGATCTTGGCTATCACCTCGCTCTCGTGGTATGCTGACATCGTGAACGATCTTGTTGCCAAGACGGTTCCACAAGGTTGGCCCAGGAAGAAACTCGAGACCTTCCTGGTGAAGGCCACGTTTTACCATTGGGAGGATCCCATCCTTTATCATGAAGGAGGGGACAGCATATGGAGGAGGTGCATTCCTCAAGAAGAGCATCATAGCGTCCTCACATACTGCCACAAGCTTGAGGTAGGAGGACATCATTCTGGAAAAAGGACAGCACAGAAGGTGCTTCAATCCGGCCAATGGTGGCCTACTCTCTTCAAGGATTCTGATGAGTTCGTGAAGAGATGTACTGACTGTCAGAAAATGGGAACCTGCGGACAGAGAGACATGATGCCCATGTAACCCATTCACTTTTGTGAGGTTTTTGATGCATGGGGGATTGATTTCATGGGCCTATTTCCTAAGAGTCAGGGATTCGAGCATATTTTGCTCGCTGTGGATTATGTCAGTCGATAGGTTGAGGCCATCCCCGCCCGAGCCGTAGATGCTAAAACCGTATACAAATTTTTGAGGAAAAATATCATTTCATGGTTCATGGTACCTAGAGTCTTGATTTCAGACGGGGGGTCTCATTTCATCAATGACAAGGTTAGGGCCCTTGCAGACGAGTCCGGCATTAACCATCGGGTTGCCACACCGTATCACCCTCAGACTAATGGTCTTGCCGAAGTATCAAAGCGGGAGATAAAAACTATCTTGCACAAGGTTGTTCGCCCAGACCGAAAGGATTGGTCACATCTTTTGGAATCGGTCTTGTGGGCTTATCGGACCTCCTTCAAGAATCCATTGGGGACATCTCCCTTTCGACTCGTCTATGGCAAGCCGTGCCATTTGCCAGTGGAAATCAAGCACAAATCTTTTTGGGCAGTCACAGAGTTACTGTTAGATCCTGAGAGTATAGGAGACCAGAGAAGAGCAGAGTTGGCAGCCCTGGAAGAACTGAGAGATACAACCTTTTCTAACAGCCTACAATAAAAAAGTGAAAACATGGCATGATTCTCATATCAGCCATAAACAGTTTGAGCTAGATTAGAGAGTATGGTTGTTTGATTACAGGCTGAAATTATTTCCAGGGAAATTACAGAGCAAGTGGAAAGGTCTGTATGTGGTTAGGAAGGTACATGACAATGGCCGTATTGACATATCCGAACCGTCATCTTCTTCTACCTTCCGTGTCAATGGTCAACGCCTGAAACTTTATCTAGATCATGATCCACCGACCATTGACGTTGCCCCCATTCTTCTGGTATGAGATGTGTTCTTTGACTCATATCATCTGCATCTCATACATGGTGATCACTTCCATCTTCCGTTGTACAGATCATCTGTCTATATCATGCTTTCATCTGTCAACCTCTTTTCTTCTTTTCTTCTTTTCTTCTTTTCCTTTTCTATTTTCTTTATCTATCAAAAAGGTGCCGCCCTTGTAGACAGTTTTCCATACTTAGGACGTACTTTGTCCTAAGTATAGGGGGGTGTGCACCCCGAGTTTCTTCTATTCTTCTCGATTCTCTCCATTGTCTCCTCTTCTTGTCTATACTTAGGGATATCTTACCCTAAGTATAGGGGGAGATAATCTGAGTACGATCTGTTCATTCCCACCCTTGACCCTCCCTGCTTTGTGTACAGTCTGCTATACTTAGGATTATTTGATCCTAAGTATAGGGGGGACGGTCAACTTCTCATTCATTGATTCATTCATTAGTTATTTATTCTTTAGACTTTTCTATACTAAGTACGAGTCATGTCTTCTCTTTTCTCTCCGATCTATGAGGACATAGCTCAAGCTAAGTATAGGGGGGTCGTATATACTATGTATATACTTTAGCCATAACTCGTACTTTCGTATTTTCTTAATAATATGTAAATTCATTAAAATTCATTAAAATCCTTAATAAAAAGATGTTACCATTCCTCAAATTCTTTTTATATCTACTGATTAATAAATCAGGTGAAAATATTTTTTGCAAAATGTTTGAAAAATAGTTTGAAAATCTTTGTGAAAATCTATTGAAAACTATTTTGAAAATGTATTGTTACATGTTTTCAACCTTTGTAAAAATGTGTGGTTTGTAAAACTTATTTTCTTTATGTGAAATAAAGTGTTTGAAAAATGATTTGCAAATGGTTTGAAAAATGGTTGCAAAAATATTTGAAAAATCTATCTATACTGTTTGAAAAGCCTTTGCAAAATGATTTTCAAATGTGTGTACATGTTTGCAAAAATGTTTGTAAAAATTATGTTGGACTATAGTTTTCAAAAATTGTTTGAAAAGCTTGTGTCAAATAAGTTTGAGGAATACAAACATCACACGAAAAATCCATTATATATATATATGTATAAAATTGACCACTTACCCTGTAAATTCTTAAAACCCACTTCTTGTATATATAAGAAGCACTCCCGTGTAAATATTTTTTACCTAGTTTTCAGCCAAAAACTTTTTGTTTTCAAAAATCCCAAAAACATTTGCAAAATTTAAATCCAAAAACATTTGAAAAATATTTGTGAAAATAATAAAAAATGCATATGCATCATCATCATGTTTTCAAAAAAAAGAAAGAAAAAAATCCATAAAAAGTTTAAAATCTTGAAAATTGCATCACAAAAATATTTTCTGCATAGCACTGCATAGCATTCGCATTTTTCGGATTGAGTTTGATAGTTGAACGAGTCTGAATAAAATCCGGAGATTAGAGCTTGATTGGACCTTAAAATCTACCTAATAACAGGAACCTTATAGGAACTGGGTTTGAGGTACTTCAGGTCTAGTTGACTTAATTCTTTGAGGATCACGGGACTTGGTTCAATGGATTCTTGACTGCCTAAGTAGAATATTTTGGGGCACACGCACGACTCTTGTTGATAATGACCAAACTTGGACATCTGCACCTTTCACATGGCTCAACTCAGTTGGAGTGGTGAGGGGATTGGATTTGCCGGTATGAGACGCACACAAGTGGAAACATTTGTCCTCCTCTAGGGAGGGAAGTGCACCCCAACCCATCCAGTAATAAGGAAGTCTAAAGACAGGAGGTTGTGGGTTGCGATACAGCTTCAAAAGAGGGATAGTCTACTGGCTCAAGAGGAAAAACTCCTTATGTAAATGCTGCTGTGAATAGTATTCAAAAAAAAAGAAAGAATGTTCAGGCATGTACAAAAATAAAAAGCCTGCAAAGTATGTACAAATGTTGTAAAGCCAATAAGCAAGCTTGAGTTCCAAAGTCAAATATGTGAGCCTGCAACAGGATGACTTGACTACACTGGTCTTGCATCCCAGGATAGGTAGCTACACTGGCTACCGTCCATTCTTCTCTTCACCCCCTCCTCTTGAGATGGTTGCCACTTGAACTTAGAAGGGAATACCCCGCTCCTCGAGGATGTAGTTATTGGATTGGGGAATCATTGGGTTGTCGTACTGGAGAAGTCAGTCTCTTTGTCATTCTAGTTGGGGAGAGCCACCATCACTTACATTGTACAAGTCAAATTCATAGTCGTAAGAGTTTGCATATGAGTTGAAGTATTTCTGACCTGGCTATTGAGGAGACTTGGACAGAGTTTTGGGATTCTCAGGGACTGTTGGATTTCAAATTCGGTTCTCACTAAGGTTCTGCCCGCACTAAAATTACAAAGGTCTGACTTAAGCTCCTAACTTTGATTTTGTGAAGACAAGTTTGATAATCAAATAAAATCCAAGTTTTTCTTTTTCTTTTCTTTCTTTTTCTTTTGCACTTATTGCATAAGTGTTTGCTAGGGACTAGCAAAGGTAAAGTATAGGGGGATGATGAATCCACATTTCATCATCTTTATTCTATCATTTTGGCACCAAAAACCCTAGCAAATGCCTATAAATAGCATTAATTATAGCATCTTAGCAATCATGCATGCGCATCTAAATAGTGTATAAAACACTGTAATTAAAGCCAAAATTATAGAATAAATAAAAGAAAAGAAAAAGAATAAAATATTGTATATATTTTATGACCCAAACCCCGAGACCTAGGCATCTTGATGAATAGGTCGACCAGGATTGAAGTAGGGGGAGATAAGGGTCAAATACCTATACTATTTAATTCATTCTTTATTCATTTTGGGACCTATTTTTGGTTCTACTTTTATACATCAAATAAGGAAACTTTGTACATGAAAGTTGTATATAATTAAATAAAGAAAAATACAAAATTGATTTCACTGAAAAATAATGTACAGATAAAAAGTTGTGGTCTGAATAAAAATCCAAAATCCCAACTTCCCAGACCCGTATCTCACAACTGAAAACTCCAAATGCAGCAAACTCACTTTAATTGTATATAGAATAAAATAAATATTTAATGGTGGTGGTTTCGTATTTGGCGGAGCTACGGTTTGAAAGTTGAGTTTTGGACCCTCATTGTATACTTGTACAGATTAAAATATTCAATTTATTATTTATTAATTATTTTTGTATTTTTATATGTTTATAATTTTGTAAATATTACTTATAATATATTTGTATATTAAAATCAGAACTAAAACTCAAAAGAAATCCAAAATAAAATATATGTATATACATCATACATAGGTATACTACCTGTACTTAGACCCATATACATTACACTTATATTTTATTAAATACACAAAACACGTCAATAAAATAAAATAAAAAAATATTTGTGTATATAAAAGTATTTTATACTTTTATAAAATACTAAATAAAAATAATACAACTAAAATACACAAAATAAAAAATAAAAAAATATATAACACATAGGTATATGTACCTATAAAGGGCATAAAAGGCAACTTGTAAAAATACACGTCATAAAAATAATTAAAAATCACTATAAAATAGTTTATAAAATTATAAACACTTTTTATTTTATAGCCTAAATAAAATAATACCATTTGCTATTTTTAAAATATTTTTTATGGGATTTTCCCTGGTTGGTCCACGTGGACCAACCAGGTTGGTCTGACAGTTGACCTCGGTCAACTGTCTGACCTACTCCCTTAGGGTGTGTCAGATCTAGTTTTTCATCCGTCTTCGCGGATTTTTCTAGGTTCATCCTTTCGTGATCATCCCTTCTGCAACTTTGGTCCACTACCATAGGGCATACACGCCCTTAGCTCTTCTCGGACTATGGATCATCGCAGTGCTCCAGGTCTCTCGATTTGCGAGCCACGATTGTCAACCATTCAAAACAACCCCTAGTCCTCCATTTTCGATTTGAACCACAACACATCTAGAATTCTCCCTCCTTTGGCTCGCGTTGAAGTCCTGTTGGTGACAGCTTCAGGTCGCCACCGTCCCAGCGAAGGAGAGCCAACCGTTTTAGGCGCGTTCTGCACCTCCGGCGAACCTCGCCGTGGAGGTATTCCCACCTCGGGTCCTGCCCCCTTGAGGTATCTATCCCCTTTATTTCTTTGCTTGTTTTATTCCCTATAGTCAGAGGTTCATCACACCATCTTAATCACCCTCGCTCGCCTATCGATTCGCTCAATCAATTGTTCGTCGGAGCCATCTCCGACCACCTTCACGTACGCACCATCTGCCACAATATAGCATCCTTTCCACCTCGCTGCGAGGTCAGGGCATTTTGCCCCCGACCTCTTCATTCTTTTCTGCAGGTCAGGACCATAGCATTGCACCTAGGCTCGGTTTTGGCCTTCCGCCGGAGCTGCCTGAAGCTCTGACCTTCGCCGCCCTCGAAACAACAATGCAAAGCAGCCCCGACGATTTTGAGAGTCCCAGGAACTGGAGCAGGAGCTCCCAGGCCCTTTATGAAGCTCCAATGGCTGACGGAGGGAGGCAATCTTCGTGTGGGAAGCTCGCTCCGGCGAGGGTTCCATCCTCGCCCGCCGCCGTCCGATCGATCAGAAGCTCCAGGTTTAGCAGCGTTCGTTGGATCTTACGAGGGTCCCAGCCGTCGATCGCCCTTCCATCGTCTAATCATGGCCATCCAAATGAAGGGGCATCGCACCCCGCGCACGCGACATGTGGCATAAGTGGGACTACATCAGCTGTCCGATCGCACTTGGACTGGGTATTTTGCAACTGAACCCAGTCACTTTTTGTATTTAATTAAAACTCTTTAAACTTCCGTCTGATGTTTAAGATTTTTGTAATATTTGCTATTCAACCCCCCGTAGTTTGGACAATTAATCTGGAGTCCCTGCCAGGCGCGTGCTTCGCACGTGGTCCTGGCATTTTTGCAAGAGACCCCAGGAGGTTTTTATAATTAAGGATTAGTCCTAGAACTTTGAATTATAGTATTAAATTTCCAGTATTTTTGCAATTGTGCCCCTCGAGTTTTCAATTATTGCATTTGTGCCCCTCCCAAGCGTGCGTGCGACGCACGTGGGTCTGGGATTTTTATAGAGAAGCCCTTGCGGCTTTGGCTATTGCTTTTTGGTCTAGAAATTATTTTGTGCAGTTATAATTTTTGTGTGAAAATTGCCTGAAAGCCTCTGGAGTTTTGTCTATTTGCTAAATAGTCCCTTCCAGCCTTGATATTTTTGCATGCTAGATCTATTTAATTAAGGCATCGTTTTAATTCGAAAAATTCTCAAAAATTCAAGTTAAGCTCCTGTGAGCTTGTTCTTTAAGTCCTATTTTTAGTTTTTGATTTTATTGCTTTTTCATATTTATTAAAAATCAAAAACTTGCTTTTTGCCTACTGTCTAGCTTAGAAAATACCAAAAAATATTAAAATACCTCGAAAAATTCCAAAAAAAATCCCTACTTTCTATTTCAACCTATTTTAGTGTCAGTACAAAAACCAATAAAAATCTTAAAAGAAAAACATTAAAACTTTGAAAATACCTAAAAACTTCAAAAAATCTAGAAAAATATAGAAAACTCTAAAAAATTCAAACTCAACTTCTGTAGGTTCCATATTTTATCCTATTTATTTTAAAAATAGTTTGGAAAAATTTTGTGGCTGTTTGATATTTTTAATTCCTATTTTACCCCCAGCCAGTAGTTAATTCCCTCTTTTCTTTTATTTTGACATTTAAAAATACCAAAAACAATCTGAAAAATACCCAAAAATCACAAAAATAGCAACAAATCATAAAAATATCAAAAAGATTTTATTTCTGAATTTTTGAGTATTTTAGCTTACTTTTATAAATAGTTTATCATCTCTTTTATTACCTTGTTTATATATTCCAATATTGAAAAAAGAAAAAATATATAAAAATATAAATTCGAAAAATTAGAAAATTAAAAATCAAAATACAAAATTAAAAATAAAAATAAAAGAATTTAAAAAGATTTAAAACCCACAAAAATATTTGCTTGCATAGTGTAGATATCACTTCACTTTCATTCTCACACACACACACACTTGTGCATCTACCCTGTTTGCTCCCTGAGTTCGAACTCTCTACGTACTTGCTTGCTATACACCATTTATGTAGAGTTAAAAATAAATTTTAATTTCACATTGCTTGTCATTGTTTGATATATATATATAGTGCAGGTTAATTGTTGATTAATCATGGTTTATTGTGGGTCGCCACAGCGACGTAGTAGTCCCGCCTTGTGTGGACTATTTAGACCCTCGATAAATCGTGAAAATCATGGTCCTCAATGGTCGGAGCTACAAGTCTTGCTACAATCTCCATCTCTCCCCCTAACGAGGTACCATCAACTCTCCTCCCCAGTTTTCGCTGCATCTCCACCGGGAACCCAAAATTTACAGGACTTGATAGAAGCTATAAAAAGGCTGAGGGTGTCTGTGAATTTATACCACTTAAGCGCCTAGATCTGAGCATCCAGAAGCTACCACGTGTCCACTCGAGCGGCGCTGATCGCGTACCCCTTCGTTTGAGATCAATGGTCCAGATTAGATCTGGACCGCTGTTCTTGATCGAATGGTGGTGAAGGGGCTTGGAAGAACACTCAAGAACACGACGCCGATGACTTTTGATTCTTCGATCCTCGCTCCTCCAGTGGCCTATGCCTTCTCCGATGGGCTCAGTAGATAGGTGGGAGTCCTATGCGTGCTCCTACAAGGTTCGATGGTGGAAAGCGAGAACGGAATGCTCTAGCGAGGGTGAACCACCTGGAGCAGCTCCAGGTGGTGGTTGAGGTCCCAGGAGCACCAAATGACCTGCAAAATGCCACCAAAAGATCCTCGGGTATGAGGGTTATCTTCTCGACCCGGGGTTTACATAAAACGATGGGAGAAACACAATGGAGGGGGAGCTACGACAAGGTAGCGGTGGGCGGAGCTCAATTTCCAGATCCCTGATGGATCTAGGTTGGACAAAGGGGGGTTTCGATGGAGAACACGGAGGGGAAGAAATGGCCTAGAAATCAAGGTGAATAGACGATAGGATCACGATGAATCAGACTTGGAGCTCGAGCTCTAGAAATTGGGGTTTTTTAATTTGAGTGCTAATCGCTTGATTAAACTAGAAATTAGAGATGCAAAATGAAAGACAAGCTAAAGAACTACCTTAAAATGCTATAAATGGGGGCTCGACCAACCTGAGGCGACCAGGAGCAGGACTTGTCGGTAGAGCTTCGGCGGTGGATGGATACACCTCCTCCCTTGCTCTCCTCGCTGCAAATCAAGGGCCAAACCACGTTGTCACCATGGGGAGGCCATTATGACTGATCTAAGGGGCTGAAGCTCGAAGAAGAGGGACTAAAAAGCCAAAGTAGGTGAAGGGGATTTATTTATAGGAGATTTTTGGGTGATTTTCGAGGGGATCTTGCATGAGATCTGGCGAGGGTTGGTGGAGATTCAAGAATGGGTGTGGATGAGGGTTGAAGTGGCTATGATGTGGTGGTGGTTTCGAGAGTAATGAGTGAATGGAGACGTGTGGAGAAATGGGAGAAGAAAGTGGCCTCGTGACCTTTTGATCAGAAGGTAGGCCGGACTGTTGACCAAGGTCAACAAAGAAACCCGCCTGGTTGGACCAACCAGTAAATTCTAAGGCAAAAATACCTTGGAAAATGGATAATAAATTGAATTCAATTTTATTATTTTTAGGTTATAAAATAAAAAATATTTATAATTTTATGAGTATTTTATGGATATTTTTATTTATTTTTAGAGGTGTTTTTTTACAAGTTAATTTTTAGGGTAAATATATAGGTATATTTACCTATGTTTTAGGTATTTTATTTTTATTTTGTATTTTGATTTTATTATTTTCTTTCCTTATTTTATATATTTATAACTTATTTTTAGGTATTTAAATATATTTTTGCTATATTTTTCTGATATATGTATATACACTTAATTAAATAGATGTTTTAGTTGTATAGGTATAAATATAGGTAATTCATCTTTGTATTCTATATACATATTTTCCTTTATTGTTTTCTATATTTTTAATTCATGTTTTAATATGTATATAGATTCTAAGTAATATATACAAGATTATAAAAATATAAAATTTTAGAAATAGTAAAGAATAAATAAAATGATTATTTTAATCAGTTATGCTATATCCTCGGGGTCCAAAAAGTAACTTTAACTCCTTACCTTCAAAAAATATGAAATCACATTCATTAAATATCTTATTAAAGTTCTATACAATTAAAGGTGATTTTAATACACTTTGAGTTTTTATTTGGGAGACATGGGGTCTATGAAATTCGGCTTTTAGAATTTTATTTTGTGTATAAAATGCACGCGGTGTATTTTTTGTGTGAAATAAATTGTATGTTTTTCTATATATTATTATATACAACTTTCATGTACAAAGTCTTATTATTTGAGCTGTAAATAATAAAGAATAAAATAAATCCCAAAAAACAATTATTGGCCTATTTTAGTAGAGTGGTTACTTTGCATTTTTTGTGAACGTAGCTGCCCTATCCCCCTACTTTATTCCTTTTCGACTAAATCATCATAATGACTAAGTCACGGGGGCTAGGGTCACTTCAGTATCCTTGACACTTCGCTCCTTTTCTTTTCTTTCCTTTATTCTTTTATTTTATCGATAAATACAATAAATGTACAATATTTGATACAGTATTTTTGTACAATTTAATGAGTGTTTATTTGATAGATTAATGATATATACATGCATTCAACTAGGGTTTAAAGGCCGAGATGAAATAATAAAGGTGATGAAGTGGAGATTCATCACTTGTCCACTCGCTTCTCCTTCGATTCCACCCACTCCCACTTTGATCCTGCATGGATTGAAGTCCACATGAGTTCCTCTCTTCTGCCAATGTTAAAGCTCCATCGCTCCTTTGTTCCCTTCCGCATCCAGCTTCAAGAGAGGGTTGACTACGACCCCCTTGCATCCCTCTTCCTTTTTGTGCAGCAACGGAATCTCAACAACACATGGATCCCAAGTTTGAGGTAGAAGTTAGAGATCCTGGTGTGTAGAGCTCCATGGTCCCTCCAATGGACCTCGCACTACGTTGAACCCTCATGTAGAAGCGACTGAGTCCCAAGAAGCTAGAGCGACTGCCATCAAGGTGAAAGGAGGTTGGAGGACGGAGATCTCATCGATCGAAGCTCGTCCAGGCACATGTTCTTAAAATGCGCCTCCCCGCTGTCCGATCGAGAGCCGGGCCCAGATCTAATTTGAGCCCTCCATCTTTGCTGAAGCGATATTGTCTCCCAGTTGTAGATAAGACCATGTGGAATGAGCATCACCGCTTGATAGCGTGCCTTTAGTGGGTATATATATTAGTAACCCTCACACCTTTTTGTTTTTACAAATTAGTCTTCTAAATATAAAAGTGTTATATTTTGTTGGATATTAAATTTATATCCACACCAGCTCACCTCACGTGGTGGCCCATGTAAGGCGGGTAAATTGTAGCTGTACCCTCCCAGTTTTTGTTATTCATATCTAGTACTTAAAATTATAAATTAATTGTCCAACTTTTGGGTATTTTGCACGCAACACTCTGTACTTTATTTTTATTACAAGTACCAGTGTTGTAATTATTTATTCGCATTTTTATTTTCCTTAAATATCTCTGTGCTCTATAAATTTTGAAAAAAATGTGGGATATGCTTTAAGTGACGATGATGATGATGTACCCATGAATTTTTATTTATCATTATATTACATTTTTCCTCTTTATTAAAAATCATTTAGGAGCTATTTATTCCTTGTTTAGATATAAAAATACAAAAAATCTTAAATATTCCAAAAAATAGAGTATATTAGTTTCTATATTTTATTACTCCAGACCAAATATCACTAAAAATATAAAAGGAAAAACTTAAAAATTGAAAACCCTAGAAAGCTTATAGAAATCAGAAAAATTCCTTTAAAAATCCAAAATTATTTATTTCTATTCTATAGTTTTATCTATATTATATAATATATATTAAAAATAGTTTTAGGATTTTTTAACTTAATTATCTAATTTTAAAAATCAAAACAACACAAATTATTTATTATAGCCATTATTTTGTTGTATTTAATCAATTAATAATATATTATAATTTAAAAATTATCGAGAAATCATAAGAATAGATAATAATTAGAAAATACAAAAAATATTTTATTTTATGATTTTGAGCATATATGGCTAAAATTTAAAAATACAAAACCCTATAATATATATATAATATCACTTGTATACTTATTATTATTGCTATTATTAATTATAAATACCTTATATATATATTTAAAATCCTAAAAAATAAAAAGGACTTTTCTTGTATATATCTCATATAATATTTATAATAAACAACTTAATATATTTATACAATTTCTTTCTATAAAAAGAAAAGGAAACTAAAAATTGTAAAATTAAGAAAAAAACAAAAACTATAAATTTAAAATATATATATATATATTTTTACACCCATAACCCTGAGTAATTTTGCATTAACATTCATAACCCTACATAATCGTGAATTATATGAGAAACCCTGAGTAATGCTTAACTCTTACATGACATAACCCTATGTTATATTCCATTTGGGATACCTGTTATATTTGACGGTTTTTGTTGATAAAGACAAAAATACACCTGATGTTCATTCTTATTTGCAAAACATACCATCAGTTCTCCCTCCCCCGTACTCGTACACCTCCCCCCACGACCACCTCTGCAAAGCCCCCCCATCCCTCGACCACCTCTGGAGACACCCCCCATGGCCTTCTCCCCAACGACCAACCTGCAAGGCCCACCCTCTCCCTGCCGGTGACCAACCTGCAAGCAACCCCCCTCCCTGACTTGCAACCCCCGTGGACCTGCAGGCCCCGATACTGCCCCTCCCTCCTGACCGCCCGACCAAAGCCCCCCCCCCTCCCCCCCCGCAAAGGGCCTCAATGCCCCCTGAAGGATATGGAATAATCCTCAAGTGCATCACGGAAGTGTGATCGTCGTATCGAATTCGACGAAGAACGACTAGTCGTACTAGTTGTTCGGTGCAGCGGAATTTAAAAAAAAATTATGCGATGAAACCACATGATCCAAGAACGATTCTCAGATCGTTTCATCTATAACCACAACAAGTATAATGCAATACCTCTTACGTGGTTGATCAAGTCCCTACGAAAAGAGACCTCATGTCTCAAGTCCGATCATCGGAGAAGTAGCTTGCGAGCGCGGGGATGAGTCGTGTGATCCTCATAATCCAACAAGTTGATCCAAGCACGGTGAACTCCTGATCTCGTCGTACGAGACCAAACGTCTCCTTCGCGAGAGTAGTACTCCAAGAAGACGGAGAACCGTAGAACGTCGAAGCGGCGGTGCGGTGGCGTAGGTGATGACGATGATCTCCTCTAGGGTTTGGTGGACGGACACCAAGTAGAGGGAGAGAGAGTTGGCATGTGTGGAGAGAGAGAGATGTGCTTCCAAAAGCCTGTACAAGAGAGCATGGTATACCTCTCTATTTAGAGGGTTTTAGGATCCATGGATCTCAATCCATGGGACATATAAAATCAATGGATGAGATTGATTTATGTCAATCCAATGGTCAAGATTGTTGTTGGAAGAAGCCAACAACTTATGATTTAATTTAGATCAAATATATTTGACAAATCAAATATACATCAATCCTAAAATTAAATCAATCAAATAAGGAAGCAATGACATGGAGATTACATCTCCCATGTCAACATGGTGGACGGCGACCAATTCCATGTAGGACTTGGTAGCCGTCCACATGTTACCATGTGGAGGCAATCTCATGAGATTTCATGAGATTGCATATCTCCATGTATTTCTCCTTTATTTAATCTCAACAACTTTTGTTGTGATTTATTCTACAAAAATAATTCATAATTAATTTTGAGAATATTGCAATCCTTCCATTGGAAAATTGTGAATCACATTCACAACCCAAAACAAAATATAATTTACCTTTTCAATTAATTAAACAATTTGTATCCAATACACACTAATAATTAATCAACAAAAATAAATTATAAATAAATCTCTCTAATACATTATAAATCACATTTATAATATATTACAAATAATTGGATATAAATATCCATATTATTCTTATCCATAAAAATTAAATCACATTTAATTATATTGGATAATTTGAACATACATAAAGATAATTAAATCACATTTAATTATCAATTTCTTAATGCTTAGATCTTATGGAATTATTCTTGAACCTTCAAGAATAATGCGATTTCTCCTCAGATACTTGGAGATAAGGACAAGGCGATTGTATTGTTCTACGTATAGTGACTTGGATATTGAGATCACATCTGAAATCCAGATCCCATGGACCTCTCATAGATGTTTGATTAAATCAAGTCCGTAAGCATATTCTTCTCATTGCATCTGAATCTCATTCAGATCAATGTCTAATACATGGACTAAGATTAGGTTACTTCTCTACTGAGAGGAGTCACTAAAATCCAGACATGTTTCATCACTCCCTCGGAATGGAGCGTCATGGTTATATAATTGTTTATGATAAAATCACCCTCAGGTATTCTCAATACCTGTACATCCAGCATATTGGAAGACTTATGATCATCCTGAAGATATATATCACTTTTACACTGTTATCTTCATGGTTTGATCACTAAGTTTCTCAATCTTGGTCCTTGGGATTTGGTACATATCATATGCTTTCACAAAGCATATATCTTACCTTCAAATTCATGGCATGCTTCCAAAGCATGCCGACCATGCATGGAATTTGATCAGTCCCAATACCTCATGAGTGAGCTCATGTCTCCCGGTTCACAAGTGAACCTGTATGATCCCTTTGAGAGATCGTATTACTAATATGCCCTTACATGCACACCAGCTCGCCGGTGTATAGACCTTGGTTAGGTCATCAACCTAATAGTCTGCCAAATGTACACACCCAGACATATAGCAATGCATCTGTCTCTGGTCAGAGGATGTTTGCCTATGATGTGACAGTATTCAACATAAGACATTGGTTATCTCGATCTTGTTAAGTCAACCCATTGACTTAACTAATATGATTCCTCCGAATTACTATTCCCATGTAGAGGACCTGCATCAAGAGGTCGATCAGATATCAGGATTGCCATCTCCCACTCAGGCTGGAGATCATCACTTGACAATTATTTGACGATGCTTGATGAGTCCTCTATCTAACTCCTTAGATATTCATCCAAGCATCAGCCTCTATGATTCTATTAATGAATCAACAACTGTGTAATTATCAAGTTGGCCATGTTACATAACCCATATTGTACAGAGGGACCTTATAGTGCATTCATTCAATCAATTTCAGAAAGGGAGTGAAACACAATCAATAATTTTTATTGATAAATCATTTATTACAATAACATTTATTGCAGGAATGGTTCGCCTCGGGCTCACATTGCTAACAATCTCCCACTAGCCCTCAGAACCATTCAGGAACAATCCTTAAACCCATACTCATTACATGCTGGTCGAAAACCTTCTATGTCAGCGGTTTGGTAAGAGGATCAACAACGTTGTCGGCAGAGGCCACCTTGGTGATGATGATGTCACCATGCTTTTGTATCTCCCGAATGATGTGGTATTTCCTTTCCACGTGCTTGCTCTTCTGATGCCATCTGGGTTCCTTCGCCTGGGAAATGGCTCACGTGTTATCACAGAGTAGCGGGATGGGAATATTAGAGGAAACTACGCCAAGCTCCAGAACAAACTTGCGCAACCACACTGCCTCCTTTGCAGAATCTAATGCGGTAATGTATTCGGCTTCTGTTGTAGTGTCTTGGTTCTTACTTCTCCAGCTCACAGCACCACCATTCAACAGGAATACAAACCCTGATGTCGACTTTTGATCATCAATATCCGAATGGAAGTCAGAATCTGTATATCCCAAGACTTGGAGATCACCATCTCCATAGACCAAGATGTAATCTTGCGTCCGTCTCAGATATTTGAATATGTTCTTTACTGCATTCCAGTATTGTTCTCCATAGCAGGATTAGTAACGACTTACCACTCCCACTGCATGGCAGATATCTGACCTAGTACACATCGTGGCATACATTAAGATTCCTACAGCTGATGCATAAGGGCATCCAGCCATGGCTTTCTTTTCCTCAACATTTTGAGGAGCCATTCCTTTAAACAGGTGGATACCATGTCTTAAGGGTAGGAATCCTTTCTTAGAACTATCCATACGGAATCGTTTAAAAATCTTCTTAATGTATCCATGTTGTGACAATCCCAATATCCTCTTTTCTCGATTTCTGAACAACTTCAAATCCAAGATGTAAGAGGCTTCTCCAAGATCTTTCATCTCAAAGGTATGGGATAGCCAAATTTTCACACTGGTCATCATCCCTGTATCATTCCCAATGATAAGGATGTCATCTACGTAAAGCACGATGAACACAATGGTGCTCCCACTAAGCTTCTTGTACACACAAGGTTTATCAGGATTCTGCATAAAATCATAACTCTTTATGGTTTCGTCAAATCTGATGTTCCAGCTATGAGAAGCTTGCTTGAGCCCATAGATGGATTTCTTCAGCTTGCATACTTTGCCATCCTCAGTTATGAAGTCATGGGGCTGCTCCATATAGATATCTTCCTCAATGTATCCATTGAGGAAAGCCGTCTTGACGTCCATCTGTCATATGTCGTAGTTAACATATGCAGCTATAGCTAGCAGTGTCCTGATGGATTTAAGCATAGCCACAGGAGAGAATGTCTCATCATAGTCGATGCCTTCTCTCTCTGTGTAGCCCTTGGCTATGAGCCGTGCCCTGAAAGTCTCTACTTTCCCATCAGGTCCCCTCTTTCTCTTGAAGATCCATTTACGCCCAATGGGTTTTACCCCTTTAGGTGGATCCTCTAGGGTCCATACACTATTCTTATGCCTGGAGTCAATTTCTGACTTCATTGCTACCATCCATCTATCCATGTCATGATCCGCGAGTGCTTAATCAAATGAAGTAGGATCATTGTCAGTCTCACTTGACACATGGAATCCATACCTTTCAGGTGGTGCAACCACCCTCGAACTCCTTCGAAGAGGTATGGGTGTTTCATCTCTATTTATCTCTTCAGTTTCTAGCTCAAGAAGCTCAGAATCATCAGGGAGTTCAATGAGTTCCTTTACTTCATATTTATCTTGACCTTTAAGGAAATCATTCTCCAAAAATTTCACATCTCTAGAAACAAAAACCTTTTGGGTCTGAAGGTCATAGAGTTGGTATCCAATACCATCTCTAACATATCCAATGAAGTAACACTCACGAGAGCGAGATTCTAGCTTACTTGCGTCCACGTTCTTCGCATGGACCAAGCAACCCCAAATCCTCAAGTGATTTAACACTGGGTTTGGTTCCATACCAGAGCTCATGAGGAGTCTTAGGTACAGATTTACTAGGAATCTTATTCAGGATATATATTGCAGTCTCTACTGCATATCCCCAGAAACTGCATATCCCAAGAAACTAAGTGGTAAATGTGCTTTGCTCATCATTGAACGGACCATATCCATGATGGTACTGTTACGTCTTTTAGAAACACCATTAAGTTGGGGAGTTCCAGGAGGAGTGAGATTGGATACAATTCCATTCTCTTTAAGATATTCCTTAAATTTATCTGAGAGGTAATCACCACCTCGATCAGATCAAATCCGTTAATCTTCCTATCGGTTTGGTTCTCAACCAAAGCCTTGAATTCTTTGAACTTTTCAAAGGTTTCAGATTTATGACGTAATAGGAAGACAAATCCGTATCGCGAATGGTCATCAATAAACGTCAAGTAGTATCGATATCCATTTCGAGTCGCGGTACTGAAGGGACCACATACATCAGTATGTATTAGATCAATAATACCTTCGCATCTTGTAACCTTGTCATGGAAAGGCATCCTGGTCATTTTATCTTGAATGCAATTCTTGCAAGTAGGTAAAGATTGAACCTGTAGAAAATCTAAAAGTCCATCCTTTATTAATCTATTGATCTTATCAACAGATAAATGACCAAGTCTTTGATGCCAAATCTCATTCGAAAGATTTTCGTCTTCCCTGGATCTTTTTGGGTTTTTATTAGTAGATGTAACATTCATACATTTATCAATGTCATAGAGTCCTCCAGAAGTCAAAATGCCATCCGCAATATATTTATCATAACGATTTATAACTAATTTATTATAGAATAGGAACGAATATCCACTTCTAACTAGCTTTGATACAGATGTCAAATTCCTTCTGACTTCAGGTACATAAAGACACTCTTTAAGTACTAGGGCTCTTCCACTAGATAATGATAGTCGACAAGTCCCGACGGCGACTGCTGCAACACTTGCATCAGATCCCATCTGGATGATTATCTCCCCTTCTTCAAGTTTTCTAGTTTCCTGAAACAAATGCAACAAATTGCATACATGAACAGAAGCACCAGAATCAACAACCCAACTTCCTTATCGTCCAACGAGAAAACTGATTTCAATGATAAAAGTAGATTTCATACCTGCTGGGGATTTACCTTTGTTGACCGACTTTAGGTAATCCGGGCAGTTACGCCTCCAGTGCCCCGGCTTCTTGCAGTGGTGACAGACATCGATTTTCTTCAAAGCCATTAGAGTGGATGCATTGGAAGATGAGCCAACACCTTGTCCCTTCTTCTTTCTCTTCTGGGTCGGGCCCTTCTGAGAACCTCACTTCCGACAGCGCTTCCCTCTGACATGTGCAACCATTGCACTATAAGCAGGACCATCTTTCTTCATTACGTCTTCTGCATACTTTAATGCAACAAGGAGCCCAACATTTGTCAATTCCAGATTGTTCATGTGGAATGAAACCACAAAGTTATTGAAAGACTTGGGCAACGACAACAGAATGAAATCAGATTGCATGTCTGCATCCATGGTTGCCCCAAGAGTCTCCAGCTCCGACAAGTACCCAAACATTTTGAGTACATGTTCACGGATCGAAGTTCCTTCCTGCATCTTGCAGCGAACGAGTTCTTTCATAACGTTATACCGCTGGGTGCGGTTAATGTCATCAAACATATCTTTCAGATTCTGCATTATCTCCTAGCAAGTACTCATCTCCACATGTTGTTTCTGAAGAACATTGGAAAGAGAACCCAAGATGTAGCATCTAGCCAAGACACGATCTTTATCATACTTGTCATTGTATGCTTTCTCTTCCTTTGATTTAAGGTTTTCATGCTTGTCTTCTGAGAGCACATACCTTATGCGCTCGGTTGAGAGAACAAGCTCCAAATTACGGATCCAATCCGAGTAATTTGGTCCAATCAATTGGTTGACCTCCAGAAGCCCGCTTAATGGGTTCATGGACTTCATTTTCTGAAATTAAGAATGTACTATATTAGAACATATAATCGCATATTCAAATTTATGATATTTGATTAAGGTATTTTAAATCAAATTATTCTTGCATTGTCAACTTTGAAAATTCATTCCCTTAATCACTTTCAAAGTAAGAGATATACTTATCGCTATATCTCTAGCAAGAACTTGGATCTCCTCTTTATCTTTGTCACATCCTAATAATTTGAAAATCTGCGACTCCAATAAAGAGAAGCGGGAACACATTCCCCCTTGCAAGTCCAACTTGCATTTTCCAATTCGGTCTTTAACACCCGGGCCCACCACCCCTAAGGTGATGTTGACCCGTAGTTAATTGAACCAACTGTCAACGGGAATAGAACTCGCTATGCGCAATCCAATATCGCCCCAATAATATGAGGATCTGATGTTGGGGTCACTACGCATACGGCCTTACTCTTTCGAGAAGCAAAGAGCCCGATCCAGATGTGCTTGCATATAGGAGCTGTCACTTCGTACATGCGTCTCCTATATACAATCCCTGGCGACGGAAACCCTTCGCCTTGACGGGAGACCATGGATGTCACTTATGTGATCCTCCACCTCTTATTCAAATTTTAATTAATTATCATGAATCATATTCATATAATTAATCCTTACAAGGAAAATACACATCTAATCATAATAGAATGTTTTAATTGGACATAATTAATTCAATCATATTAAATTAATTATTAATCCAATTCAATCAACAATCTTGATTGTTTTACTTGAATATATATATATGGTATTATCTCAAAGTACGTATTAATTCGTATTTTAATAATTAGAAAATACATCTTGATTTCTTTGGCATTATCAAGTCCCTACCCACTGTTATGGTCAGTACCGACGAGAGTGGGACGGACCACATACGTTGCAACCTGCTACCCCAGCGATCTCCGACTAGACACCATATCTGCCTCGGGAAAGGATAATGTAATTGAGATGATCATCGGTTATTCAACTGAAATTATACCATATAGTAATAATCAAAATATTTTTTGATTATAAGGAAATTTGCTAGACAAATTTCCAATCCTATTCAAGCAAGGAGTTTGATGATTGTATTTTCAATTATGATCTAGATCAAATCTAATCAAATTATTAGTTGAGGACAAGTCAATTAAGGAAATAATCATCTTCCAATATTTCTCAAATATTTTCCATAATTATTTCTTGAATTTAACAATTAATTTCATTAATTGACAATCACATGGTTCTTGATTAGGACTGTAATTTCAGCAGTGACCCCTTCTTACTAAAATTAACATATCTCAATCATTTTAAATCCAAATTAGACAAAATAAATTTTCAGAGATTGCTAATTTGATTTAGGACAGAACCTAAGTGATATTTCACGCATTTCGAGCCAGATCAAAACAGTAATTAACTCAATAATCATGTTAAGATTTGCAGTTCCCCTAACAGTGAATACGTGTTCATTAAAACAACCATATCTCGAGCAAACGGAATCAAAATTACGTAAACTCAGATCCTATGGTTACCTTATTTAATTAGGAATAAAATCCAAGATAATTCGTGTTTAAACAATTTAAACAGGGCTGAATTTATTCACTAAACAGAAGTATGAAAATCAAATGCGACAAAAACTTTCGCGACCTTTACAAACCCAAGTCGTCCTAGGTTTGCGGATCGTATCTAAAACCTTCGACCTAAGGCTCTGATACCACTTGAAGTATATGGAATAATCCTCAAGCGTATCATGAAAGCGTGATCGTCGTATCGAATACGATGAAGAATGACTAGTCGTGCTAGTTGTTCGGTGCAATGAAATTTAAAAAAATTTTATACGATGAAACCACATGATCCAAGAACGATTCTCAGATCATTTCATCTATAACCACAACAAGTACAATGCAATACCTCTTGAAGCGTGGTTGATCAAGTCCCTACGAAAAGAGACCTCCTCTCTCAAGTCCGATCATCGGAGAAGTAGCTTGCGAGCGCGGGGATGGGCCGCGTGATCCTCGCAATCCAACAAGTTGATCCAAGCACGGTGAACTCCTGATCTCGTCATACGAGATGAAACGTCTGCTTCGCGAGAGTAGTACTCCAAGAAGATGGAGAATCGTAGAACGTCGAAGCAGCGACACAGTGGCGTAGGCGACGACAATGATCTCCTCTAGGGTTTGGTGGACGACCACAAAGTAGAGGGAGAGAGAGTTGGCGTGTGTGAAGAGAGAGAGAGAGAGATGTGCTTCGAAAAGCATGTACAAGAGAGCATGGTGTACCTCTCTATTTATAGGGTTTTAGGATCCATGGATCTCAATCCATGGGACATATAAAATCAATGGATGAGATTGATTTATGTCAATCCAATGATCAAGATTGTTGTTGGAAAAAGCCAACAACTTATGATTTAATTTAGATCAAATATATTTGACAAATCAAATATACATCAATCCTAAAATTAAATCAATCAAATAAGGAAGCAATGACATGGAGATTACATCTCCCATGTCAACATGGTGGACGGCCACCAATTCCATGTAGGACTTGGTAGCCGTCCACATGTTCCCATGTGGAGGCAATCTTATGAGATTTCATGAGATTGCATATCTCCATATATTTCTCCTTTATTTAATATCAACAACTTTTGTTGTGATTTATTCTCTAAAAATAATTAATAATTAATTTTGAGAATATTGCAATCTTGCCATTGGAAAATTGTGAATCACATTCACAACCCAAAACAAAATATAATTTACATTTTTAATTAATTAAACAATGTGTATCCAATACACATTAATAATTAATCAACTAATATAAATTATAAATAGCTCTCTCTAATACATTATAAATCACATTTATAATATATTACAAATAATTGGATATTAATATCCACATTATTCTTATCCATAAAAATTAAATCACATTTAATTATATTGAAAATTTCCACATACATCAAGATAATTAAATCACATTTAATTATCAATTTCTTAATGCTTAGATCTTATGGAATTATTCTTGAACCCTTCAAGAATAATTCGATTTCTCCTCAGATACTTGGAGATAAGGACAGGACGATTGTATTGTTCCATGTATAGTGACTTGGATATTGAGATCACATCTCAAATCCAGATCCCATGGACCTCTCATAGATGCTTGATTAAATCAAGTCCGTAAGCCTATTCTTCTCATTGCATCTGAATCTCATTCAGATCAATGTCCAATACATGGACTAAAGATTAGGTTACTTCTCTACTGAGAGGAGTCACTAAAATCCAGACCTGTTTCATAACTCCCTCGGAATGGAAGCATCATGGTTATACAATCGTTTATGATCAAATCACCCTCAGGTATTCCCAATTCCTGTACATCCTGCATACTGGAAGACTTATGATCATCCTGAAGATATAGATCACTTTTACACTGTCATCTTCATGGTTTGATCACTAAGTTTCTCAATCTTGGTCCTTGGGATTTGGTACAGATCAAATGCTTTCACAAAGCATATATCTTACCTTCAAATTCATGTCATGCTTCCAAAGCATGACGACCATGCATGGAATTTGATCAGTCCCAATACCTCATGAGTGAGCTCATGTCTCCCGGTTCACAAGTGAACCTGTATGATCCCTTTGAGAGATTGTATTACTCATATGCCTTTACATGCACACCAGCTCATCGGTGTATAGACCTTGGTTAGGTCATCAACCTAATGGTCTGCCAAATGTACACACTCAGACATATAACAATACATCTGTCTTTGGTCAGAGGATGTTTGCCTATGATGTGACAGTATTCAACATAGGTCTTTGGTTATCTCGATCTCGTAAAGTCAACCCATTGACTTAACTAATCTGATACCTCCGAATTACTATTCTCATGCAGAGGACCTGCATAAAGAGGTCGATCAGATATCAGCCTAATGAGAAAGGATTGCCATCTCCCACTCAGGCTGGAGATCATCACTTGACAATTATTTGACGATGCTTGATGAGTCCTCTATCTAACTCCTTAGATATTCATCCAAGCATCAACCTCTATAATTCAATTAATGAATCAACAGATGTGTAATTATCAAGGTGGCCATGGTACATAACCCATATTGTACAGAGGGACCTTATAATGCATTCATTCAATCAATTTCAGAAAGGGAGTGAAACACAGTCAATAACTTTTATTGATAAATCATTTATTACAATAACATTTATTGCAGGAATGGTTCGCCTCGAGCTCACACTGCTAACACCCCCCCACCCACCCCTCCCTTCCCCCCCGCAAGGCCCCTCTCGATACCACCCCGATCGACCTCAAAGCCCTCCGGCAAGTCCCCCACTCCTTCCTTCCCCCCGCAAGGCCCCTCCCGGTACTACCCCGATCGAGCTCAAAGACCTGCCCTGACTGCCCCCTACCCCTCCTCCCCCCCAAACGAGAGCCCCACCAGCCTAACCGACCCGTGGCCCCTGCCGACCGACCGCAAGCCCCCCTGTCCCTGACCTGCCTATAAAAGACACCCCCGTAATCACCTCTGCAACATGCACCTCAAGCCCTAGTCCTCTTGCTGCCGTCTACTACTGCTCTGCACCTGTCGCTGCCCTCCACCATCGTCGAGACCTCAGCAACGCCTTGCCTACCGCTGTGCTGCCTCAAGAGAAAGATGTGGAATATTTTTTTTATTTAGATTAATTATAATTGTTTGATCGTTGCTCAGTTAGATTAACTCCATCATCTGGTTGAGTTAATGAAGTAAAATAACGTAATGTTATAGGTGTAAGATGTCATACTTATTCAGGGTCCTGAGCGTAATTCACGATTATGTAGGGTTATGAATGTTATTGTGAAATTACTTAGGATTATGACTGAAAGAGCATTTTCGGCTATGAAAATTATTAAATGCAGGCTTTGTAACAAGATGAAAGATGATTTTCTTTGAAGTTGTTAATTGACATATATTGGGAAAAAAGTTGCCGAAAAAATTCTACTAAAATCAATTATAGATGAGTATGATTTGAAGACAATGAGAGCTCACTTTAAAGAACTCAATATAAAGGTGTGTCTATTTTTATTATTTTCTATATTTTGAATTATTATAACACAATAAATTTTTTTTCTTCAGATGATTTGCTTCTTAAGATTATTCTCTTGTATGAAGACAATTGGTATTCGAATTTTAAATTTAAAAAATAAAGTTTATTGTAGTTTTACTATTCAAGTCGTTCTTTTCATATTTTTACATGATGTGATTTGTTCGGAAATTGTTGTAGATATTTGCAAAATGACGTGACTCTAAGTTTCTCTATGTATTAAAAAAATGCCTTCTAAGTCTATTTAACTCCTCAAGACGAAAATCCTAGTTTCGTCCCAGGCAACATGCGTGCCCAATCCTGGCAAATAAAGAACAAGCAGTCCTCAAAGTGGTGGTATCTCTGTAAGGTGAGATCTCAAATATGCAGGCGATTAAAAAGAGGTTGTATATTTAATAATTTTTAATCTCATCGGGAATTCATTGCGGAATATTCCCTTCATATTTTACAATGCTGCCCAGCTCTTTACTTGTATTTGAACAACAATTTTATGTAGGAATAAAATTCTCCCGTTTATTAAAATAGCACAAGTTTAATATCCCTCTCTAAAATTTCAGCCCTTTGGTCAAAGATAACATTCTTTTGCGACAGAGGTTAGATGTTCTGCAGTAGTCGTACCCATTTCGTTTCCAAGTCATTTGATTATAATATAGCTTACCAATAACTGCATCAAATAATTGAAAAATAGAACGTTAAAATGGCAAACTTGATCATGGCAAGCCTTCTATAGCTGCTGTAATTTCGCCTAATCTACTCTTCCGTAACATGTTTACTCTGAATTTAAGGATCTGAATTGGCCACCTAAAATGGTATTTTATTTATAAAAGCTTGAAGAAGATGGTCTACATGTCAAGGATGATTAGAAAATCAAATTACTCACGTTTTGATGGTAACATCACGAATCCGAAACTACTAAAATGACTTGACATTCTCTTGCCAATATAAATATCATTATTGAACGGCGACCTCTGCAAGTGAAATATCCGCAACGTCTGTTTTTGGAGACCAAGGCTTCCTTCCATCCATGGCAGACTCAGGAAGAACTCCCCATCTGTCTAACAATGAAGCCTACAATAGCGCGTCGACCAAGGACAACCTTTTGGTGACATGGAGAAACTTGTGGGTGACAGTGCCCGACGGAAAGGGCAGCCGACGGTCGATCCTCCAAGGGAGCACCGGGTTCGCCGAGTCGGGGAAGGTGCTAGCCATCATGGGCCCGTCTGGCTGCGGAAAGACCACGCTTCTCGACACCTTAGCTGGTAACGTTCTCATCAATTCAATTGTTTATGCACGACATCTTTGTCGTAACATGTCTTCGTCTTCGTCCTCGTCCTCGTCTCCATCCTCGCCCTTGCCCACATCTTTTCTTAGCGCAATTAACTTAGTTGGGGAGGATTCTGCTGATAAGAAATGATTTGGTAATATCTTCGCCAAGATGCATTGTCGATCTAATATCATATGTAGGTGTTAAAAATTATAAAGGGAAATCCAAGTATACTTCAGGCAGAGTTGGGATGTGAACACTAAGAAATTAAATGTTTAATGCATAACATGATCCAAATCTGATGCCTTTTGTTTGGTTGGTTGCTTTGTTGGGACTCGTGGAACGGAATATGTACAAACGATCAATCTACAAGGTTTATCCATAATTGTGCTACGTCTTTGGACACGTGGTGGCGATCTGTTTTCATTATACGAAGAAAGAAGAAAGTACAAAGAATACAGATAGCCACAATCCAGGGGAAGGTTATATAGTACTCCCATACAGATGGATTCCTAAGACAAACAGATCCATATACCGAATATAAATAGAACCCTTAATAAAAAGGTTCACCGAGGACATGTACGATTGTTCTTCTACCTGAGTTAGATGATTAGGATTTAAAGCATATAGACACACTCCATTCAATAATGCCCGAATTTGATGAACAAGATTAACATATTTTGAATTGAAACAATGATCTGTGTAAGGCACTGCATATCCTAACAAGATACCGAGATGTGCTTCCTTTTTCAATGAGAAATACCATTTTTCTTTACTCCTGCAATTTCGATTTTTGCTCAAATGATTTCGATATATTGGTTCCCTTATTTCTCCACGAAATATTTTTTTCTGTCCAAAGTTAAATTAATAGTTACTTCCTTTTCAATCTTCTATCATTATATTATTTATTTAAATTCAACACTATTCGATAAATTAGCTTGAGGATGAACACATATAATGAACATAGAACCGATTGACTGGCCAGTGATTATGATAAGAATTTTTATAGACCATATTTCCCAAAAAAAACCGTACGCAATAATTTTGGGTATTTAAATTTAAAGCATCAAAATGAACCAGTTTTAACTTGAACACAATATGAAGTGGAGGCACGAAATTAATGCCTCTTTCTTAATAATTTACAACAGTTATCTTTGAAAAGGGTGAAATATATTGAAGTTCTTCAACCTTACACTACATTTCTATATGTACGTCGGTCAAACAATAGTGTCCAATGACCCAGTACAAGTAAAACTAGAAATCCGATGATTTTTGCTCCATTTAAGAATCAACTTAGGAAATGTCACATACAAGATTTCTTTTATTTATGAGGCATTTAAGGGATACGAGCAATCATGTGTCTGTGCATCCAACCAAAACAACCAAGCTTTTGTAATTGAATGTATTGTATGTATCAACTTTTCTTTGGTTTTCCTGATTTTGCTTTCCCATTGCTTTCACCTTTAACTCTATAGTAATAAAGAAGTAAATAATTATTATCATCGCAGTTAATAGCCAATAATTTTAAGACCCCAAATTTCAAACTCAAAAAAACTATCTGGGGAAATCGATTGCCTTTTTGGTGTGACAATGCGTGCAAGGATGAAATGTTACCTAGGGAACATAAAATATTGAATAAACTCATCCACACGTATATGTTAAAGGCAAATCAATATGAAGGATTGGGGAGTGCAAGTCGTGTAAAAGAACGGCTTTTTTAAACCGTATCCACGCATGATCAGTGAGTGCCGTTTTCTATTCTTTTTCTTATATATATATATAGAGAGAGAGGGGGAGAGAGAGAGAGAGAGGGCATATCCAGAGAGCACTGTGCCGATTTGAGTTTTTTTGAGCACCAAACGTGGGTTCGCCACGTGTATTTTCATTTGAATGGTTTCCTATTTCGAAGGACACGGTTTTGGAAGGATATTAATATGTTTGAGCCTTTTCTATTTCCAATTATATCGAGTCCTTTAAAAAAGGAAGACGGTTTTGGAAAGATAAATTCAAATCCTTAATTTCGTTTCGAATAAATAGTCATTGTACATTTGATCAGTAATGTATATATTATATGTAAGTAATTATGTGTTGCGAGATCAGTAATATAAAAACAGTTGTCAGTAATTTACATCTGTAATATTACATTGTACTGAGATCAGTAATTCATTCATGTTACTCAAGTATTACATATTCAGTTTTCTAGTAATTATTGTTGTGAGATCAGTAATTAAGTTACTAATGTCCATACAAGAAGTACTGATTACAATTATCCATTTTACTGTACTAATTTTGATTGTTACTAATGTCCATCCCCGCCTTCTTTACTGATGTAGTCTATTTAGTTACTTGCAATACGTCAAGTGTTACTGATAGTTACGTATAAATTACTGATGTAGTCTATTTAGTTACTTGCAATATATCAAGTGTTACTGATAGCTACGTATATATTACTGGTGTAGTCTATTTAGTTACTTACAATACGTCAAGTGTTACTGATAGCTATGTATAAATTACTGATGTAGTCTATTTAGTTACTTGCAATACGTCAAGTGTTACTGATAGCTACGTATAAATTACTGATGTAGTCTATTTAGTTACTTGCAATACGTCAAGTGTTACTGATAGCTACGTATAAATTACTGATGTAGTCTATTTAGTTACTTGCAATACGTCAAGTGTTACTGATGGATACGTATAAATTACTGATGTAAGTCTAGTTAGTTACTTGCAATACGTCAAGTGTTACTGATAGCTACGTATAAATTACTGATGTAGGTCTATTTAATTACTTGCAATATGTCAAGTGTTACTGATAGCTACGTATAAATTACTTAACTTGTATTTGATAGAAAGAACTTGTATTTTCTTAAGATACATAAGTAACTATGAATGGATTTTAATCAGTAAGAATGATAAAATAAAAAAGTAATACTTGATATATTATCAGTAACATATGCAAATGTCATCAGTAACTTGGTATAATTTTTCTGAAATAATGATTTCGCTATCTGTAACACCCCAACCCCAAACATAGTGCCATACCTTAAACTCACAAAGTGCGGGTATGGTTTATAAGTGACGGGGATTACTACTTGACAACTTGGGCTTAAGCATTTTGGGTGGTTGTCAATGGGTCCATTTGGGCTCATACCCAACAAGCTGTCAGGGCAAGTTTTCCTCGATAACGGACCGGGGACCTAAGCCCGTTCCGTTACAAATGGTATCAGAGCGGGTTCCCTCTGATAGTGGAAAGGGCTACCCGAAGGGAACTAAGCCGGGAGCGTGCAGCCGCCACTGTCACTGGGAATAAGTGAATGGGCCATGTCGCAACGAGGACGTTGCGAATATAAGTGGGTGAGGTTGTAACACCCCAACCCCAAACATAGTGCCATACCTTAAACTCACAAAGTGCGGGTATGGTTTATAAGTGACGGGGATTACTACTTGACAACTTGGGCTAAAGCATTTTGGGTGGTTGTCAATGGGTCCATTTGGGCTCATACCCAACAAGTTGTCAGGGCCAGTTTTCCTCGATAACGGACCGGGGACCTAAGCCCGGGACGTTACACTATCTAAATCCAATTGTAAGACATCCATTTTCGCTCCTTTTGATACGATCTTTTCATGATTCAAATCCATCCACGAAGCATCGTTCATCATTGCTTCTTTGGAATCATGATCAGTTTCCATTCATAGATGATCCATCGCATTTGAAACTGAAAATGAGAACTAAAAAACAAACGATCAAATTCTACAAAAGAATAATAAATAAATGTCTAATAAACAACGAAAAAACTTACAGATCAAGGACTTGAAGACGACTTTCTTTCGTCGCTGGAGATCTTGAGATTTCGCAGGAAGACGAATCCATGGATGATTTTGGAAATTTCGAAAATAAAAATAATGCAACGTCGGAGAGACTTAATTGCGAATCAAAAAAGGAAATCAATCACGAGGAGAATGCGGGGGGAGTTTGTTATGGTATGAATTGACGCTAAAAAAAGGGAATGGATGAGATAAAATAGGATCATTAGATCATGATCTGAAGGATGAAAGCAAGGGCTCATTTGAACTCAAATGGGCACAGTGCTCTCTGGATAAATTCCCTATATATATATATTAGTTGATTGTGTTTATTAAAATTTCTTTTTTAATATCTAAGAGAACGTTGTATTTCTTGCATCTCTACATTTTTCATGAGTACAACTATATGGAGGAAGACGCCATCGAAGGGGAAGGAGGTTGACAAACTTTACGCATGGTCTAGAGGAAGCTTGTGCAGAGGAGAGGAGAGACGTGACTAACAAAGAAGGCGGAGTTTGAAGGGGAGGAGTTTCACTAAGTTCACTCTACTATGAGATCACCTTGAAGCTTCACCCCACCATCAGCTCTCTTTCTGGATGAAAAGCTAGATGACGCTGTTCCCAACTTCGACGATATTATATCTCTTTTCCTCTATCGATCACAATCTTATAATGAACGATATCGCTCTACTTCATCGCATTGCAAGTTTTCCGACAAGATTATCCTCTCTAGCAAAAATGCATCACCGAAATTAATGACCTCTGGTGTGAGAGTATGGAAGGATGAATGGAATAGGGTGGCAGAGAAGAAAGTTGGTATTACAGAAAGGGAAGAAGATAAACGGGCAACAAGGTCAAAGAACAAAAAATGGTATAGAGTTTCTTTACAATTATTCATATACTGCTTAAGTCTTTAAATTGTAAAATTTATTGTTTAATCAACTTTACTTAACAACATGGGTGAACATATAAATACATGTACAACAAAATTGACCTAAGGCAACGAATAATTTGAATACTTGTTACAGTATCTTCCAATGTTAAAGATATAATAATTGTTGAGTTGGACTTATGTTTTTACGGGTAAACGGATCATTGGATGAGTGATCGATCACCTATTCCTTTACATCGTACTCGTCCCCCATTTTTATTATATCAAAGTGAAGAGTGTGCCCTAATCTCTTGTGAGGGAGATTAGGGTTTGTGTGTGCCTCCGTGTTTTTTCCCTCTCCTTAGGGTTTTCCACTATAATCTCACGTAAATCTGTGTCTTTCTCCTGTTGATTATTCTCTCGTTTTCAACAATAATGAATATCATTCATTTCTAAATTATCTTTTATTCTTGTAATTAATAAAAAAAATTGATATTCGTTGTTACTGATTCATATAATAACATTTTTCCTGTTGACTTATTCGTTAATATTTGTATTGATCGTTATTAGTTGATAAACGATTATAAGAAAAAGTCAATGAATAACTATCAGTATATGATTTGTTGTAAAGAATATAGAAACGAATATAATATTAAATGTGGATTTTAAAGAACAAACAACGAGTAATATTCTTTATTATATATTTAACTATATGAGATCAACAGATATTGAATTATTTATTGCTTTAAGTCAACTTTGTTGCAATGTTCGTTAGATGTTTGTGCCATAATGTTAATAAGGAAAAAAGTAGAAGCACATGTATAATTGCAACGTTTCGCATGTGTAAGAGGAATGAAAAGGATTGGATACATATCAGATATGGCTATTTCCATATCCATATTTGCTTCATCAATGTTAAATACGAATATAGATGCCGATACACGTCAGATATGGATATATGGGACCATATCCTATTATAATCGGACACGAATTTGGATAGAATGTTGACTGAATATGAATCTAGATGGAATAAAAAGAGAATATGGACATTGATTGACTTAAGATCGGTTATGAATGTGATCAAATAAAGATAACTTACAAATTTGAATCTAATTAGTATCAAGTATCAAATGGTTTAAAAAAGATACCATCACAACACACACGTACCATAATAAATTTATTTAGCCGATAAAAAAGTAATAATCGCATAAGGGCTACTTTACATATATAGTTGTCGAGGGTTGAAGCCTACTTGAGCCTTATCCTACACTACAAGGAAAACAAGTTGTGGCCACAGAACTATACCCACGGATGTGGAGCTTGTGGCAATTGAATTGAGCTCTGGCCACGGCACTTCGTGGCATGTAGCCGTAGCTACAAGTCTCGTCGCGAGAGTTCTCTAACTACGAACATGCAGTGGCCACTACAAGTGACCACAGAACTTATCGTGGCCACAACACTTGTACGAAGACTTTGGCCACGGATTGTAACTACGAGAAACTAGTGGTCACGGAATTATCGTGGCCACAAGTTTCCGTAGCCACATTCCGTGGCCACAACTCATTTTTCTTGTAGTGCTATTAAGATTCCTATGAAATTGTCAAGGGAATTGTGTAGATCAAGGTGATGCATGGACTTGTGTTTAGCTTAGTTGTTTAATAAGCACAGATTTATTATATTAGTCATTTGACAAGGCATGCATTCAATTGAGTTAGATTACAAGGGTCATGGTGTAATTATACTGTAATCGAACAAGTAATCAGGGGTTACTGCACTTAATACAGACGTTCTGATTAGTACATTTGAACAGTGGAGATTAAGCCATAAATACAGCCTTAGAAAGGTCGTATTATGAAGAAGGCGGGAGCATAAATGTTACTGCATACATAGTATGTATCCAAATAAATGCTTATAATAATCTCCTTATGTATTTTTTTTACTTGAGTGGTATGATACCATAGCCATCCAAGCAAAGAAAGACGGGAGGAGGGATGATGAGCAATAATAAACCTGATGTTTTTTTTTAAAAAAAAGGGCTATGGTTCTAGACCTCTATATTTGACGTTTTTGTGCTGTCCAAATTTATATAAAAAATATTTCATTTTTGCTTTATATTTCCCATTTTTATTGAACGCTATGCAGGAAGGTTACCGTTGAATGCAGTTCAAACAGGGGACATCAGAATAAATGGAAGGCATCAAGCCTTGGCGTTTGGGACTTCGGTAAGAAACTTGAAGTTGACGGCAAAACTATCTGCATCTTCGAGATTCCAGTACTCTTTGTTGCAATTCCGAGTCATAATAACTAGTGTTCTTCAATCAGGGTGTTATGAGATTCCTCTGGAAACAGTTCAGGTTTTCATAAAGAACTCCAATGTGAATTCTGCAAGGCATCATCCTGGGTGCATGCCTTTCAATAAAAAGGACCTAAGTTCATGCATGCTGTCATAGATATAAATGAACACATTAATGACTTCGAGATTGATAAGCTGTTCGTATAGCAATCAGTATACTCGTAAATTGATAAGAACACTTTGTCAAATGCATAACTATTCCTGACAATGTCTTAATTTTTCTGCAATCAAATTTTAAAATGGTTTCGAGTAGTTTATAAATTCATCTCCTTGGCTGTTTACGGCACCTGCATTAACTCAAATTCCTGCATGAAATGATTGGAGGCGTACGTGACCCAAGACGATATCCTGCTCACAACCCTGACTGTAAAGGAAGCAGTGCACTACTCAGCTCAGCTCCAGCTCCCGGACTCCATGTCCCTCACCGAGAAGAGAGAGAGAGCCGACGATTCCATAAGGGAGATGGGTTTGCAAGGAAGCGAGAACACGCGCATAGGAGGGCTGTCCTCCAAGGGCCTCAGTGGTGGCCAGAAGAGGAGGCTGAGCATCTGCATGGAGATCCTTACCTGCCCGAGGCTCCTCTTCATGGATGAGCCAACCAGCGGCCTCGACAGCGCCGCGTCATTTCACGTCATGAAGCATGTCGCGCACTTGGCTCGCAACCGTCGCAGGACCGTTGTCGTCTCCATCCACCAGCCGAGCGGGGAGATCTTCAAGTTCTTTGATGATCTATGCCTCCTTACCTATGGGCAGACTGTCTATTTTGGGGTTGCTTCTCATATAGATGAGGTACGTGAGATTTTCGTCCATCCAGTTTTTAGTACCATACATATTGAATCTATGAATATAGTTTTGCATATCTATCAAAATCGTAGCTATTTTATGTTAAAAGTCAAAGAATGCTCAGTAGAACAATATGTATACTCAAATATATACGGTTGAAGTTTTGACACAAATCGTGCAAGAAAAAAAAGGATCACAGCAGGCGAACGTCACGAGAAAGGATCCTCGGTTGTAATGGATTTTACAATATGATTATGTCTTCTATTAATGTTTCACATATCCTCCAACTTTTGCTCAAATCCGAGAGTAATTGTTTTTTTATCTTAATGATCAAAATGTCTTGTTGACATTTAAGAAACTTAAATCCCATTTAAAAAAATCCGGACTTTTAAACATTAAGATAAAATAGCAAATGACCTCTGATTTGAGAGAACACTACAAGAAAAATGAGTTGTGGCCACGGAATGTGGCTACGGATACTTGTGGCCATGATAATTCCGTGACAACTAGTTTCTCGTAGCTAAAATTCCGTGGCCAAAGTCTCATAAAAGAGCTGTGACCACGACAAGTTCTGTGGTCACTTATGGTAACCACGATATATTTGTGGTTAGAGAACTCTCGCGACGAGACTTGTAACTACGGATACTGGTCACGACGTGTTGTGGCCAGAACCCAATTCTATGGCTACAAGCCTCACATCTGTGGGCATAGTTCTGTAGCCACAACTTATTTTTCTTGTAGTGGAAATTCAAAGGATATGTGAGATGTTATTCGTAAGATTGAATTTTCAAAATGAAAATCGCAAAAAAATGGAATTACTAACACCTCTACTGTAAAACCATTACAAAGGAGGATCTACGAATGTCATACTGTTCTGGTTACCACAAATGTCACTCATATATTGGTTGTATAATTAATAGAAATGTTTATTTTTCAGTTGATAATTTATTCTCATACACCTTTAAAAACTTTTCTAGTTATATATAACCACGTAAACCTTGTAATCACATGCAAGCTTCAAATATATTAATAGATTTTATCATCATGACATTAGTTAATTAGGGCAACCTGGCATCTTTCAGTACCTTATCGGAGAGCTCAAGATAATTAGGTATGGTAAGATCATAGACAAAGTTATTATGGGGCATATACGACCTTGCAATGTAAACAAATCGCAGATAAAATAACAAGCTAAACAAATTCCACCTTGCTTTCCTTGATTTTCATCCTGAGATTGGAATAACAATGTTCAGTCACTACAACAAAACTGACCTACTTATGACAACGTAGAATGTTATAATATTAATCATTGCTTGCAATATAATAATAAATATGACATTCGCTGCTAATTTAAATAATTAAAGAAAATTTGATAATAAATAATAGTACATATTATTAGAGATTTAACTACAGAGATATCACTGAGTTTTAAATTATTTGTAATCACAAAGTGAATATTGTTGCGTGAGTTGTTATCTTAATGGAAGAGCTTATCCTAAAATAGTGCTATTTATAAAATGCGAGAACAGGTAGTTTCGAGTACGTTGCTGGTTTTAATAGTCAATGGCATCCGTGCCTTAGGGCATGTTTGGTTACTGGGTTGGGTTGGGGTACCCCTATGAATAGTAGATTGTACCCCTGTGAATAGTAAACTGTGAGAAGGATTGAGAGGGTTGGAAGGAGGGGTACACCGGTATACCCCAACTCAACACAGTCCAACCCAGCAACCAAACAGGCCCTTAGAGATAAATCGCAGCGTTTTAGTGACGAACATTAATGCAAGATTTCTTATAATTCCTACCAACATTTTGACCGTACTCCTTAGTTTAGCAATTTCTTGTATGCAGTTCTTCAAAAATAATGGCTATCCATGTCCACCAATGACGAATCCTCCCGACCATTACTTAAGAATAATCAACAAGGATTTCGCGCAGGTAATTAATGAGGATATTTGCATGCATGATTACCCTAAAAATACAATTATTTATTTAAGTTCATTTCTGATGTCTGTCAGGAGAGAGGAGATCAAAGTGCCCACGTGGACCATGACTTGCCACTAGTGGACGTAAATGAGGCCATCGGGACGCTCGTCTCTTCATTTAAATCTTCCATCGGTCCCAATCTGGAGGCCTACGTCACCGAAATTTCCAGTAAGGTACTGTAAACTTTGAGGGGAAAGAATACCAAATGGTAACATTTACTGCATCAATTTGCTGTTATTTGAATGAATGCTCTGTTGACTGATATAGTAATCATTCCTCAATCTACTTGCATTTAAGCCTTTCAAGGGTATCACTATGACAAAATGAGTATATATATAGTGATGTTTTTTTGAAATCTGATATTAAGTGTATGTTTTCAAATATATTAACCATTATTATTTTTAAAATTTGATCTAATTGTCGCTAATGCTTAAACCCAAATTCAAATTCAAATACAATCTTATGTCTTTATTTGTATTGGGGAGATTTTTTAATAATTTGAGACACATTATTCATAAAAGAAAGATATTCAAAATCAGAACCCAGTATGTCAGCAGTTGAATAGAGGAAAGACAATCAGAAGGCAAGCATTGGCATGCCTCACTCGCCTGGTCACCTTCTTCCCTTCGCGATTGAGATAGTGATGCCATGAATATTTACTTTCCCAACATACATAGTTACTCAGAGTCGGTGGCTCTTGAACTATAACCACTGATTCTTAAGACTCGCTCTTGACCATGAACCTATTTGAAGAATCATTATTCTACACCCTTGAAAGAAGAACGGGCGAAACACGCCATACCTGAGGGGGAGTACTATATAAACTCCCTAGGGTTATGGTTCTCTATGATTCCTTAATATTCCGCCTTCTCCACATTTAGTGGAAACGGTTGCCTCCCGAGGACGTAGATGAGGTAATTCGTGTGCTCGTGCTTTGTATGTTTGGCTTGTACATGTTTGCTTCCGCTATTCACAATCAGACCATTTTGCTGAAGTTGTACGAATAAAAAACTTAACGACGATTATGTCAAAATTTGCGAAATAACAATGGATAAGCATTACATATGACTCATTGTTTATAATATAGCAAACAAATATAGCATTCCTATCTAGTTTTATGTAGGGATGAAAACGGATACGGATATATTCGAATATCCGCTTACCGTATTCGAAAAATTACCGGATACGAATATCCGTATCCAAATATTAATCGAATACGGATCGGATATGGATATAGGTTGTAAAAATTTTCCGAATACGGATACGAATATGGTAATGGCTTGAATATCCGGATTCGGATTCGGATATCCGAATGCAATATTTAATATTATTTGATATATTAGTTAATATAATATAAGCTACAACCTTATGTTATTATATTACTATTATACATTATATAATACAATATTGACGATATTAATAAATTTCTATTTCTTTAGGTATGACCGCGAGCAAAATTTATGAAATCCTATCCTCTTTTTGTTTCCGATCAAGAATACATGTCACTTCAACACTCCCTTTTGTCACGACGCAACTTATTTATATTTCTTTCTATTTTTAAAATCATTATGAAGTTTGATAAAAAAATCAATTCATATTCGTATGTGGTCTTTATTCAATCCGTATTCGGATTCCATGTTTATTGGATCCATGTTGGGATTTCACTCTTTATTCGATTCATATTTGGATTAGCTCTTTATTCGATCTGTATTCGGATCCGCTCTTTATTCGATCCGTATTCGGATTCGATAAATATCCGATTCGGATCCGTATCCGTATTTTTACGGATATGGTTTCCATAATGCATATCCGAATCATATCCGTATCCGTATTCGTATTCGATAGAGATGAAGCGAATATGGATATGGAAATAGGCATATCCGATCCGTATCCGATCCGTTTTCATCCCTAATTTTATGTATGAAAAATCATTTCGATATGAATAATATTTGTGATTATGTATTTAAAATTGAATCATATAGTAATGAATTCAAGAAAAGTGTTATTGTATGCTAATTTTGTGTATCGGATTGAGAATTATAGTTCCATCCAGAGGAAAGAGAAATCAGAAATGGATGGTCAAATGCCCGGTTATTTTTTAATGGGATTTAAATTCCTTGAATATTGACCAGAACTTTTGACCATTAATGTAAAATATCAAATGACTTCGGATTTGACTGAAATTTGAAGGATAGATGGAACATTAGAAAAATTAAAAACAATTAAAGTACATCTGCTGTAATTCCCATTACAGCGTAGGATCCGTACCCTCCACATGTGCAGTAACTATTTGATAGTTTAATTCATGGAATATTCAATCAGACTAAGGCATGTTTATTTCACAGAAAGCTCAGGGGTCTTTGTTAGAGACCCTCTTTCGGCTAGGAGGAATTGCAGTGCTTAATAGAACAAAATGGGCGTAAAGTCAAAACAGAAGACTAGCATATGTCGAAACTATTTTTCTGTAGCAATTTAATATAATTATATAAGAATTAAATGGCAATCTGGTTGTTATGATTGCAGGAAGGACCAAAGCTGCGGAAGGGGTCGCATGCTGGTTTCCTGAAACAATGCATCATCCTCACGAGGAGATCTGCTGTGAACATGAGCAGAGACTGGGGTTACTATTGGATGCGCTTCGGCATTTACCTATCCATTGCCTTCTGCCTCGGCACCGTCTTCTACAAGCTCGACATTAGTTATCCAACCATCGCTGTAAGATCTCGTTGCAACACCTTTGGATCTCACACTCAAGTCTTTTTCGAGTCATACACTACAGTGCCCCTGAAAAAAATACTATCCGATTTATCTTCCTATAATTTTGTTTCTGCACTTGTCAAATATAGGATCGCAGTTCCGTCCTCCAGTTTTTAGGTGGATACTTGACGTTCATGACCATCGGAGGATTCCCTTCATTCGTAGAAGATGTTAAGGTAATAATATACTCTCATCTGCATAAACAAAACAACTGCTTCTTACAAAGAGATCAACATGCAGATATTCCAGAGAGAAAGATTGAACGGGCACTATGGCGTGGCGGCTTACGTGATCTCCCACACTCTATCCTCCGCCCCTTTCCTAGCGCTCGTCTCCTTCATCCCTGGAGTGATCACGTACTTCATGGTCGGCCTCCAATCCTCGGTCACACGCTTCGTTTACTTCGAGCTCGTCCTCTTCATGCTCATGACCTTGGTGGAGAGCCTCATGATGATGATCGCATCGGTCATCCCGGATTTCCTGATGGGAATCATACTTGGCGCCGGCGTCCAGGGTATCATGATGCTCACCAGCGGATTCTTCCGACTGCCCAATGACATCCCCAAGCCTGTTTGGAAGTACCCAGTTCACTATATAGCCTTCCACAAGTACGGGGGCCAGGGCTTCTTCAAGAACGAGTTCTTCGGCATGACGTTTCCTAACAAGCTTGGGAACTTTCCTCGGGAACTAAGCGGGTTGCAGATAGTTGAGGACGTTTATGAGATGGAGGTTGGCTACTCCAAGTGGATCGATCTCGCGGTGCTGTTCGGCATGGTCATTGCTTATAGGTGCATGTTCTTTCTGATCAACAAGGTGAAGGAGAAAGCGATCCCGAGGATGAGGGCTTTCTCTGCGTCGCCAAAGGTGAGTTGTGTATTGGCTTGCCCATCGAGGAATGATGTATGATTATGCCTGTACATGTAAAGCATTTGGAGTTTGGAAACCTTCTATAAATACTGTGTCATAAAGGCAACATTTGATCGTGCCGTTTGTACAAACTACGTTTATTATGCTTTACTATTGGTTTTGATAAATCTATGTATGCCCTCATTTTTTCAAAACTAAATTTATTGACCCGGCGCAAATTTTCTCATAATAAATATGCCAAAAAAGACATGAGATTCTTAATATGAACGGTCCACGAAGCATTCTTGCTTTCCCTGGATCCATGCATGCAAAGAACAAAAAGGTAGGCCACGTGATTAGAGGGTTTGGATCCTCTACTGCAATGGGCAGCCAGCAGAGTGTGCTGGACCCATTTGAGCTGCTCGATCTTATCGAGCGGTTCACGTGATTTTGCACGGTATGGGCCCACAAAAAGTGCAAAATCACGTGAATTGCTCGATCAAAATCGAGCGGCTCAAATGGGTACAGCAGACTCTGTTGGGATCACCGTTGCAGTAGAGGATCCTTTCCCTGATTAGAAGATCAATATTACACAGTACCGCCCGATGGGATCGAACGGCCCTCATAGAACCTCCTATGAGGACCGTCTGATCCTCATCGAACGGTCCCGTGTAATACATCACCTGCTGTATTACAGCAGGCGATCTGATCTGGCCAAAAAATTGGCAATCATAATAAATCTCCTACAGTAATCACAAAAATAATTGCGCATATTATGCAGCATTCCACCAAAGTGACGTCACATGTGATTTTACGTTGAAAAGTATCATAGGATAGAACCTATCTGTAGCATCCTGATTTCTCTTTTATTTCATGGGCCAATGTTAAAGATTAAAAAAATCTATGATCAAGAAGAAATTTACGGCTGGATGTTTGGGGAAACAATTCTACAAGAGGTCGTAACATCTAACATTCATGTCCTCTTTTGCTTCATTGCTGTAGTCTTTGGTGGAACTTAATGCCAAGGCTGTAGGGTACGTGTCTCTGTATGTGGTTTGTGCCCCGTGTGATGGGCATGTTGCACTCTTTAAACTCTTTTTTATGAACAGAATTTGATCGTTTGTCAAAAAAAATTCCTCTCTTAATCTTGTGCCCCATGTTGCAACAAATTACAACAGATTTTGCTTTTTTTGAAAGGAGGGTGGCGTCCAAATTGGACCCACCATAGCTGTAATACACACAAACACGCAAACACTATAAATATGGTTGGAATTTACAACATATTATGCTACAGCATATTGTCACAAGAGGCACAAAGCAGCATGCAATGCTCAAGAATTCTCAGAATAGAACACCATCCCATGAAACAATGCATCATTCCTACCAGACCAGATAGCCCACGGTATGGCAAAAGGATACGAGGCATCAGCATGGGCAACCCCGCACATCGAACTGATGCAATGCCAGAAGCCGGACTCGTTGTCCACCCTAATCCAAGGAAAACATGCACGACACTAGACCTGGGCCGAGTACGGGCAAGATAAGATGAGGTGGTCCAAGTCCTCCACCTCTTGCCTGCATCTGTTACACTGGCAATCATCCACCCCTAGCAACAAGCCATGTTGCCCCTTTGTAAGAATCCTTCCAAGGCTGAACAACCACATGGAAACCTTGATTCTGCCGAGCACCCTCCTCTTCCAAATGATTTTGGAATCCAAAAGCATCTCACTACTCCCCTGCCCATCATCGTTAGTGAAGAACCGATATGCATTCTTCGCCATGAATCTGCCATCACCCCACACCCAATGGTCGCGCCAAGCTGATGGACCCTCCACCTCTGCCAACTCCCTAAGTAGCCGAAGGAGTTCCTCCACCCAACAGTCAGACAACAACGAGGAGAACTGAAAAATGCCAATCGTCATGCTCCCACATATGCCACACCGACACCTACATACCACATGCCAAGCCGAACAACCTCGGGAATCTCTCCTTCAGTATGCCATCCCCCATCCAGTTGTCAAGCAACTCATCTCCAAAAGCACCCTCATGATCGCCTGCCAAAGCAAGGAGGGGGCACGAGCCCAAGCAACCTCCAAAAACCAAGGAAACTCTGTAGATCTTCCTCATGAGCTAGCACACGAGATCCTCCGAGTTCCCCCATAATTGAACCACCCACTTCGCCACCAATGCCTTTTTCATCTCCTCCAGTCTCACAATACCCAAACCACCCTATCTCTTTGCCGTTGTGACCTTACCCCAATCGACCAAGTGAAAGCCCTTCCCCCCATCTGACCATAGGAACCTCCTTATCAGAGCCTACATCAACACAAGAATCCCAACAGGCAACAACCTTGTGGAGCAAAAGAAGATCGGGATAACCGAATGAACATGCTTTAGAAGTATTGATGAATCCACATTTCATCATCTTTATTCTATCATTTTGACCTCAAAAACTCTGGCAAATGCTTGTAAATACCCTTAATTCCCGCATCTTAGCATTCATACATGTGCATGTAAATAGTGTATAAAACACTACTTTTAAAGCCAAAATTATAGAATAAATAAAAGAAAAGAAAAAGAATAAAATATTGTAAATATTTTATGACCCGAAACCCTGAGACCTAAGCATCTTGATGACTAGGTCGATAAGGAATAAAGTATGGGGAGATAAGGGCCAGAATACAATAAAAATATCTTTGTTTTTAATTCATTCTTTATTCATTTTGGGAACTATTTTTGGTTCCACTTTTTATACCTCAAATAAAGAAACTCTGTACAAGAAAGTTGTAGATAATTAAATAAACAAAAATAAAAAGGGATTTTATCACTTGTGCCCCTCCGAGATCTCGCAATATCAGTTATGCCCCTATCTTTTTGGTAATATCAGTTGTGCCCCTCACTTCTTTCTCCGTCATCAGTTGTGCCCTTCCGTCAGACTGACCATCAAAAAATTAAAATAACCATAGTTTACTCAAACCATGGTGTGGTTAAGAGGGGTATTATGGTCAAAATAAAATCAAATGAGGAGGAGGGTTGGGAAGGAGGTGCGAGGCTGCGGAGGAGGTGCGAGCTGGAGCGTGGGCGGCGGGGGCCGGGGGAGGTGCGTGGCTACGGGAGGAGCACGGGCGGCGGGGGCCTGGGGCGACGCGTGCGGGGGAGGGGGAGGGGCGGTGCGGGGAAGGGGGAGCAGGGGCGGCGCGTGCGGGGAGGGGGAGCAGGTGCAGGGAAGGGGGGAGGGGGAGCAGGGGTGGCGCGTGTGGGGGAGGGGGAGCAGGGGCGGTGTGTGCACGGGAGGGGGAGCCGGTGCGGGGAAGGGGGGAGGGGAAGCAGGGGCGACGCGTGTGGGGGAGGGAGAGCCGGTGCGGGGAAGGGGGAGGGGGAGCAGGGGCGGCGCGTACGGGGGAGGGGGAGCCGGTGCGGGGAAGGGGGAGGGGGGGCAGGGGCGGCGCGTGCGGGGGAGCCGGTGCAGGGAAGGGGGGAGGGGGAGCTGGTGCGGGGAAGGGGGAGGGGGAGAGGGGCGGCGCGTGTGGGGAAGGGGGAGCGGCGAGCTCAGGCGGAGAGGGAGGAGGAGGTTGGAGGAGGAAGAAGAGTATGTGGGAAGAGGAGGAAGAAGAAGATGATGAGGAAGAGTGTAAAATGACCCTATAATCCTTTTTTTAAAATTAATACCGCTTATGTCCTCAAAGTTAACGTTCGTTTGCACTGTAGATGGACGGTCACTAACCCGAGGGGCACAAGTGATAAAATAGCAAGAAGTGAGGGGCACAACTGATATTACCAAAAAGATAGGGGCATAACTGATATTGCGAAATCTCGGAGGGGCGCAAGTGATAAAATCCCAAATAAAAAATTTATTTCATGCAAAAATACTGTACAGGTAAAAAGTTATGATCTGAATAAAAATTCAAAATACCAACTTCCCAGACCTGTATCTTGCAAATAAAAACTCAAAATGCATCAAACTCACCTTTAATTGTATATAATTTTAAATAAGCTATTTAATGAAGGTGGTTTCGCATTTGACGGAGCTACGGTTTGAAAGTTGAGTTTTGGACCCCTATTGTATACTTGTACAGAATAAAATATGCATTTTATTATTTGGTCATTATTTTCATAATTTTATATTTTTATAATTTTTTAAATATTGTTTATAATAATTATGTATATTAAAATCAGAATAAAAGACTCAAAGAAAATACAAAATAAAATACTTGTATAAATAGCATACCTAGGTATAATACCTATACATATACCTATAGAATTACTATTTATATTTTATTAAGTGTACAAAATACCTCAGAAAAATCAAATAAAAAGATATTTAAGTATATAAAAATACTTTATAAAATAATAAAATAATAAACAAAAAAATAAATTAAATATACAAAATAAAAATAAAATAATAAAATATATAGATATATATACCTATATAGGGCTTAAAGTGTAACTTGTAATTATATACCTCATAAAAATAAATAAAAATCACCATAAAATTCTTCATAAAATAAGAAACAATTTTTATTTTATAACCTAAAATAAATAAAATCGTTTACTATTTTTTTTATTTTTCAAATAATTATCGCTTGGAATTTCCTGGTTGGTCCACGTGGACCAACCAGGAGCGGTCAAGTGTTGACCTCGGTCAACTGCCTCACCGAGGTCTGCCACCTTCTGATAGTGGGATTTTTTCCCGATTTCGCCCAATTTTCGAGCCTCACCCTTCCATCTTATGGCCTCGATCCTTATTGGGAATTCTTCCTTGATCATCACTTGGCCACGCCATACCTTCAGATCATGCAAAATCTCCATCATTCATGCATAGCCCTAGCTTGAAGAAGACGCCACCACCATGAATATATTTGACCCGCCATCTTCAAGCTTGGATTTGAACCCCTTTGTGCCATTTTCCTCTCCTCCTGTTGCACCCCAAAGCTAGAGGGAGGTGACAGCTCCCTTTTCCCATCTCCAGGAGGGTCGAGGACGGTCTGAGGCGGCTCCACCACCTCCAGCAAGTCATCGTCGTTGAGGTCCTTTACCTCAGGTACACCACCTTCGAGGTCTTCTCTTTTCTTTAATTTTCTTTGCGTATTTTCTTTCCCGTAGCAGTAGGATCAATTCCCCCTTAGAACCTTCGAGTTTCGTTCCCCTAATCGCCCAATCGATCACCTTCGCTGGAGCTTGCCCCGACCACCGCCTTACGCCACTATTCCCCGTCGCCATCTCCTTCACCGACCTTCGAGGTATTTTGCCCTCGTTGGTCTTGAGTTATTTGCAGGACCAAAAGCATAAAATCCACGCCTAGAGCTCGTTTTGATCATCACCGGAGACCCGCGAAGCCCTCCAGCTCCGCCGCCTTCTCCAGCGACCTCCAGCCACCGTCAGAGCATTTTGGAGCCACAAGAACTAGTAGAGGATCCCAAGAGCAAGTAGCCCAATTTTGGAGCCCAACTCTCGCCGGATACCCGAGACCGAGCTCGGGGAAGTTCGCCTCGCCGGCGTTCTTCCCCGTTCTTCCCTTTGGCTTCTCCGCCGTTCGATCGGGTTGCAGCTCCAGTTCTTATCCCAGCCGTTGGATCGCACCGCACCACCACCGTAGATCTTCGGCCGAAGATCGAATCTCCACCGTCCAGCTGCGAACTGTCATCGCGTGTTGTGTGCGTGCCACGTGGACAAGTGACCGCGTCCCAGATGTCTGATCGCACACGAAGAATTTAGGCATGTGTATTTTGCACCTACTCCCTCGCTTTGCATTTTATTTTTAGTCCATAAACTTTTAATTGTAGTTTAAATATTTCTGTAATATTTGCATCCAGACCCCCATACTTTCAGTATTTGCACTTAGGTCCAGTCCACGTCACCTCATGTGACCCGTGCACGTGGGGTGGTGGGTATTTTGCAAGGACCCCCTGGGGGTTTATCTATTTTGGTTTAGTCCATGAACTTTTTATTTAAGTTGTAATATTTTGGTGAAATTGCATCAGAGCTCCTGGAACTTTGTAAAATTACAAAAATACCCCTGCCAGGTCACGTGCCTAGTACACGTGAGCTTGGACATTTTGCAGCATACCCCCTCTGGGATTGGGTATTTATTTTTAGTCCAGAAAATTGTATTTAACGTTATATATTTTTGGAAAAAATTGCAAGTAGGCCCTTAGACTTCTGTGTATTTACGTTTATGCCCTTGCTAGTATTGTATTTTTGCATAGATGTTTGCATTTGTTTCATGCATCATTTTAACATCGAAAAATTTCCAAAAAATACCATAGGCTCCTGTTGCATTTTAGTTTAACGACATATTTTTAGTTTGCATTTTTATTGCATTTTCATATTTATTAAAAATCAAAAACATGCATTTTCAGCACTGTTTGCATTAGAAAATACATAAAAATTATAAAAAATCTTTCAAAAATTCCAAAAAAAATATATTTTGTGTGTCTTAGCTTATTTTAATTTCTGACCAAAAAATCCTAAAAATTACAACAGAAAACCCCTAAAAATAGCAAAATTCTCAAAATCTTCATAAAAATCTAAAAAATTCAGAAAACTCCAAAAATTGTGTTTCCTATCTCTGAGATTTCCTTATCCTATTATCTATCTATAAAAATTAATTTGAAAATTTTTCACTCTTGTTTTCTATTTTATTTCTATATTTTTGTCTCGTATATATATATATATATTGTATTCACTGTTTTCAGTATTTTTGCCTTTAAAAATACCAAAAAATAGAAAAAATATAGAAAAATCATAAAAATATTAGAAAAATATAAAAAGACCAAAAACATTTTATTTCCTGAGTTTTCCCTATTTTTACCTATTTTTATAAATACTTATTCCTTTCCTTTCTTACTTTGTATATATACTTTATTTTCTCTTTTTAAAGAAAAAGAAAATATCAAAAAAATATAAAATATAAAAAGAAAATATAAAATCATAAATTAAAAATCCAAATACAAAAATAGAAAATTAAAAATTGTGCACTCCTGCCTTGTTCTATCTTGTTTGCTCCCTGAGTTCGACACTCTACATACTTGCACTATACACACTTATTGTAGAGTTATAATAAATTTTAACTCCACCTTGCTTCTCATTGTTTGATTGATATTGTGTGTTAATTATTGATTTAATCGGGATTTACCGAGGGTCGCCGCATCGACTTTGTCTCAGCCTTGTGTGAGACATTTAGACCCTCGTATCTCGCGGTTAATCAAATGGAGCCGTTGCCGGGGAGCAACATCGTATAGAGCATTCTTTTGTTATTGATTGTGGATATTTGCCTATATTTTTACCTATTTGTTTGATTATATTACTTGACTGGTCTAATCACCCTTTTTGTTGGATTTTGTGCGAGGTACCGTCGAGCGAGGGAAGCGCTCCATCCTAGGCGCTTGGGCACCTACGTGAAGGTTCGTTTAGAACCAAAGAGAACTTGGAGGCTTGAGAAAACCATCATTTCTTGTAGAATTTTTGTAGTTTAAAAATTTGTAATTTGAAGTGAGAGAGAGAGAGACTTAATTTGTAATAACTTGTACTCTCTAGGACACTCGGGCCTAATTTCTAAGTGTTTGTTCACTTGGGGGCTCACCGCGGTTTTGTATTTTTCGCGGCTTTCTCTCTTTTATTTCTATTTGTTTCACGAGGATTTAGCCTCTAGACATAGGAATTTCTATTGAGTGTAACGATTTAAGAAGCTAAGACCCAATCCCTGATATCTTACCTGCACCTATAGATCGTAATTATACTTGGCTAAAAATCAACTGAAAAAGCTATTTACTTGGACTAGAGACCACACGCTAAGAGGAGTCGTATACAGCGCGTGCAGGATCCACTGTGGTGGACACCGATCGGCTCCCAAGACCGGACTCCGGTCTCTCTTTCCAGTCACAGCTACTGGTTCTTCACGTTAATAGAACTTACTCATCTTAGGGCGATTTCCTCGTGCATGCATTTAGGTAGTTTTATTTATTGTCTTTAATTTATGCGCGGATCACTTTGCATGTAGAGTGCTAGAGAAAAGGTACGCATCTCTATCCGTGCATGCATCATAGATTTTGACCGCGCATCAGCTTTTCCACTTTCCTCCCCCAGTTTTATTGGACTCTAAATAACAAGGGAATTGGAAAATTCGTTAGACGATGATTGCTCAGAAAAATACATAAAAAAGTGAAAGTAATAAAATTGGGACTGATAATACAAATTTGACCTTAAAACTCATCCCACCAAAAATTTCTGTCTTGGGGAGAGTAACCCCCTTCTTGTTTGATTTATCTGCTGCGAGAGAGTGACCCGACACTAGGATAGAACCACGCCTAAAATTCTGGTTGATTACTGATCGTGGTTAGTCGTTCTCCAGTAAGGATCTCTCTAGTAACCGGTAAAGTGGACCGCGACGTCCTTAGCAGATTGAATTTGCGGGAACAATCGGGTTATGGTCCGCAATTCATACTAGCTGGGAAAGATCTAAAGTGTATCTGGACAGTTGGCTAGGAAAGTAGAGTACCTAACAACTCGCTCTAATGATCTGATAGATTGACTGATCACCTAAAAAAATTTGACAAGATAACAGACCGAACTTTCACGATCATCAGCTCAAGAGTTGTGTAGGTGAATTGGGGGTTTGATTGAACATCTTGTTTGCATTCCAGATCTCATCTGCCTCTCTCTAGATCAAGATGATGGGAAGGAGATCCCTTAGGCCACGTCTGGTGGCACCGCTTTCGAGCACTCCTCCTTTTTGATCTAGGTTGGCTTCGGGGAGTCCAGACCCACTCTCCGAGCCGGAGTTTACGTCCACCATGTTCCCCATCGACCACCCTTCTTCTTCTATCAGTCCAGTGGTGTCAGACTTTAGTACATAACAGAGTTTAGAACATTTGACAGCACCTGAGATGGATTCTTTTGACTTTGCAGAAACACCAGAAATGTAAGGCAGAGAGGAACACCCAGATGAGCAGAGACCGCCTCCATACATATATGATTAGGCTGCCATCAACAATTCACTGCTAGCCTCCCTGGAAACCATGCAGCGATAGATCAGAGACCAGGGAGTGGTCATGGGTGAAATCATGAGGGAGATGGAAGAGAAGACCGAAATGGGCGCGATGATATACCAGACGAAGAACCTAACCATGAGAGGCCGGCTTCGAGGACCATGAGGCAATTGCACAACCCTGGTGCAACCCTCACACACCGATGGATCCGACTTCCTCCCATCTATGGTGACTTCGAGCTTCGCCCACACACCATTCAGCTACTACCCAAGTTTCACGGGCTGGCCACTGAAGAACCTCACCTCCATCTACAAGGGTTCGAAATGATATGCAGTACGATCCATGACAGGTTCATGACTGAGGATACCATCAAAATGATTGCCTTCCCGTTCTCCTTGGTTGATAGAGACGCTTATTGGCTTAAACATTTGGGGAGGTACATCGACACTTGGGAGCAACTCTGGACTGAGTATTTGAACAAGTACTATCCACTCAGCCGGACGAATGCAGCGAGAGCAATGATCAGCAATTTCACAATGATCCCCAACGAACAACTCCATGAAGCTTGGGATCTCTTTAGAGAGCTCATTGACCGATGTCCTCACCATGAAATATCACAGTCCAATCTGGTGCAAAGTTTCTTTTGCGGGCTGACATCGGAGCTGCAAGGGCTCGTAAATGCCTTTGTGGGGGATCTTATTTCTCCAAGGATGCAGATGCGGTCTGGGCCATCTCTGAGCAGATGGCAGAAAATTCTACAGTGATGTCCTAGGGCCGCATCTACACAAACTCCAAGGTCCCGCCACAAGCTACTTCTTACCATCGCATTGCCAGGATCGATGCTGGGAACCATACTTTGTCAGCAGCAGCAGCATAAGATGAATCGGCAGCAACTGACATGGGCATGATCTGTGAAAAACTGGACCGCATCGAGATTTTGGAGAAGAAGCAAGGCCAAGGTCTAGCACAGATAGACCAGTTGGCTAACACCATGAGTGACCTAAAGACTCACATTTTAAGTATTCTGGAGGCACAATCATCTCCACATCCGCCTCCTAGGTCACTGGTTGACTCTAGAGGTAGCCATTCTACCCCACCACCTCCAGCATACCGCCAAGTTCACCATGTCCAAGAGGTGCTGGTACAACAGTTGCCGCACTATTCACAGCAGCACCATCTCAGGACACTCAGATGGTGGTCTATCAGCCGGATCAGCCTTTAGCGGTACTACCAACTCCACCCTTCGAGAAGGAGCCGTTGATGGAAGTCAACGAGATATGGTACGACCGATACCCCCAACAGCCTGGGATTCATCGTGATCATCCAGGATTTCATTGGACCACTGGAGGTTCCTCTTCCAAACAGCAGCCTCCAGCTCAGGGAAATCATAGTAGCCAACACCAGCAGCCCCAATACTCCCAACAACAGCAGCAACAATATTAGCAAAATCCTCGTCACGCATATCAAGGACAGCAGTGGAGGCAGCGGCAGCAGCCTTACCAGCAGCAGTACCCCCAGTCTCACTAGCAACCTCAGTTTCAGCAAGGGAACACTCCCAGTTCTTCCATACCTGTCTTGGAGAACCCAGCACTTGATGATCTCGCCCTCTTGCTCTCCGAACAGCAAGCATCTTTCCGACAAGAAATGCCTGCATAGAGCGAGCTGAATCTGAATAACTTGAAGAGGAAATATGAGCAGGTACAGTTTACAGAGGATACCACTCCTAGTGCTTATTTGAATGACATGCATTCTATGTTTGATACTCACTTCGTGTCACTTAGGAGTAGTAGGGAACCAGTCAGCGGTGGCTCATCTGAGGGACAAAACCATGGAGATTCTAGGGCCCCAAATGAGGAGAGAAGCGGTGCTGATGCCGCTAATAACAATGATGATGATGACGGTGGTGCTGATGCCACCAAGGATGACCTTCTAGACGACGGTATTGAGGCCGTCGTGATACCTGATGCAGACGGTGGTGCTAAGGCCGCCACTTTTGATGCTGAACCAGAGCGTGATGTTGAGTCCGCAAAGGAGAATCTTTTGGGTGGTGTTGATGCCCCCATTTTGAGTCCATCTATATTCCAACCTTCTGTACTACCATTTTCTGTATCCCTAGACACTGGGAAAAAGACCAAAAAAATTAATAAAGGAAATGGTTCTTCCTCAATTCCGAGTCCATGTGTATTGAATGATGATGTTGGCATGGATTTCAGTCCTTCACAGGTCCAGGAACCTTCTCCTACCCCTCTGTCTGAGGAGGGCCCCTCCATCCCCTTCCCTCAAGTACTTCGCTCAGCGAAGGGGAATAAAACAGAAAATCCCAAAAAGAAGGAACAGCTAGAGTTCAGCCAGAAGATGATAAACAGATTTCAGATACAGCTGACTCTACATGAATCACTTGAGCACATCCACCTTTTCCAAAAGAATCTGAGAGAAAAGACCATTGTACACAGGAGAAGGCGGAACAACAGAGGAGAGATCCATGTGCTCACTCGTGCCACATGTTGTGCCATTTAGAAACAATTGCCAGCCAAAAGACCGAATACAGGAGCTCCATATGTCAGATGCCAGATTAGTGAGCAGCCATTCGATCATACTCTATTAGACAACGGCTCTTCTATCAACCTCCTTCCGGCAGCCTTAGTCGACCGATTCAAGTTCGGCCCGCTCCTTCGGAGTCGGATAGTCCTTCAGTTCGCTGACAGGTATATCAAGAGGCCGAAGGGGTTGTTGAGAGACGTGGTCGTCACCATTCAGGGCCTGAAATTCCCCGTGGACTTTGTTGTATTGGACATGGAGATCCCTGAGTCGGTGACCGATACCCCCATCATACTAGGACGCCCATTCTTGGCCACAGCCAAGGCAGTGACCGACCATGATAGTGGGAAGGTGTACTTTCGCATAGAGGGCGAGAGTATACAAATAGAGATGATTGACGAAACCCGAGCGAGAGATTCAGCCTGCTCAGAGCCATGTAGTGACACAGTGCAACTGACAGATGCAGAGTTAGACGTCCACCAAGAGTGTGATTTTGTGATGACCGATGACGAAGCAGTTTGGGAAGATCCAGAAGCACGAGCCCTCGCCGTGTCTGCAGACTCAGAGTACCCACCTTTTGAGGCAGACGAGAGTTCGGAGAGCACATCCTTGGTAGGTGACACTATAGAGGTTGACAGTTGTGTGATGAGAGGAGACATTGATGTTTGTTCTGATTCAGATCCCTCGGAGGCAGACTTTGATTGGAAGGATTTTGGTGCATATTTGCCATGTCTGTTTCCCGATGAGCCGACAGATAGGACGGAGAGTGAGCTAGCACAGATGATAGATACACCAGCGGGGTTCCCTTCGTCGGATGATCACATACAGCGAGAGTTCTCACATGCAGACCTGGTAGCTTTTACACAGACATATCAGAAGCCAGATTTGCCAGCTCCTACCAAGCCAGAATTGAAGCCTTCGCCGTAGTCGCTTAAGTATAGATTCCTTGCGAGTGACCCAAAGATGCACCCAGTCATTATCTCAGCAGATTTGACTGGAGAACAAGAATCTCGTTTGATGGAGATTCTTGAACGTAACCGCAAGGCAATAGGATGGAGTGTATCCGATCTCAAGGGGATAAGTCTGGCCCTGTGCTCCCACCGTATCTACCTCTAAGAGGACGCTAAGCCATCGCGTGAGTTCCAACGACGGCTGAACCCGAACCTTCGAGATGTAATAATGAAGGAAATATCTAAATGGTGGAGCATCGATTTTATCTACCCCATCTCTGACTCTAAGTGGGTTAGTCCTTTACATGTGGTACCCAAGAAGACAGGTGTCACTACAGTTGTGAATGAGTCTGGAGAGGAGATCACCACCCGGATACCCACTTCTTGGAGGGTCTGTGTGGACTACAGACGATTAAATGAGGCCACCAAGAAGGATCATTTCCCGCTACCATTTATTGATCAGATTATCGAGAGGCTAGCTGGGAAGAGTCATTACTATTTTCTTGACGGGTATTCCGGATACAATCAAGTGGCCATTGCGCCCGAAGATCAGGATAAAACGACATTCACTTGTCCATTCGGGACTTATGCTTTCAGACGGATGCCCTTTGGTCTATGTAACACTCCGACGACATTCCAGAGGTGCATGTTGTCTATCTTTTCGGACATGATAGGTGATTTCTTAGAGGTCTTCATGGATGATTTCTCGGTCTACGACGACGGTTTTGATGCTTGTCTTGACTGCCTAGACCGAGTCCTTCAACGCTTCATAAAGGTATATCTTGTACTATCTTAGGAGAAGAGTCACTTCATGGTGACTCAGGGGACGGTCCTTAGTCACATCATCTCCAACAGGGGCATGGAGGTTAATCTGGCCAAGGTGGATATCATTAGAAAACTCAATCCACTGTCCAATTTGAGACGGTTGCGGTCTTTTCTGGGGCATGTCGGTTTCTACCGACGGTTCATTCATGACTTCAGTCGAATTGCCCGACCGCTTACAAATTTATTGACTAAAGACACCGAGTTCCTTGTAGATGATAAGTGTCTTAAGTCCTTCGAGACTCTCAAGAATTTAGTTGTCAAGGCTCCTATCCTTCAGCCGCCCGATTGGTCTCTTCCCTTTGAGATCATGATGGATGCTTCTGATTATGCCATTGGGGTTGTGCTTGGACAGAGGAGGGATGGATTACCCTATGCCATACACTACGCTAGCCGGACATTGGATGCAGCTCAGAGAACTACACAATGACTGAGAAAGAAATGCTAGCGGTAGTCTTTGCTTTGGATAAGTACAGATCTTATATTCTTGGATCTAGAGTGACAATATTTACAGATCACACTGCATTCAGTATTTGATGTCGAAGAAGGATACCAAGGCCAGGTTAACCAGATGGATCCTTCTCCTCCAGGAATTTGATATTGAGATTAAGGATAAACCTGGAGTTAAGAATGTTGTGGCAGATCACCTCTCCCACCTAGAGAACCTTGAGGAATCTGAGCGCATAGCACCTATTAGTGAGACTTTTCCAGATGAGGCGATCCTCCTATCTCCTCTCTTCCATGGTATGCCGACATTGTGAATTACCTTGTTGCCAAATCTATTCCACAAGGTTGGCCCAGACAACGGCTTGAGACCTTCCTTGCGAAGGCAAAGTCGTACCATTGGAAGGACCCCGTCCTTTATCATGAAGGAGGGGACAATATCTGAAGATGGTGTATTCCTCATGACGAGCAACATAGCATCCTCACCTACTGCCACAAGCTTGAGGCAGGAGGACATCGTTCTGGGAGACGGACAACACAGAAGGTACTCCAATCCAGCCATTGGTGGCCTACCCTTTTCAAGGACTCTGATGAGTTTGTGAGAAGGTGCACTCACTGTCAGAAGATGGGTATGTACGGACATAGAAACATGATGCCCATGCAGCCCATTCACTTTTTGAGGTTTTTGACGCATAGGGGATTGATTTCATGGGCCCATTTCCTAAAAGTCAGGGGTTTGAGTACATTCTGCTCGCTATGGATTATGTGAGTCGTTGGGTTGTGGCCATCCCTGCCCGAGCCGCATATGCTAAAATCGTATGTCGTTTCTTAAGGAAAAATATTATTTCACGGTTCGGGGTACCTAGAGTCTTGATTTCAGATGGGGAGTCTCACTTTATTAACGACAAGGTAAAGGCTCTTGCAGATGAGTTTAGTATTGACCATCGTGTTGCCACGCCGTATCACCCTCAGACTAATGGTTTTGCTGAAGTATCAATTAGGGAGATTAAGACAATTTTACAGAAGGTAGTTCGCCCAGACCGAAAGGATTGATCACAGCTTTTGGACTCGATCTTGTGGGCCTATTGGACTTCCTTCAAGAAACCATTAGGGACATCTCCCTTTTATCTCATCTATGGCAAGCCATGCCATTTACTAGTGGAGATAAAGCATAAGTCACTTTGGGTAGTTATAAAGCTATTATTGGATCCCAAGAGTGTAGGAGAATAGAGGAAAGCAGAGTTGGCAGCCCTGGAAGAACTCAGAGATACAACCTTCTCAAGTGGCCTACAATATAAGGAGAAAGTGAAAGTATGGCACGATTCCCGAATCAGCCATAAACAATTTGAGCTAGACCATCAAGTTTGGTTATTTGATGCTAGGTTGAAATTATTCCCAGGGAAACTACAAAGTAAATGGAAAGGACCATATGTGGTCCGGAAGGTGCATGATAATGGTAGGATTGATATATCTGAACCTTCATCATCTTCCACTTTTAGAGTCAATGGTCAGCGCTTGAAAGCATATCTAGATCATGACCCGCCGACCGTTGATGTTGCCTCGATTCATTTGGTATGAGATGTGTTCTTTGACTCACACCTTCTGCATCTTGTACATGATTATCACTTCTATCTTCCTCTGTACAGATCCATTTGTCTATATCATTCATTCTTCCGTTATGTTTGTCACCCCATCTTCATCCTATGATTTTGCTGTACTTAGGACACGCCTTGTCCTAAGTATAGGAGGGTGCACACACTGAGCCGTGATCTATTTTCTTCTTTTCTTCCTTTCCTTTTCTATCTACTTTATTCTTTTACCCTCTCCATTGTCTCCTCTTCTTGTCTATACTTAGGGATATCTTGCCCTAAGTATAGGGGGAGACAATCGGAGTACGATTTGTTCATTCCCACCCTTGACCCTCCCTGCGTTGTGTATAGTCTGCTATACTTAGGATTATTTGATCCTAAGTATAGGGGGGACGGTCAACTTCTTATTCATTTCATTCATTTCTTATTTATGTATTCTTTAGACTTATCTATGCTTAGTACGAGTTATGTCTTCTCTTTTCTATCTGATCTATGAGGACATAGCTCAAGCTAAGTATAGGGGGTCGTATATACTGTGTATATACTTTAGCCATAACTCGTACGTTCGTATTATTATTAATAAAAATGGCTAATTATACGTGTTAAAATTCATTAAAAGCGTTAATAAAAAGATGTTGATTATTCTTCAAATGCTTTTTGTATTTATTGGTTAAAAAATCAGGAGAAAATATTCTCTGCAAAATGTTTAAAAATAGTTTGAAAATACGTGTGAAAAAATCTTTTGAAAACTATTTGGCAAAAGTTTTTTACATATTTTCAACCTTTGTAAAAACTTTTTTGTTTGCAAAATTTATTTTCTTTGTTTAAAATAAAATCTTTGAAAAATGATTTGCAAATGGTTTGAAAAATGGTTGCAAAAATATTTGAAAAATCTATATATACGGTTTGAAAAACCTTTGCAAAATGATTTTCAAAGGCGTATACATGTTTGTAAAAATGTTTGTAAAAATTATTTTGGACTATAGTTTTTAAAAATTGTTTGTAAAAACCTTTTCAAATAAGTTTGAGGAATACATACATCACACCAGAATTCATTATGTATATACCTATAAAATTGATCACTTACCCTTGTAAATTCTTAAAATCCACTTCTTGTATATATAAGATGCATCCCCGTGTAAATATTTTAACCTAGTTTTTCTCCAAAATTTTTGTTTTCAAAAATCCCAAAAACATTTGCAAAATTAAAATACCAAAAACATTCGAAAAATCTTTTTGAAAAATAAAAAAATGCATGTGCATCATCTTTTCAAAAATCCATAAAAAGATCAAAATCTTGAAAATTACATCACAAAAATATGTTCTGCATTCTTCATAGCATGAGCATTTTTCGAATTGAGCTTGAGTGTTGAACAAGTCTAAATAAAATCCGAAGATTGGAGCTTGATTGGACCTTGAAATCTACCTATTAACAGGAACTTTATAGGAGCTGGAATTGAGGTACTTCAGGTCTAGATGACTTAATTCTTTGAGGATCACGAGACTTGGTTCAATGGATTCTTGACTACCTAAGTAGAGTATTTCGGAGCACACACACGGCTCTTGTTGATGATAACCTAACTTGGACACCTGCACCTTTCACATGGCTCAACTCAGTTGGAGTGGTGAGGGGGTTGGTTTTGCCGATATGAGACGCACACAAGTGGAAACTCTTATCCTCCTCTAGGGAGGGAAGTGCACCCCAACCCGTCCAGTAATGAGGAACTCTAAAGAAAGGAGAGTGTGGGTTGCAATAAAGCTTCAAAAGAGGGATAGTCTACTGGTTCAAGAGGAAAAACTCCCTATGTAAATGCTGATGTATATAGTATTTCAAAAAAAATATGGACAGGCCTGTACAAAAATAAAATGCCTGCAAAGTATGTAAATATGTTGTATAGCCAATAAGCAAGCTTGAGTTCCAAAGTCATATCATGTGAGCCAGCAGCTGGAAGACTTGACTACACTAGTCTTGCATCCTAGGATAGGTAGCTACACTGGCTATCGTCCATTCTTCTCTTCACCCCTCGGAATAAAAAAAATTGGGCAACTACTCTTTAGGTTGATTATTTAAGAGGAAAGTATCTGGTGGATGGCGGAAACAAAGTATATTCTTTCAGGAGCTACCCTACTGGCATACTTTACAGGTCCGTCATAACTTAGACGTGATGCATATAGAGAAGAATGTTATGGAAAATATTATTGGAATTTTAAATCTTTCTAATACTGCGAAAGACAGTTTGCGAGCTAGACGTGATCTGATACAGTTGGGTATCCGGCCCGAACTATATTCGATAGAGTCCGAGAATTCTAGAGTAATAATTCCTGATGCGATTTATACATTATCCAATGATGACAAAGATAAGATACTCAATTTTATTAAATCAATTAGAGTATTGGATGGATTCTCCTCTCAAATAAGCAGATGTATAAATATGGTGGAAAGAAAGATATCAGCATTAAAAAGTCATGATTGTCATGTATTGATGAAAGTTCATTTCCCTTTGGCCATCAAAGGAGTTGTACATCCTGATGTTATGCAACCACTAATTGAACTCAGCCAGTTTTTTAAAGTCATGTGTTCGAAGACATTATATCCTGAAGTGTTGTTTCAACTACAGACAGATATAGTTATCACTTTATGTAAGCTGGAGCAACTCTTTCCACCTACATTTTTCGATATAATGGTACATCTAATTATTCATCTTGCTAGAGAAGCTCGAATATGTGGTCATGTACAGTATCTATGGATGCATCCAATTGAAAGATATCTAAGGAAATTAAAAAATATGGTGTTTAATAAAGTTGCACCTGAAGGTTGCATTGTCGAGGGATATTTATGTGAAGAATGTATTACATTTTGTGACATGTATATGGATGATGGCAAGAGTATTAGATTCGATCGGTTCGAACGAAATAATGATGGTGAGTTGTGGACAGAAGATCCAAACAAACTTTGGATTTTTCAACACAATGGACGAGCTATCCTAAAGAGTGCCGCGGTATTTCAGACGATGAAAGAGACCTTATTCATTATTATATTTTGATGCAATTAGATGAGGTTGATTCTTTCTTTGAAGAGTTTCAGTCAACAACCACTAGCAAATCAGACTTTCTTAAATGGTTCAGGGATAGTATTGAACTATTAAAAGTTACCAAAGATGAACGGTGGAGCACGAATCTTGATATTATCCACAGGAGTCCATACTCAATAGTAGTATCACATTCTGGCTATATCGTTAATGGATTCAAATTTCTGAAAAAGTCAATTGATGAAAATAAAGCATCACAGCTTTCTGGAGTAATAGTGAAGGCCGATCTTAGTTCTGAAATTGATGGATACTATAGTGAAATTATTGATATACTAGAAATCAATTTTACACATGATGCAAGGTGTGTTTAATTTCATTGCATTTGGTTCGATGTGGGTCGCGTTGGAGTTGGTTACAAGAAGGATAAAAATGGAGTTCATTCTTTAAAGCAAACAGGTCGGTTACAAACAAATGAGCCGTATGCGCTTGCCAGTCAGGTAGAATAGGTCTTCTATGTTCCAGATAACTCAGTTAATGGATGGATTATACCCATTAGGACAACACCGAGAGATTTCTTTGATGTTAACGAAGAGGAAGATGCATTGGATAATGACGTTTCATACCAAAATAACTCAAATGATTTTTTTCATGAAGTAGTAGACAACGACATTGGTACTAGCAACACGAGGTAATGCTATTTTTTATTTTATATTCAAATAATTGAATTTCTTCGGATCTCTCTAAATGTATTTTTTAAAGTAAATGCGTTTGAAATGCAGATATTGCTCCTAGACCTAGACATATTCGGGAAGTTCCCGAACCTCCTCAGTAGCTAAAGGGAGGATCTTCTGATGCTGGCAGTGGCGGCTCCCAAAGACAACAGGTACCGTCTCAGTGTAGATTTCCGATTTGTCTCGCACCGGGGCAGATGTTACATGTTTGTATTGTTGGCGAAGATGCAATGGAGGAGAACTCCAAGGAGTTTCAAAGCTACCTTGGGCAGGTTGCTCGTGCACGTGTCCCCATCACGACGCATGACTTTCGACAGCTTCCTTATTCTGTCAAGGCTGCCATACTTTCTGATTTAGAGGTATTCTAAAATCAAACAACGAATTTGTACTATTTTATTATACTAAACTTTATTATATTTCTTGTATAAGGCTGTTTTTACATGGGAATGAAATGCCCATTCGATTCCCAGATTCTCTCGCATGCGGCTAAGATGTTGCGTCGATACAAGGGACACATAAAGGCGAAGGTAACAAGATATTTATATATTCATAAAGAAAGATTTGAACATTCACAATATTTATTTTTCCGTTTTTAGTATTACAACCCCCAGATTCCATATGAGCAGCTTGTGCAGAACGTCCCACCTGGTGTTACACCAGATCAATGGAGGGAGTTGATAAATTTTTGGTCCAGTGAGGAGTTCGTGGTATGTATAATTTTTCCTAATTATTTGTTTTATATTTGTACTAACTTTGTTTAATTTCAGGCGATATCTACAAAAAATACTGTGAATCGCTCCAAAGGTTTTAGGTCCACCCACAAGATGGGGAGGAAGAACACAAACCATCTGAAGCATGATTTTGTAAGTATTAAAAAAAATTAGAGTGACTAATTTTGGAAGAATAATTTATATGAATATATTCTTTTATGTTTTTTAAGTTGAGGGATAACGAAAGAGAAATGACTCGCATAGAGGTTTTTACCGGGTCGAAGAGCCGAGATTTAGGAGGAGAAGTGTAGTAGGTTGATGACGCCTACACACCAATTCATGTAAGTAATATTTATTTTTAATTTTTAGAAATGCCTCATATTAATATATGTATCATACTTAATGTATCTATACATGCAGAAAGATATTATTAGGCTCTCCACCACCACCTCGCTAGATAGTGACGACCGGCCAAATGACAGAGGTAAAAGGTCTGAAAATTAGGTCGTTGCGACCTCAGTCACTCAGCACGTGTCAATCAAGAAAAATCAACCACTCACAGAGATAAAAACAAGCAAGCACAAGAAAGAGCGGTCTAGCTATCGGATTAACCTGGTATAGCTCCCAGGGTCGAACACAAGGAGCACAGATTGGCCTTGCGGCCTACGATGTAGTCAGAAATCCAAGGAAGTCTTTTTTTTTATTGTTTTTATTTGTTTTTATAATTTTTAGATTTTTTAAAAGATGAGAAAAATGAGAGAAAGTAAATACAAGGGAACTTCAACAATTTATTAAACACACCAACAATGATGCAAAAATTAAGGAAAAATGGTTTTTATGTTTTTTTTAAGTTTTTTACTGTTTTTGGTGAATTTTTGAAATTTTTCTAATGGGTAAATTATTTATTAAAAATCAAACAATGCGAAAAACAGAGGGTACTGTCCTGCAAGGCTTAAGACCCAAAAATAAAATAATTTTGGATCTCAAAAAGCCCTGAAGGTAATTTTCCTATAATCTAGAAAGAATAAGGAAAATTTTGGCACCCTAATTATTGTTTTTGGATTTTTAATTTATTTATTATAATTTTTATGGGTTTTTATGGGTTTTTCAATTTTTAGGGTTTTTAAGTGATGAAAAGTAGCCAAAATTGGCTAGAAAATCAACCAATAAGCAAGAAACAGTACCTAATTGTTTTGGAATTTTTGGGGATGTTTTTATATTTTTTTGGTATTTTTAAAGTCAAACAGTAGCAAAAATAGGGGTTTTTGAATTTTTAAAAATAATAAATGAAATCAAAAATGTCCCCAAAAATCATAGAAATTCCTACACCATGGCAGGAGCCATGTGTCAAAATCTCATTGGATTTGGAGGTCGTTTGATATTTTATTCAAAAATAAAGGTGGGGCACTGTGCACAGGGACCTAAGTGCAAATACCCAAAAGTTCTGGGGTCCTGGTGCAAAATACCCAAGAAGTCACGTGCCAAGCACGTGCCTGGGGCACTCAAGGGCCTAAATGTAATAAAAATAAGTTCCAAGGACCTATTGATAACTCGTATCAAAAGTCCAGGGGCTTATATGCAAATATCCCAAAATAAAACGCACATGCGAATATAAAGTGTTCACAGGGGTATATATGCAAATAAACAAAACATTTTAATCAATGAATAACATCCAGAACTACAGGGCATATATTGCAAATAACCCAGAATAACACGTGACGACGCACGTGGCTCACAACAGGCGGGGGTATAAGTGCAAATAAAAATAAGTACGAGGTCCTTGGTGCAAATATCCCAGAAAATAAACACTTGAATTAAAAGTTACAGGACTGAAAAGAAATGGAACAAACTACGAGGGGGCCCTATGATATTTACCCCTTATTAGCCGACGGTCGGATAGGCGCCACGTGTATGATCTGACGGCTGGATGTGCGGGCGCTACTCCTCTCTTCTCCTCTTCGGCTCGATCGACGGTGGGGAGAGGCCCACGTGTATGATCGGACGTCTGAAACGCTGGCACCTCTCTCCTCTGCTATCAATGGTCCAGATGCGCTCCTCGGGTGGATCGACGGCTGCTGCTCCTTCAAGGATGGACGCTCAGGATCAGAACTGGAGCTGGAGCGTCATCGGACGGCTCTGGATGATGGAGGAAGAACTCGACGCCGGCGAAGTTCGCCGGCCTCCTGCGTGCGCTCCGGTCCTCCTCAGCTGCTGCTAATGATCTGAACACGTTCCTGAAGGCTGCCCGCAGCTGACGGTGATGGCCAATGGCCCAGCCGAGCCCTGGAGGGGCTCCGGCGAGGTCTGGCGGCGCGAAGCTCCGGTCTGAACGATAGGGGGGCTCAGATGCCTCCCTTTGGACCTGCAAAGTAGACACGAAGGTTCGCGGGTCGAGGGCAAAATGCCTCGACCCCAGAAAGTGGGGTGAAGATGGTCTGTGCGGTGGGGCGAGCGAGCTCCGGCGAGGTGGAGACGATGGAGCTCGATTCCCAGATCCTGTGCGATCTGGGTTGAGTGAAAGGGCGTAGAAGGTGCACGGGGATACGGCGGAGGTGATGAGATGGTCCGATGATCGAGATATAGAGCGAGGCAGTCGGAATCAACGGAACACAGCAATGGATCGATTTGGGGGTAATCTGAAATTACACTAAATGGGTAGGAACTAGGGTTACCTGATGGATGCTGGAGACTATGCTGGAGCTGCTCTTGCTCCTGGTCGTAGCTTCGAAGGGCGTCAAGGCCTGAAGCTCGATGCTCGACGCTGGTGGCGGAGCACGGCGGCGAAAAATACCGGATCGATGGTAGGGACACCCTCACCTCACTGCAACAGGGTCAACCTCGAGCTGTCACCTCGGGCTATGCTCTGGAGGTCACGGGAACAAGGATGGCGATCCAAAGATGGGGCGCGGAGGCGGCGGAGGTGCGAATATATAAGGTGACAGCGTCGATTAGGGTTGAGGGCTGACGGCTAAGGAATGCGTTGATTTGATGGCGAAGGATCCGGCGAGGGAGAGGGATGAACGACGAAGAATCCGGGCATGGGATATGCGTGGGAGACAGCCTGGAGACGCGTGGGAAATTCGGCGAAGGTGGGGCGGCGCGCGGCTTCCAGAAAAGGAAGGAGTCCGCGGGGGAGTTGACCGGGGTCAACAGTCCCCCGTGGACCAATCAGGAGCGGCCACGTGTGCCCGATTTTTGTTTATTTATTTTAGGGTAGAAATAGGCCGAATTAAAGAAAACTCAAAACATGAAATATTTTTCTTTTATTTTTTTCTATTTTTTGGTGATTTTTAATTAATTTTTGGAAATAAGAATAGGGTAGCTATATATATAGGTATATGTACACTATATGGAGTTTTTATTTTTGATTTTTTTATTTGTTATTTTTATGCGTTTTTATGCTCATTTTGTATTTTATTTATTTACAAAATAAAATATGGAATAAAATGGTATTTTTATTTTATTTTAATTATTTATACACAAGGGTGAAATAAATAGTTATATACATTTATATACATGGTATTTATACAATGTATTTTTGTAAATTTCAATTTTGTAATTTTTATTTGATTTTTGTTTTGTTTCTTGTTATTTTATATATTTACAATATGTAACATAGAATATTTACAAAAAGTTTAGAAAATAATTGAATTTATTTACAAGGTTAAATAAATACATGGGTGATGGTCTATACACATGGTGAAGGAAGGGTATTTTTGATCTTTTTGCTTTTCATCTTTTTATTTTGTTTTTGATATTTTCTAAATATACAAAATATGTATAAGCATATTTTTGGGTGAGGAAAATATATAAAGATTTATTTATTTACAAATATATACATATGTGAGCCCCTATCTCCCTCTACTTGGCTTTTATGCGGTCAGGCCCATGCTGAGCCCTCCCTTGGGTTAGGTTGCTCAATATTTATTCTAAATATTTCCCTCTTTTTCTTTTTGCTCTTTATTCTTTTATTTTGTGCACAAAAACATGCTAATTATAGGTTTTTACACAATGCATGCTTTTGGTAATTATTTGTATTTACACATATCTACATGTATTTGCAAAGGGTTTTTGTAGCTAAAATAGAAGAATAAAGAGTGATGAATGGGTATTCATCACCCCCCTATGCTTAACTTTGCTAGTCCCTTAGCAAACACTTATTTGAAAAAGAAGTGAAAAAGAAAGAAAAAGAAAAAGAAAAAGAGGATGTACAAGGATCAAGGTTGACTTATTAAATTTTCCTTCATTAAATTGAAATATGGAGCTTGATCAGATCTTTGGATTATTAATGTGTCGGAACCTTATTTGGACTTAAGCCTAAAACTCAACAGCCTCCAAGTTCCACCAATCTATGGGCAAGACTCCTCAATAAACCAGATCAGAACAAGTCTACAGACACAAACTCTAATGACCATGAATCTTTTCCTTGCGGTGTAAGTGATATGTGGCTCCCCACCTCAGAAGTAACAAAGACACAACCTCCCTCAACCTGGTAACTCTAATGCCTCAGTCTAGCAACTCTTTCCTCGAGAAGCGGGGTATTCCCTTCTAAGTTCAAGTGCAACCGACTCAAGGAGAGGGGGTAGAAGTATAGAGTTTTGGAAGCTTAGCCAGTGTAGCTAAGTCTCCCGCTGCAAGCTTCATGAGATGTAACATGGATACCATAAGCTTTTGCTTTATACTCCAGTGGGGTTATTAAATTTTCAATCCGACCCACCACTTTTTTGGAGTTCTTTTTGCATTTTTTTTTTCAAGAACTTCTGTACAACATATCTACATGGTGCAGCATATGTAAGAAATTTCCCCTTGAGCCAGTAGACTATCCCTCTTTTGAAGCTTTATTGCAACCCACAGCTTCTGTCTTTAGCTTTCAACACCACTAGACCAAGTTGAGGTGCACTTCCTTCACTATAAGAAGAAGAGAGGTTCCGCCTAGAAGTACTACCCTCATATGCTACCCCAAGCCAAAGGAAACTGCCTCCTCACCACCTCATCCATGGAGAGCCATGTGTAAAGTGCAGGTGCAAGTTAAGCCATTGTCTCTGAGAGTCATGCGTGTGTTGTTAAGTGCTCTACTTAGGCTCATCAAGATGACATATGCTCATAGCCTAGTGGACTCAAAGAATTAAGTCCTTATGGACCTGAAGAGTCTTAACCCTAAGTCCTACAAGGTTCCTCTTGAAGTTAAGTGAATTAAGATCTTATTCAAGCTCCATTTCTCAATTTAATTCCAGGCTTAGTTTAAATGTCAACTCTCATCCAGGAAAAACTATATACATATATGTACACAAGATGCTATTTACAAATATTTTACAATCATGCAAAATTTTTGAAAAATATTTTGAAATCATGAATGAATGATGCATGAGGTGCAAGTTTTGCAAACTGATATTCACAAGATTTTACACAAGATTTTTGCAAACTTTTGATTTTCAAAACATTTTGGAAAAAATTTTGTACTATATACATAATTTTGATACAAAATATTTACACAAGCTTCACACAAAAGATTTTTGAAATCATTTTTACAAAAATACTTTGTACACTAGCTATGTATGTGCAAGAATAAAAGAGGTTTATGTACATGAAAATTTTTAAAAATTTTGTGATTTTTAGCCATTTTATTTATTAACACACAAAGTACGAGTTATGGCTAAAGTATATATGAAATATATACACACCCCCCCTATACTTAGCTCGAACGATGTCCTCAGAGTGATCAAGAGCGATGAAGAAGACGTAACTCGTGCTTAGTAAAAGGGAAGTGAAAAGGAATGGCTAAGTACAGGAACGAATAAATGAATAAAATGAGAGGAACTCGGTGGTTTCCCCCTATACTTAGGATTAACTAATCCTAAGTATAGAAAGCTGTACATGAAGGGAAAGCCGAGTGAAGAATATACAGAATCTGCCCCCCCTATACTTAGGGTAAAATATCCCTAAGTATAGGCAGCAAAAACAAGAGCAGAAAGAATGAAAAGAATACTCACAGGTCCGACATCCCCCCTATACTTAGGGTAAAGTACACCCTAAGTATAGCATAATCATAGGATGAGAGATGGGATGTGGGACTAAAGAATAGAATGATATGGACAACTGGATCTATACAGGCGGAGGAACAGTGAAAATCAGGCGTGAGATGTAAAAGATGTGAGTCAAAAGACCACATCTCACGCAAAATGAATAGCGGCAATAATAACGTCCCGTGGCTCATGATCTAAAAATGGTTTGAGCCGCTGGCCGTTCACTCGGAAGGTACTCTCAGAAGATAACTCAGATATATCAATGCTACCGTTATCGTGTACCTTTCTGACCAAATAGGGTCCTTTCCATTTGCTCTGTAGCTTTCCTGGAAATAATCGTAGCCTTGCGTCAAACAGCCATACTTTCTGTCCAATCTCAAAATGCTTGTGGCTGATATGAGAATCATGCCACTCTTTGACTCTCTCCTTATAATGTAGGCTGTTTGAGAAAGCTGCATCTCTAAGCTCTTCCAAGGCGGCTAACTCTGCCCTCCTCTGGTCTCCTATACCATCTGGATCCATCAATATGTCTGTAACTGCCCAGAGTGACTTGTGCCTCAGCTCCACAGGTAGATGGCATGGCTTGCCATAAACGAGGCGAAAGGGAGATGTACCCAATGGAGTCTTGAAAGACGTCCGATATGCCCACAAGACCGAGTCCAAAAGCTGTGACCAATTCTTTTGGTCAGGGCGGACGACTTTCTGCAAAATATTCTTGATCTCCCTATTCGACACCTCAGCTAGACCATTTGTCTGTGGATGATACGGTGTAGCAACACGATGATCTATGCCGAACTCGCTAGCAAGTGCCTTCACCTGGTCGTTGATGAAGTGAGACCCCCCATCAGAAATCAGAACTCGTGGAACCCCGAACCGCATGATGATGTGCTTCTTCAAAAATCTGCAAACTGTCTTTGCATCTGCGGCTCGGGCGGGGATAGCCTCAACCCAACGACTAACATAATCTACGGCCAACAGAATGTACTCAAATCCCTGACTCTTAGGGAATGGACCCATGAAATCGATGCCCCATGCGTCAAAAACCTCACAGAAGTGAATAGGCTGCATCGGCATCATATCACGTTGTCCACAAGTGCCCATCCTCTGACAGTCAGTACACCTCTTCACGAACTCATCAGAGTCCTTGAAGAGTGTAGGCCACCACAAGCCGGATTGGAGCACTTTCTGTGCCGTTCTCCTCCCAGAATGATGTCCTCCTGCCTCAAGCTTGTGGCAGTAAGTGAGGACACTATGATGCTCCTCCTGAGGAATACACCGACGCCAGATGCTATCCCCTCCTTCGTGGTAAAGGATGGGATCCTCCCAGTGGTAGGACTTGGCCTTCGCAAGGAAGGTCTCAATCCTCTGCTTGGGCCAGTCTTGTGGGACTTTCCCAGCAACGAGAAAGTTCACAATATCGGCATACCACGGGAGTGAGGCGATAGCAAGGACCGCCTCATCTGGGAAGGTATCACAAATGGGATCAATCTGCTCAAAATCCTCAGGCTGCTCTAATCGGGATAAGTGGTCCGCCACCACATTCTTGACTCCAGGTTTATCCTTGATCTCAATGTCGAACTCCTGGAGTAGAAGGATCCATCTAGTAAGTCTGGCCTTGGCATCCTTCTTTGACATGAGGTACCTGATGGCGGTGTGGTCAGTATACAAAGTCACTCTAGATCCAATGATATATGATCTGAATTTATCTAGGGCAAACACTACTGCTAGCATCTCCTTTTCTGTGACCGTATAATTCCGCTGGGCGGAATCCAATGTGCGGCTAGCATAGTGTATTGCAAATGGTACTCCATCCCTCCTCTGTCCTAGCACTGCCCCTACGGCAAAATCAGAGGCGTCCGTCATGATCTCGAATGGGAGAGACCAATCGGGTGGCTGAAGGACAGGAGCCTCAATTACACACTGCTGGAGAGTCTCAAAGGACGAAAGACACTTGTCATCGACAAGGAACTCGGTGTCTTTCGTCAAGAGGTCAGTCAACGGTCGGGCAATCTTGCTGAAATCATGAATAAATCTCCTATAAAAACCAACGTGCCCCAGAAATGACCGTAACTGCTTCAGATTGGACGGCGGTGTGAGTTTCCTAATGACATCGACTTTGGCCGGATCAACCTCCATGCCTCTGTTGGAGATGATGTGGCCAAGCACCGTCCCTTGAGTCACCATGAAGTGACTCTTCTCCCAAGACAGAACCAAGCGGGTAGCAATACATCGCTGGAGCACTCGGTCGAGGCAGTCAAGACAGGAATCGAATCCGTCGCCGTAAACCGAGAAGTCGTCCATGAAGACCTCCAAACACTCCCCTACCATGTCCGAAAATATCGACAGCATGCATCTCTGAAAAGTCGCAGGGGCGTTACATAGCCCAAATGGCATGCGTCGAAAAGCGTATGTACCGAAGGGACAGGTAAAGGTGGTCTTCTCCTGATCCTCAGGAGCGATGGCCACTTGGTTGTAGCCCGAGTACCCATCTAGGAAGCAATAATGGCTCTTCCCTGCCAGTCTCTCTATGATCTGATCAATAAAAGGCAGGGGGAAATGGTCCTTCTTGGTGGCCTGGTTGAGTTTCCTGTAGTCAACACAGACCCGCCAAGAGGTGGGTACTCGTGTAGCAATCTCCTCTCCCGACTCACTGATCACAGTCGTGATGCCCGTCTTCTTGGGCACCACATGCAAGGGGCTAACCCACTTGGAGTCGGAAATGGGATAAATAAAATCTAAACTCCACCATTTTGATATTTCCTTCATAACAACCTCTCTTAGGTTGGGGTTCAATCGCCGCTGGAACTCACGCGACGGCTTCGCCCCTTCCTCGAGATAAATATGGTGGGAGCACAATGAGGGACTAATCCCATGGAGATCTGCTATGCTCCATCCAATTGCCTTGCGGTTCTTTTCAAGAACCTCCATCAGACGGGATTCTTGTTCTCCAGTCAGATCGGCAGAGATGATGACTGGGTACATCTCAGACTCTCCCGCAAGGAATCTATACTTCAATGAAGTAGGGAGCGGCTTTAGCTCTGGACAGCTGGGTGCTGGCAAATCTGGCTTCTGAAGAAGATGTGTGTATGCGGACAATTCTGCCAAATCTACCTGGGAGAATGATAACGAACTCTCACAAACTGGATCGGGAGAAGGCGGGTCCTCTACATTGTCTCTGGTCTGCTCTGCCTCTACCTCCTCCTCATCTATAGGCTCAGGTGGATCCAGATCTGGCATCTGATCATCACAATCTGCCCAATCAGATTCTGAATCCGAGGGATCTATATCAGACTCGGTGGCATCAGTACCACCGGAGAACAAGGTGGCATCAGCACCACCATCACTGGGAATCGTGTCGCGATCAAGGTCCGACTCTGCTGACTCAATAGTATCCTGAACCAGGGTTGTGCTCTCCAGACTATCCTCTGCTGTCATCTCTGCATCAGCGGTAGCTGAATATGAGAGGATGGTCTGTGCTGCAGGATCTGCCCAAGCTGCCTCATCATCTGTGATCACAAAGTCACAGTCCTGGTGGATGTCTGGCTCTACGTCTGTCAGCTGCTCTGAATCCGTACTGCCATGTGAGCGGGATCTATCTCTGGCTCTGTGGTCCTTAACCGTCTCTATTTGTATACTCTCGCCCTGGACGCGAAAGAATACCTTCCCACTGTCATGGTCAGTCACTGCCTTGGCTGTGGCCAAGAATGGGCGACCGAGAATGATGGGGGAATCGGTCAACGAGTCAGGGGTCTCCATGTCCAGCACTACGAAGTCCACGGGGAATTGCAAACCCTGAACCGTGACGATAACGTCTCGCAACAACCCCTTTGGCCTCTTGACAGACCGATCAGCAAACTGAAGGTATGTCCTGCTCTGTCTAAGAGTGCCCAACTCTAAGTGGTCGAGAAGGGCTGCCGGAAGAAGGTTAATTGACGATCCGCTATCTAGTAGAGTACGGTCGAACCTCTGCTCACTAATCTGACATCTGACATACGGGGCCCCTAAATCTGGCCTCTTAGTCGGCAGATGGTTCTGGATCGCGTAACACGTGGCTTTGGTCAGCACATGGATCTCTGCGGTTTTACTCCTCTTCTTCCTCCTGACGGTGGTCCTATCTCTCAAGGATCGCTGAAGAAGAGGGATGTGCTGCAAAGCCTCATTGAGGGTCAGCTGGATGTGAAATCGGTCTATCATGCCCTGGCTGAACTCCTCCTGCTCTCTCTTTTTTGGATCTTTTTCTTTTTTCTTCCCCTTCCCCAACTCAAGGGCTCTAGGAAAGGGGATCACAGGGTCCTTCTCAGATGAAGGACTAGGAATAGGCCTAGACGGTTCGATGACCGGATCCTCACAAACATCATTCACCACAGTGGGATCAGAAGAAACTAAACCTTTTCCTTTATTCAAATCAGAGTTCTGAGATACATTCATGCGAGGAAAGACAACATTTCTATCAGAATAAATGTTGGTGGCCTCAGTACCACCTCTAGCTGGCTCTACAACTAGACGTCTTGCGGCCTCAGTACCGCGGTCTGGCTCGGCTCTGCTGGTGGCGTCAGTATCACCTCCTCGATGTGGTGAAATGGCGGCCTCAGTACCGCCTGTGGAATCAGCATCTCGGGTGGCATCAGTACCACCGTCATCATGGTGTGCGGCTTCAGTACCGCTCTCTTCTTCCTCATCTGGCGCTCTAAATGGATCCTCGTGTTGTCGCTCAGATGAGGCGCCGCCTGCTGGTCTTCTACCGCTCCTAAGTGTAACAAAATCAGCATCAAATAGATCCGACGAGATAACATCAAATGAGTCACTAGAAGTGGTAGGCTCAGTGTGAACTACCTGCTCAGATTTCCTCTTCAAGTTATTCGGGTTAGGCTCGATCTGTGCAGGGATGGCGGCCTTCCCTCTCATCAGGTCCCGCATCTCCTGGCGGAACTCGTCCATCTCCCGTCTAAATGTAGCCTGCTGCTCTGTGAAGAGGCGGGCTAGATCATCCATGGCGGGGCTCTCATGGGAGCCCGACGGGTTGCCTCTCTGGTAATGAGGCTGCTGGACCTGGTGCTGCTGCGGCTGAGAGGGGTAAGAGGAATGATGCTGCTGCTGGTGAGCCTGCTGCTCACGTCTCCAACTCTGTCCCTGCTGCTGGTAGGGACGAGGTACGAAGGATGATGGCTGGTGTGGCTGGTATGCTGGGGCCTGCTGGTGATCTCTCTGCTGGGAGTACTGCCCTCCCTGACCGACTGGCTGCTGTTGGGATTGGTTACCCCCATTCCCCCACCTGAATCCGGGATGGTCTCGTCGGATTCCAGGTTGAGGGCGGTCATACCAAATCCCGTTGACATCCATCAACGGTTCCGCATCGTAAGGGGCTGGTGGGAGTACATCCAGAGGCTGATCCGGCTGATATACCACCATCTGTAAGTCTGGAGATGGTGGTGACTGGTAAGAGGGCTGCTGCTGCTGGTACGGCTCCGCCTGTACAAGGTGAACTTGTCTAGGCTGCTGCAAGGAGCTGGAGCGCTGGGACGAGCTGCGGCTGCCGCCGGAATCGCCTCGCGACAAAAGACGGGGCTGAGGAGCCGTCTGTGCCTCCTGAAGACACAAGAGCTGGGTCTTCATGTCGCTCAGAGTTTGTGCCATTTCCTCCATCTGAGTTATGCCCTGGCACTGCTTCTTCTCTATGATTTCCATGCGGTCCAACTTCTCGCTGATAATCCCCATGTCCGCAGCGGCCGACTCTGCCTGTGCGGCTGCAACTGTGGACAAACTGGATGGACCTGCATCAACCCGTGCTATCCGCTGATACTGCACGGGTCCTGGCGGCTGCTGAGATCTCTGAGTGTACAACCGAGTCTGGGACATCACCATGTAATTTTCGGACATCTCCTCATAGATTGCCCAGACTTGGTTGTGGTCCTTGGCAAAGTAGGACCCGCCGCAAGAAGCATTCACCAGACCCTGAAGCTCTGGTGTCAGCCCACTAAAGAAGCTCTGAACTAGGTTCGGCTTCGAAATGTCATGGTGTGGGCATCTATCCAGAAGCTCTCTGAACCTCTCCCATGCCTCGTGAAATTGCTCGTTAGGGAGCATGGAGAAGTTGTTGATCAGGGCCCTCGCTGCATTCGTCCGCCCGAGTGGATAGTACTTGTTCAAGTACTCGGTGCGGAGTTGCTCCCAGGTGTAGACAAACTTCCCTAAATGTTTCAGCCAGGCGGCTGCTCTATCTGCCAGTGAAAAAGGGAAGGCCATCATTCGAATCGTATCTTGGTCCACACGACGGTCGTGGACAGTGCTACAGATCATCAGAAACTCCTGGAGATGGAGGTGGGGTTCCTCAGTGGCGAGTCCGTGAAAATGAGGAAGCATCTGTAGGGTGTTCGGAGGGAACTTGAAATCCCCCACTATAGCAGGTATCACCACCCACTGGTGCATCAGTGTAGATCCGGGGTTGTGAAGCTCCCGCATCGGTCGTGCTGCGGCGGCGGCTGCCTCTGCTGCGGCAGCTGCTGCTGCGGCTGCTGCCTCTGCATCAGCGTCAGGAATGTCCTCCGGCTCGCTCGGCTCGTCTCGCTCTCTTCGAAGTCGCTCCAACTCCCTCCTCATCTCTATCATGAATGCCCCCTGATCGCGTAACTGTTGCTGAACCGTCTCTAATGATGCGATCAGGGTGGAGTTGATCGCCCCTTGGTCTAAGACAAAATGTTCGGGCTGGCGATCGTCTGAACTGCCTGCTCCGGCCATAGGGACGTCTGCAAAATCAGATGAGCCCAACTCAGGTTCTGTCAAATTAATTCGTCTTTCCTCGGGCTCATGTCTCTCAGTAGCAGAAGAAAGGGGATCGAGGGGGAACAGGGTGGAATCGAACTCGGGCCCGGAGAGCTGGTCTCGACTCTCACGAGCCAACCTAGATGATGGAGTAGACGCGCTTGAAAGCGGTGCAGCCAGAGGCTGCCTAAGAGATCGTCTACCCATCATCTTGATCTTGGCGAGTTGGGCGGATGGGATCTGGAGAAAATATGATAGCAAAGCAAACCCCCGGTTCACCAACGCAACACAGTCTGAAGACCGTGAAAGATCGGTCAATTTATCTTGTCAATTTTATTTGGTGAACATGCAAGATATCAGAGCGCTTACGTGACCTGTTAGGATACCCGATGCGACTCCAACCGACTGGCCCGCACGGAAGAGTCGGTAGTCAGCTAGAAATAACACCGGAGGGTTCTACCTAGGGTACGAGTCACTCTCTCGCGCATCCAAACCATACAAGGAGGGGGTTGCTCTCCCCAAGACAAATTTTTAATGTGAGTGTCTTTTAGGGTCAATAATGTTATCCAGTCCCAATTTTTTTGTTTTTCTTTTTAATTTTTTTTCAAAATAAATACAAGCGGCCTAACGATTTTTCCGATTCTCCTGTTGATTAAGTCAAAAACAGAGGGAGAAGACGAAAAAGCCGATGCGCGAAGAAATCAATGATGCATGCAGAGAAAGAAATGCGTACCTTGTCTCCAGCACTCTACATGCAAGTGATCCGCGCAGAATTTAAAGACAGAATAAAACTACCTAAATGGTGCAGCGGGAAAAACCGGCCTTAGACAAGCAATTTCTATTGATCGTGAAGAACAATAGTTAGCTAACTGAATCGAGTCCGGAGTCCGATCTTGGGAGTCACTCGGTGCCCGCCACAACGGGTCCTGCCAGCGCTGTATGTGACTCCTCACGGCATGTGGTCTCAAATCCAATTAAACTAACTTTTTCAGTGAATTTTATTAAGGTCCAATTACGTTCTATAGGAACAGATATTCTATTAGGTGTTGGGCCTTAAAATTTACGTCACAATCAATCAAAATTCCTAGGTCTAGGGGCTAAAACCGCGAGAAACACCGGAAAAGGCAGCTAGCTATAAAAACCACGATAAAAGCCGCGAAAATCCAAATGGGTCCCCCGAGCACACCGGTGCTCGGCGAAACAGACCCGCTAAGTTACAAATGTCCACAAATGTCCAAGTCCTAAATTATTACAAAAATATTGTTCTCTCTCTCTCTCTAAGTAGAAAATTTCTTCTTCTTCTCTCTCTTCCTCCTGCTCTTCTTCCCGTGCGGATCCTCAAAAAGTGTACTCCAAGTTCTCCACGCAGTACCTCGCACAAAAATCAGAAAGAGAGAGTGTCAGAAAACAGTTATAATGTAGAGAGACAATATGGAAAAATGACTACAAAGCCGTGCTCCCCGGCAACGGCGCCATTCTGACGACCGGCCAAATGACAGAGGTAAAAGGTCTGAAAATTAGGTCGTTGCGACCTCAGTCACTCAGCACGTGTCAATCAAGAAAAATCAACCACTCACAGAGATAAAAACAAGCAAGCACAAGAAAGAGCGGTCTAGCTATCGGATTAACCTGGTATAGCTCCCAGGGTCGAACACAAGGAGCACAGATTGGCCTTGCGGCCTACGATGTAGTCAGAAATCCAAGGAAGTCTTTTTTTTTTAGTGTTTTTATTTGTTTTTATAATTTTTAGATTTTTTAAAAGATGAGAAAAATGAGAGAAAGTAAATACAAGGGAACTTCAACAATTTATTAAACACACCAACAATGATGCAAAAATTAAGGAAAAATGGTTTTTATGTTTTTTTTAAGTTTTTTACTGTTTTTGGTGAATTTTTGAAATTTTTCTAATGGGTAAATTATTTATTAAAAATCAAACAATGCGAAAAACAGAGGGTACTGTCCAGCAAGGCTTAAGACCCAAAAATAAAATAATTTTGGATCTCAAAAAGCCCTGAAGGTAATTTTCCTATAATCTAGAAAGAATAAGGAAAATTTTGGCACCCTAATTATTGTTTTTGGATTTTTAATTTATTTATTATAATTTTTATGGGTTTTTAGGGGTTTTTCAATTTTTAGGGTTTTTAAGTGATGAAAAGTAGCCAAAATTGGCTAGAAAATCAACCAATAAGCAAGAAACAGTACCTAATTTTTTTGGAATTTTTGGTGATGTTTTTATATTTTTTTGGTATTTTTAAAGTCAAATAGTAGCAAAAATAGGGGTTTTTGAATTTTTAAAAATAATAAATGAAATCAAAAATGTCCCCAAAAATCATAGAAATTCCTACACCATGGCAGGAGCCATGTGTCAAAATCTCATTGGATTTGGAGGTCGTTTGATATTTTATTCAAAAATAAAGGTGGGGCACTGTGCACAGGGACCTAAGTGCAAATACCCAAAAGTTCTGGGGTCCTGGTGCAAAATACCCAAGAAGTCACGTGCCAAGCACGTGCCTGGGGCACTCAAGGGCCTAAATGTAATAAAAATAAGTTCCAAGGACCTATTGATAACTCGTATCAAAAGTCCAGGGGCTTATATGCAAATATCCCAAAATAAAACGCACATGCGAATATAAAGTGTTCACAGGGGTATATATGCAAATAAACAAAACATTTTAATCAATGAATAACATCCAGAACTACATGGCATATATTGCAAATAACCCAGAATAACACGTGACGACGCACGTGGCTCACAACAGGCGGGGGTATAAGTGCAAATAAAAATAAGTACGAGGTCCTTGGTGCAAATATCCCAGAAAATAAACACTTGAATTAAAAGTTACAGGACTGAAAAGAAATGGAACAAACTACGAGGGGGCCCTATGATATTTACCCCTTATTAGCCGACGGTCGGATAGGCGCCACGTGTATGATCTGACGGCTGGATGTGCGGGCGCTACTCCTCTCTTCTCCTCTTCGGCTCGATCGACGGTGGGGAGAGGCCCACGTGTATGATCGGACGTCTGAAACGCTGGCACCTCTCTCCTCTGCTATCAATGGTCCAGATGCGCTCCTCGGGTGGATCGACGGTTGCTGCTCCTTCAAGGATGGACGCTCAGGATCAGAACTGGAGCTGGAGCGTCATCGGACGGCTCTGGATGATGGAGGAAGAACTCGACGCCGGTGAAGTTCGCCGGCCTCCTGCGTGCGCTCCGGTCCTCCTCAGCTGCTGCTAATGATCTGAACACGTTCCTGAAGGCTGCCCGCAGCTGACGGTGATGGCCAATGGCCCAGCCGAGCCCTGGAGGGGCTCCGGCGAGGCCTGGCGGCGCGAAGCTCCGGTCTGAACGATAGGGGGGCTCAGATGCCTCCCTTTGGACCTGCAAAGTAGACACGAAGGTTCGCGGGTCGAGGGCAAAATGCCTCGACCCCAGAAAGTGGGGTGAAGATGGTCTGTGCGGTGGGGCGAGCGAGCTCCGGCGAGGTGGAGACGATGGAGCTCGATTCCCAGATCCTGTGCGATCTGGGTTGAGTGAAAGGGCGTAGAAGGTGCACGGGGATACGGCGGAGGTGATGAGATGGTCCGATGATCGAGATATAGAGCGAGGCAGTCGGAATCAACGGAACACAGCAATGGATCGATTTGGGGGTAATCTGAAATTACACTAAATGGGTAGGAACTAGGGTTACCTGATGGATGCTGGAGACTATGCTGGAGCTGCTCTTGCTCCTGGTCGTAGCTTCGAAGGGCGTCAAGGCCTGAAGCTCGATGCTCGACGCTGGTGGCGGAGCACGGCGGCGAAAAACGCCGGATCGATGGTAGGGACACCCTCACCTCACTGCAACAGGGTCAACCTCGAGCTGTCACCTCGGGCTATGCTCTGGAGGTCACGGGAACAAGGATGGCGATCCAAAGATGGGGCGCGGAGGCGGCGGAGGTGCGAATATATAAGGTGACAACGTCGATTAGGGTTGAGGGCTGACGGCTAAGGAATGCGTTGATTTGATGGCGAAGGATCCGGCGAGGGAGAGGGATGAACGGCGAAGAATCCGGGCATGGGATATGCGTGGGAGACAGCCTGGAGACGCGTGGGAAATTCGGCGAAGGTGGGGCGGCGCGCGGCTTCCAGAAAAGGAAGGAGTCCGCGGGGGAGTTGACCGGGGTCAACAGTCCCCCGTGGACCAATCAGGAGCGGCCACGTGTGCCCGATTTTTGTTTATTTATTTTAGGGTAGAAATAGGCCGAATTAAAGAAAACTCAAAACATGAAATATTTTTCTTTTATTTTTTTCTATTTTTTGGTGATTTTTAATTAATTTTTGGAAATAAGAATAGGGTAGCTATATATATAGGTATATGTACACTATATGGAGTTTTTATTTTTGATTTTTTTATTTGTTATTTTTATGCGTTTTTATGCTCATTTTGTATTTTATTTATTTACAAAATAAAATATGGAATAAAATGGTATTTTTATTTTATTTTAATTATTTATACACAAGGGTGAAATAAATAGTTATATACATTTATATACATGGTATTTATACAATGTATTTTTGTAAATTTCAATTTTGTAATTTTTATTTGATTTTTGTTTTGTTTCTTGTTATTTTATATATTTACAATATGTAACATAGAATATTTACAAAAAGTTTAGAAAATAATTGAATTTATTTACAAGGTTAAATAAATACATGGGTGATGGTCTATACACATGGTGAAGGAAGGGTATTTTTGATCTTTTTGCTTTTCATCTTTTTATTTTGTTTTTGATATTTTCTAAATATACAAAATATGTATAAGCATATTTTTGGGTGAGGAAAATATATAAAGATTTATTTATTTACAAATATATACATATGTGAGCCCCTATCTCCCTCTACTTGGCTTTTATGCGGTCAGGCCCATGCTGAGCCCTCCCTTGGGTTAGGTTGCTCAATATTTATTCTAAATATTTCCCTCTTTTTCTTTTTGCTCTTTATTCTTTTATTTTGTGCACAAAAACATGCTAATTATAGGTTTTTACACAATGCATGCTTTTGGTAATTATTTGTATTTACACATATCTACATGTATTTGCAAAGGGTTTTTGTAGCTAAAATAGAAGAATAAAGAGTGATGAATGGGTATTCATCAGATAGCACGAGGACGAGCATTCCCCCTTTGTCCGTCGATGATGCCTTCTGCCAAGCCACATGTCCAGAACACAGTGGACGTATACGTTGCGGAGGACGTGGAGAAATGATCCGTACATGGTACGGAATGGGTGGTGCAAGTGGGTCTCATACTTCCTCGCAAGGGAGCCAGAGGGAAAGAGAGATGGAGAGGGAGCTGTGCGACATCAAGGCAAAGATGTCAGCACAGGATGAAGAGATGGCTAAGATGCATATGGACATGGTGAATTTCATGGCATACATAAGCCGTCTTCAAAGACAGGCTCCGACTCCAGTAGAACCTGCACAACTCGGCGATGATGAGGAAAGTGATGAGGAGAGCGAGGAAAGTGAAGAATCGGAATAGATTACCATGGATGTAAAATATGTATGTAATAAATTTTAGTTTTATCTTGAACATTTTGTTGTAATCTTTCTATTAGTGGCTACGATGATGTGGAACTGAAAAACTGTTTATTTTTAAGTATTATGTTGTGGAAATTTGGTTTCTTTTAAGTGTCCTATGTGGTTTTACGGCAGGAGCATGCCAAAAACACCATGAATTCATTAATTTTTTTTGCTGTCAGAGGGTATTAGGGGTGGTTCTAACTGTCTCCTATTGTCCTACAGAAACGTCCCATCTGTCCAAAATAGCTCAAGGGACGCATTCTTGCCTTTCAAAGATTAAAGGGGACGGTTGTAACCGTCCCCAAAGCTCTTCTGTTGGTGTCTCTATAGACCCCAATGAGGACGGGATGGTTCGAACCGTCTCCTTTGATTATCAAGGGGGATGGTTCTAACCGTCCCTTTCGTATGATAGGCACTCGTTGTCTCCTTTTGGTGCCCATGGGACCTAAAGGGGACGATTAAAACCGTCCTCAAAGGTCTTCTGTTGGCGTCTCTGTAGGCCCTATCAAGCAGGAGGGACGGTTGAAACCGTCCCCTATGATCATCAAGGGGGACAGTTGCAACCGTCCCTCCTGCTTGAAAGGACCTGGCTGTCTCAATTTTGCAAACATGATGGTTAAACGGGACGGTCGAAACCGTCCCTTAAAGCCTTTTGTTGGCATCGCTACAGGTCCTTTTGATAGAGGGGACGATCGCAACCGTCCCCATTACTTAACGTAGGCGACGGTTGCGACCGTCGCATCCGTTTGACATCGACTCCCTGTCGGCGATATCGACCTGTGGGACCTAATGGGGACGGTTGTAATCATCCTAAGGTCTTCTGTGGCCGTCTCGAAATGATCTTCGAGCATAGGGGACGATTATAACTGTCCCCTATGTTCTTATTACGGGGACGATGGAAACCATTCCTATTATGCATGGTATTAGGGACGGTCGTAACTGTCCCCATTCTTTAACGTTAAAGGGACGGTTACAACTGTCCCTAATGGTTGAGTAAAAGGGACGTTCGCGGTACGCGTCCCCTTTGATTAAATGAGATGGCGGCAGAGGGGACAGTCTCGTGACCGTCCCCTCTGATCAGAAGGGACGGTTATTATAGCAAAAAGGACGGTTCTCGATCGTCCCCTCAGGGTCATCTGCTTGTAGTGAGTCAATCATCCAACCTAGCCATCATGGGTCTCCACTCGCATGCCTGAAGCCGCCTGCCACGAGTGGAAGCCTAAAGTATGTGACATGTGAAATACAGAAGTAGTATCCCTAGGTACTATCTTGTGGTCCACACAAAGCGGGACCACTAAGTCGATGTGATGACAAACTAAGAACCTCCTTGATAAATTTAACTATTAACCCACACAATATAGGAATCAAGCAAAGAAATCAGGGTGTGAATAAAAATTTATTATACCCTAGGATGAATGTGTATAGTGGACAAGTAGGTAGGGGTTGAACACAGGATGACAAGTTGGTGTAGCAGGTATATTATTTATAAATAAATAATGAATAATAATATAGGTATAAATGTATACTATTTTCTTAATTATTTGCTTAAGTTTTTTGTGGGTTTTTAATTTAATCAAACAACTCCTTATTTTATTTTATATTTATATTATTTTCTAAAAAAGATTAATTTTTTTATTTTTAATTTAATAATATATGAGTAATATATAAGGATGTATATAGATATATAAGCTATATATACATATAATAAATAATATATAATACAATATATATATAACAATCAGAAAATAACCACAAAGAATAGTCATGCTTATTTTTTAAGGTTTTAAAATATATTTATAATATTTATAAAAATTAATAATAATATAATCAATATATAATAGTATATAGGTATATATAAGCTATGTAAGTTATACTATATAAATATATAAATAAAAATATGCAAAAATAACTAAATAAAATATTTTGTAGTTTTTAAATATTTTTCTATTTTTTATGGATTTTAGGGATTTTTTTCCAATTTTTATATTTTTAAGTCCAGAAATAAAGCAAAACAATGCCTATTTTAAATAGGCCGAATTGATTTGAGATTTAAAAATAGGAAATGGTCTTAAAATTTCTCAAAATCAATATGTGTGTGTGTAAGAGAAAAAATATTTTGGGATTTTTTTAGAATATTTTATAACTCTTTTAGGGTTAGTAAGGATTCGCTAATTTTAAGAGTTTCTTTTGAGATTTATTTATGATTTTTAATCTGTCATCATAAATTAGGGTAATAAACAGTAGGTAATTTTTTTTTGAATTTTTAAAATTGGTTTTATATTCGGGAATAAAATACCTTTCTCAATTTTTAATAAATAATAAATGCATGAAAAATGGCACATAAAAATTATAACGTGAATAAATAACCAATCACACACTTACATCTATTTTTTTAGATTTTTTAGAGCACAAGAGTTATTTTAAGTACAAGGAAATGCATAAATAAAAATAAATCATGCTGTGAAAATACGAACGAGTCCTACTAGAGGGTCTTGTCAATTCACAAGGCCGATCGACAATCGTAGAGGAGACCGCTCCAGGAAACCGTCTGTTTCAACAATCAACCCACAAATAAAAATCAGGAAGTAAAGATACAGTGTGGATCAAAATTTATTGTAAATCCTACAAGAAAATGTGTCTACCGACAAGTAGAGTAGGGTATTGAACACAAGGAACATACTATGTAGCACTCAATATTATTTATAAATTAATAATGAATAAATAATATTAGGGTGTATATATAGGTATGCACACTCTTAACCTACGGATGTATGTTTTTTATTATATACTTTTAGATTATATTTATAGATATGTTTATATTTTTTATATTTTTTTATAATTACTTTTTCTTTTTATAGAAGATATATATATAATTTATAAGGCTATATATACAATATAGGATAATAAGGATAAAATATAACTAGAAATAAAGGAAAATTGCAAAATTAAACAATTTTGTATTTTAAATAATTTTATACTATTTTTTATATTTTAGTGAATTTTGCTAAGTTTTATATAAAAAATAGGGATAAAATAATAGGCCGAGATTGAAATGGAAAGTAAAAAAGGAAATTTAGTCTAAAATTTTTCCAAATAAATTTTAATATGTAGATAATAATAGAAATAAAATTATAAAATAGAAAGCAATATTTTCGGATTTTTTTTGAAATTTTATAGATTTTTATAAATGTTTTGGGGGTTTTTCAATTTTTAAATATTTTCTTTTCTATTTTTCGTGATTTTTGGTCTGAAGGCTAAAAGTACTTAAATAAATAAAGTATTTTTTTGGGAATTATTCAAAAAAAATTATTTTTTTGGTTTTTTAAGATAAATAGGGATTGGTAATGCACTATTTTATTTTAAAAAATAGGAAAAGGGCATAAAATGCAAATGCAAATTTATAGTATGAACATGCATTCATCCAGGTACCTACTCCTATTTTTTGGTAATTTTTGAGCCATAGCAACTATTTTTTATAAATAGAAAACGACACAAAAATATTCAACCAGACAGGGGTATAATTGCAAATATAAATGAAAGTGAGGGTCATAATGCGATTTCTCCCAAAATTTAACACTGATACATAAATTTTATGTATTAAAACAATTACAATAACTCGCAAGGGCTTACATGCAATTTTCACAAGATGACACATGTACTTGCACATGACTCTAGCAAGGACTAAATTGCAATATACAAAAATCTAGGGGGCTACATGTAATTTGTCCACAAAATTTTTAAACTACATAACATATTTACAGGACTCTAAAGATATACCCACTTACACCTAGAATCCAACCGTCCCAAGAGTGCCATGTGGCTGATCTGACGGTCTCCTTCACATACCCCTTTGCGGATAATCAGCGATCCATATTAGATCTGGACTGTTGTTCTTGATCGAACGTCGTTGAGGGGCGTCGCAAGAACAACAAAGAACAGGACTACGACGAGACGCGATTCTTCGTTCCTTTGTGCTCCCATGGTCGTTCTCTACTCCGACAAGGCCAACAGGTAGCTGGGCTTCCTCTGCGTACGTCTGTATCCTCCGATGTACTCGAGGGGGATCAGAAATCCCAGATGGCTCCAAGTAACTTGTAGCTTCTCCCAGGCTTCTCGATCGCTCCAGAAGACTCTCTTTTGCCTAAGACCTGCACCAAATAATTAGGTGGCTCGAGACGACCGTCTTAGCCCAAAACTTGAAGCGTAAAGCTTCGTGTATGTGGTTAAGCGAAGAAGCTCAGTGAGTCGATTGGTATGAGCTTCGAATCGCTTGATTTCGAGCAGGAACCAAGGAGATAAGGCAGGGGATTGACGAAGAATGCATCTGGGACCGAAGATGGAGTGATAATGGGTTGGAACGGTCATAATTTGCGGTGCACAGGCCTAGAGCTCGAGTTCCAGGCGATCAGAAAAGTTGGGATTCATGCAACGCTATGATGACATGCCTGGCAACTCGGGTTAAGTATGTAAATAAACAATGGTCGTTGTGACCCAAATCACCAAGCGCGGTCAATCGAGAAAAATGTATTTCAAACCACTCAAAATAAGATAAATCAATCAAAGAAAATGTAAGCGATTTTCGCTATTCTTTTTACCTGGTATAGCGACCAGGGTCTAACACAAGGAGCACGATTTAAAAAAAAGTAGTCAATTTAGGAAATGAATTTTTAGTGGTTTTTGAATTTTTAGTTTTTTTTGAATAAGGCATAAAGGATAAAAACACACGCACACACTCTTTTTGTATTTTTCAGAATAGTAAAAAACACTCAGAAAATAAAAAAGAAAATATTTTTGTATTTTATATAATTTAAAATATTTTTGATAATTTTTTCATATTTTTCTGATGTTTTTGTGATTTTATAAAAATCAACAGTGAAAAATAAAGCAAACAGTGGACAGTCAGGAGTATTTTGCAACTTAAAAACACTTAAATTGTCCAATAATCCTGGAAATTATTTTTTAAAATAAACTACAAAGCAATATCTACAATCACAAACTTAAATCACAATTTTTGGATTTTCCTAGAATTTTCTACAATTTTTTAAGTTTTTTATTTTTCGTAATTTTTTGGTTTTTATAAAGAGTTAATGAACAAAAATTGGAAAGAAATTAAAAGACACCAAAGCACACCTACACTAATTTTTTGAATTTTTAAGCAATTTTTTTTTGAATTTTTATGAATTTTCAAATTTCAGACAAGCAAAAAGTCACTGTTTTTGAATTTTTCGAAATATCAAATATCAACAAAATGCTATGAAAATTTTATACAATGTTCACATGCATAGCAGAAGCATAATTATTTTTTTGAGAATTTTTAGACAATGTAAATATTTAAAGTTTTTGTATCAAAATGTAACAAGAAATAAAAAGAGGAAAGAAGAGTGTAAAATACTCTCTAAACGTGTGCCACACACGTGACTGGCTTTGGAGTGCAGGGGCTTTATTGCAAATTCGACAATTGACAGGGGCGTTTTCGAAGTTTTCTCAAATATTTTTATTTCAAAGATCCCACTAGGTTCTTCGTTTCCAAGAGAGGCACAAGGGGAGTGCAAGGGCCGCCGCCCAGATCTGGAATACGGAGCGGGGCCGCGACCGGGCGGTGGTCGGCGCCTGTTGGAGTGGTCGACGGCGGGTGGTGATGGTTGGCGGCTCGCGCACTGCCGTTTGCGGAGGAGGCCGTGTGGGGGCTGCGCACAGGGGCGGAGAAGACGACCAGAGAGGGATGCGGGGTCGCGCGTGGAGGAGACGGCGGGGCGGAGGGCGCTTGGGCGAACGGCTGCACATGCGGGAGACGTGCCGTGGCTATGGAGGTGGCCAGCTGGAGGTCGGGTCATGCGGGGATGACGGCCGGGCGGCCACGTGGTGCTCGACGGTTGCACCGCCGCGGAAGGAGAGCGCCTACACGGGTGTTGGCTGACCGGAGGTGGTCTAGTGGCGGGTCAGGGAGCGGGTTGAGGCGCCGCCTCACGCGTCAGAAAACTCCTGGCGGGAAGTCGGCGAGGGTTGCGATGCCTTGTCGGTGGGAGGCATGCAGCCGTGCCGCTGGGGGGGCACGGTGTCTGGCGGAGTCGCGCGTGACCTGTTCCTTTTTTTATTTTTTTTTGTTTTAATGTAAACAGAAATAGAGATAATAAAAAAATATTGTTTTATAATTTTTTCTGTTAACAGGAACGGTTAAAAAAAATAAAAAACTTTATATTATTTTTTTATTTTTATTATTTTATATATTTTTCCTTTATTTTCCTGCAAAAAGATATGAGAGAGAAAAACAACTAATTGTTTTTTTATTTTTTTTAATTTTTAGATGAACCTGCAAAACAAAGATTAGAGAGATGAAAACAAATATATGATTTTTTTTTATTTTTATTTTATTTATATACACAATAGGATGGATGAACGATTGTGGATCTTGGCGATATGGGAGAGAGATCCGTGACTCCGACCACCATGCGTGGTCGGAGATGATAGGTTGTGCGAGGTAGAACGTGAAATGGAGGGATTGAGAAAATGGTATGAAAAGTCAACGTCGGACGTTAATGTATGTGGTGAATATTTTTGTGATGATTTTTAATATCTAAGGACTAATAAAATGTGAGCAAAAACTAGATCTACGATTTACTTAAGAAAATGACGGGAAATAAAAGTGGATCTCACCTTGGGTTCGGAAATGCCGTGATGGCCTCGATGAGGGCCGACGCGCTGTCACCGGACGGCTCGGAGGCTAGGCACCCTTCTTCAACAAGACGACTCTCGGAGATCGGGCTCCTCAACCAAAGATCGATCAAAGAATGAATGAATGAGGAGGAGTCCCAATAAAAAGAGAAGGAAAAATAAAAAATGGAAGATATGTACAAATAAAGAAAGTAATTAGTGGCTATTTAAATAAAAAAATTAAATTAAATTAATTATTTATTTAAAAATGAAATTCAGATTGAATTAAAATAAAATAATTAATTAATTTACAAAAAATAATTAGCCACCTTAATGGTGTCTACTTAAGGTAGAAAATCAAATCTTATATACATGGTATGCTATAAAATCAATTAATTCAAATAAATAAAATAATTAAATATGAATCTCGTAATTAAATTAAATGAATTAATTAATGAGAGATATTTTATTTTATTGGTGATTTTTATAAGAGGAAGTTAGTTGTATATAAATATTATGTACATATAATGCAATATACACATGTATAAATAAGGAAATAATTTTTTATATCCTTTTTTTAATTTTTTGTTTATATTTTTATTGTTATTTTTAATAAAAAATATATTTACAATTATGTACTAAAAATAATTATTAATAAATATGTACAACAAAAAGTGGTGAAACTGCACAAAACACCCTAGAAAATCGACTTTTCAACCGTAACTCCAAAAATTATGAAACCACAACCAGTTGAAAGATAATTTATTTAGAGTATAATGGAAGTGATTTTGATTCAATTTGAGCTTGTATGGAGTCGGAATTGATATTTCAATTATTGATTTGCGGCTTTTTCTGAGTGTGATTATTGGTAGTATGTACATTATTTTATTTTACATTTATTTTTATAATTTACAACACATTTTTATTTACAACTTTTGTTTACAAAAATATTAATTTGAGGTCAAATTATATACAAATAAAATAATGTAAGTTTTGTACAAATATAAATGAAAAATATTTACAAAACATTTTTATATTTTTGACAGAAGACCCTATCTCCCCCTACTTTATTCTTGGTCGATCAGGTCAAGTCTTGACCTTCTCTCAGGATTCGAGTCAGTATGTATTTATTGCATAAATACCTCCTTTTCTTATTCTTTTCTTCTTTATTCTTTTATTTATGTACAAAAATGTTAAAAATGCATATTTAACAAATGCATGCAAAATGGTAAATTCATGGAATTAGTGGGTATTTATAGGTGTTTGACTAAGGAATGAGGCTAAAATAAAAGAATAAAGACAATAAATCATGGATTCATCATTTCCCTATACTTTACCTTTGCTAGTCCCTTAGCAAACACTTATTTTGGAAAATAAGTGAAAACAAAAATAAAGAAATGAAAAAGGAAAGAAGTTAGAACAATGTTGACTTTTAAACTTATCTTCATAAAAATGTAGTATGGAGCTCTGTCGGGCCTTTGGATTATTCGTGTGTCAGAACCTTAATGGGAAATGGATTTAAAACCTAACAACCTTAAGTTCCTAAGTTCCATAAGACTCCTATTCAGGTCTCCTCAACAGCCAGATCCGAACAAGTCTACATAGAAAAATTCTTATGACTATGAATCTTTTCTTGTACGTGTAAGTGAAATATAGTTCCTCATCTCAAAAGTAGCAAAGAAACAACCTCTCTCAACAAGGTAACTCTAATCCCTCAGTCTGGCAACTCTTTCCTCGAGAAGCAGGGATATTCCCTTCTAAGTTCAAGTACAACCATCTCAAGAAGAGGGGGTGGAGAAGAGAATGGATGGTAACCAGTGTAGTTACCTATCCTTGGATGCATGGCCAGTATAGCCATGTCACCCACAGCAAGCTCACAAATATTTGACTTTGAAGCTCTTATTCCTTTTTTTCACTTGTATATACACTCCGACAGGCATTTTACTTTTCTATCAGGCCTGTCTATTTTTAGAGATTTTGCATTTTTTTCTTTTTTTTGACAATATATACAAGGTGCAACATGTACATAAGGAGTTTTTCCTCTTAAACCAGTAGACTATCCCTCTTTTGAAGCATTATTGCAACCCCACATCACTCTGTTTTTAGACCTCAACATCACCAAACCAGGTTGAGACGCACTTCCCTCCCTAGAGGAGGACGAGAGGTTCCGCCTAGATGTACTACCCTCGTATGCTACCCCAAGCCAAAAGTTTCTGCCCCCTCACTACCTCCTCCATGAAGAGCTATGTGTAGAGTGCATTGTCCAAGGTAAGCCACGGTCTGAAAGAATCATGCGTGTGTTATTAAATATTCTACTTAGACTAATCAAGATGATATGTGAACATAGTCTTATGGATTCAAAGAATTAAGTCACTAGGACCTGAAAAGTCTTAATTCCATTTCTTCTAAGGTTCCTCTGAAATTAAGTGGATTAAGGTCCAACTAAGCTCCATTCTTCAAATTTATTCCAGACTTTGTTTAAATGTCAAAATCATCCTGAAAAATGCACATGCTAATGCAAGAAATATGTGCATGCAAGGAAAAGAAATCAAAAATCATTTTGTGAAACAATTTTCAAAATTTTGAAATTTTTATGGATTTTTGAAAAATGATGCACATGCAAAAAGTTTTTTTATGCAAAAGATTAGACATATACACAAGTATATACATAATTTTTTTAGAAAAGTTAGGGATGAGATACATATATACCCAAGAGTGAGTTAATTATTTTAAAAGAATCAGATGCAAGAATTTACAACTTGAGTAATTGGTATATACTGTTTGATTTTTTTGTGATGCATATATTCCTCAAATTTTTTTAAAAATAATTTACAAAAAATTTGAAAACTATAGTCCAAAATATTTTTTCACCCAATTTTACAATCGTTTACAATCATTTGAAAACAATTTTGCAAACATTTTTCAAATAGTATATATAGATTTTCAAAATAATATTTCAACCATTTTCCAAACATTTGCAAATAGTTTTACAAAATCTTTTTTTCACACGAAGAGAAAAATTTTCTACAAGCCACAATATTTTTACAAGGTTGAAAATATTTTTCAAACAATTTTCAAATAGTTTTCAAAAGGATTTTTCAAAAAGATTTTCAAACTACTTTCAAAATATTTTTCAAAATATTTTAACCAGACTTATTAGTCAGTAGGTACAAAAAGAATTTTGAGGAAATATCTGCATCTTTTTTATTAGTTAGTTTTTTTACCCAGTATTTATACATTATTTTAGCCATATTAAAAAATAACAAAAGTACGAGTTATGGCTAAAGTATATATTCAATATACGACACCCCCTATACTTAGCTCGAACTATATCTTCATAGTGATCAAAGAGCTGCAAAGGAAGACATAAATCGTGCTAAATATTGGGAAGTGAAAAGAATGCTATGCTACAACGACGAATAAAAGAATATAATCAATAGGAGTCGGTGATCCCCCTATACTTAGGATCAAGTAATCCTAAGTATCGAAGACTGTACACAAGGGAAAACTGAGGAGTAGAATGTACAGAGTCTACCTCCCCTATACTTAGGATAAAATATCCCTAAGTATAGGTAACAAAACAGAGGTAAAAAGAATCAAAAGAATAATCACAAGTCTGACACCCCCCCTAACTTAGGGTAAAGTACACCCTAAGTATGGAATGATCATGAGATGGAGATGGGGTGATAGACAAAAGAATGTATGATATGAACAGAATGGATCTAGACAATCGAACAATGTTGAGGTACCTCTCAACAAGCGCTAGAGTTTACGCCCCTAGCTGGGCACAAATGCTAGGATAACACAGTATCAAGGTTCAGGACGACATCTGTAATGCAAACACCGTACTGTTGTTGTCGTCTCGGTGGGAGAACAACAACGAACTCAACGGAGTGGATGATCATAACACCCAGATAAACAATCAGGCATGTGTTTGCTACCGGGTAAAGAGATGGGCAGATGAAATCAGGCTTCGGTAGCACAAAAGAAATCATCGGCTCAAGATCTGTATGGAGTGAAAGGGCATAGCCGAAGAAGTCGAACGAGGAAAATGAAGGATCTGTCAGGGAATCCTCCACATCAATCACCGTCTCGAACAGATAAGGAAGATCAAGATCAGGAGACTCACTAGAAAGGTTGATATCCGATGCATATAATGTAGACAAATCAGTGAAATCATCGAATAACTCAAAGATCGGGTCTTCCTCGCGAGGGTCGTCGAGGAGAGAAACCTCAAACTCATGTTCCAAAATATCAAAATGCTCGGTCTCGTGATCCTATAGATCGGATGCACTCTCAGAAATTGAAACCGAGTATACAGGGTCCGTGGCATCCTCCCACAGATAACCCTCGGGGAGTAATGCCAAATCATCAGGAAATTAGGGATCTATGTTGTCAAATATTAGGTCCTCTAAAAATATATCGACCTCATCAACTGGGAGGACACAAAACTCAAATACGGGACTATCAAAGTCTGTCAAATCAAAAATCGATCCCTCATCAATCTCTCTATGCTGAGATGAATCCAAATTTATCTCTGAATATGAGAAGATCTTCTGAAGAATAGACAATGAATCAACTGCGTATGGACACTGGATTAACTCAAAGGATGGTTGAGATGTGGGCTCCTCCTTTATTTCTTGGGATACTAGCAAATCTAGAATACAAGAATCCTCGATGTGAAACTGCGGGACTGGCTCAAAATCTGGCTATAAATCCAACGGGTACTCGACCAATGTCCGACTCTCGGAACTCACAGTGGTAGTCAACACATCCATCAAATGAGAAGTACTAGCATCCATATCCTCTGATTTGTGTATGTTGTCAAGATCGGCATGATGTGCCACACACTCAACATGTGTCATATCTTCCTCATGCGTCGTCCCGAATAAATCATCTCGTGAATATGGGATGTCTGAAAGTGTATCCAAGATGATCTCAACTAAATCCAGGTCGGGACAACGGTGTGAACCACCACACGAGGTAATGACATATGCAATATACGGGTAAGGTCAGTCATCGAAAATCCATGATCTAGAAATCGCCTCAAAAGATCTCGTAACCACAACCATGAATCTATCAATGGCTCCTAGGGGTCAACAGAAAAATCATGAATACAGAACCGCATCATCTCTGCTCTACGCTGGGGGTAAAATCTCTGCAAGAACAACGATCATAAATCTCCCCACATAGTAATCTTCCTTTCCAATCGTCTGTGCCAACTCTTGGCTTTACTCTGAAGTGTAAATGGGAAGGTAAGCGGCATCATGTCCTCAGAAGTGATATCTGAATATGACCGTGATCCACAAATATCCTCAAACTCATCGATATGCAAATAAGGTTCCTTGTGCACTTCCCTTATAAATTTGGGCAGTAGATCAATGAACTCTAAATCCAGAATGAAGGGTCTCAAAGTAGAAGCGGACTGCGCTTCCTGATCTTGGTTCTCATCCATCATCCTACGATAGAAGTCATCTAAAGCTTGCAACTGCACCATATGATCGCCTACGGGATGCACTCTCATCTCAATAAGGTGATCGCCCGTGTTTTGTGTTTGGTCAATCTGGTCTCCTCGGGCTTCACTCACAGCATGTCCTGAATGGGAGGGTGGGTAGGGAGAATATGGGAAATCAGATGGAGTTCCGACCTCCCAAGAGAGTGGGCGGGAATGATGGGCATGAAGATAAGAAGCCGTAAAATCCGGCTGGAATGGAATGCATCCCATCATGAAGAGAGGGAAATGAAGGGAGGGAGGGTGGGATAGAAGGAAGTGAAAGAAAGAAAAGGCAGGAAGGAAGAGAGAGATAGAAGGGAGGGAGGGTGGGATAGAGACAGAAGGTGACTACTAATGATTCAAAGAATGATCGTAACCGACTCACACCAAAGACATACAAAATACAAAGCAAACCCCCAGTTCACCAACTCAACACAAATCTGACCGTGAGAGTTCGATCTTTATCTTTTCAATTTTAAGAGTTAGGTGATCAACAAAAATTATACAAACACTTAGGAGGCTTTATGGGATTTGGACACTACTCCTTAGTGTGTACGCGAGCAATTAAAAGCGCAAACAATGAGGGGGTCTCTCTCCCAAAATAATGAAGTGATCAATTACGTTTATTTTAAAGGTCAAATTCAATTAACAGTCCAAATTTTTAATTTTTGATTTTCTATTTTTTTTATTATTTTTTTAAAAATAACGTCTAACGAGTTTTCCGATTTCCTCTTTGATTAATTTGTGTTGAAAACAGGGGGAGGAAGTTGAAAAAGCCAATGCACGGTCAAACACAATGATGTATGCAGTGATAGAAAAATGCGTACCTCACTCCAGGACTCTACATGCTATATGATCCGTGCATAAAATAAATGTAGAAATTAAACTACAAATATGATGCACGAAGAAAACGACCTTAGGCGAAAGATTTCTACATGTGAAGAACAATAGCTAATAGGTCAACAAGAGAGGTCGGAGTCCGATCTCTGATGCCGATCGGTGTCCGCCACAACGGATCCTGCCAGCGCTGTATACGGCCTCTAGCGGCACGTGACCTCTCAGGTATCCTAGATTAGCTTTTTCTTTGTGATTTAATTAACTAAGTCCAGTTATCGATTTATAGGTACAGACAGCTAATTAGGGCTGGGACCTTAATTAAATATGTCACAATCAAGATAAAATCCTAAGTCTAGGGACCAGATTCTACGCGAATCAAAAATAGGAAAAATGCAAGAAAACAAAACTGGCGAAAAACAGCGGTGAGGTCCCCCAAGTGTATCGACACTTAGCGAAACAGACCCCGAGTAATAGTCCAAGTCCACAAGGCCTAAATTATACAAATATGCAGAAATGTTCTCTCAAATATAATAAAAAATCTTCTTTAATTCCCTGCTCTTCCTCTTGTGTGGGTCCTCAAAAAGTAAACTCTAAGTCATCCTCCAAGCAGTTCCTCGCACAAAAATCAAAGAGTGAAGGTCAGAAAATAATTACAATATAGAGAGATAAATACCATAAAATAGAAAAATGACCACAAAGCCGTGCTCCCCGGTAACAGTGCCATTCTGATGGCACGCCTGGCAACTCAGGTTAAGTATGTAAATAAAAATGGTCGTTGAGACCCAAATCACCAAGCGCGGTCAATTGAGTATTTCAAACCACTCAAAATAAGATAAATCAATCAAAGTAAATGTAAGCGGTTTTCGCTATTCTTTTTACCTGGTATAGCAACCAGGGTCGAACACAAGGAGCACGATTTAAAAACTTAGTCAATTTTCGGAAATGAAGTTTTAGTGGTTTTTGAATTTTTATTTTTTTTTCAAATAAGGCACAAAGGATAAAAACACACGCACACACTCTTTTTGTATTTTTCAGAATAGTAAAAAATATTCAGAAAATTAAAAAGGAAATATTTTTGTGTTTTATATTTTTTAAAATATTTTTGTATTTTTTTCAGATTTTTCTGATGTTTTTGTGATTTTATAAAAATCAAATAGTGAAAAAATAATACAAACAGTGCATAGTTAGGAGTATTTTGCATCTTAAAAATACTTAAATTGCCCAATAATCGTGGAAATTATTTTTAATAAAAAACTACAAAGCAATATCTACAATTAAAAGCTAAAATCACAATTTTTGAATTTTTCTAGAATTTTCTACAATTTTTTAAGATTTTTCATTTTTCACAATTTTTTTTGGATTTTATAAAGAGTTAATGCACAAAAATTGGAAAGAAATTAAAATATACCAAAGCACACCTACATTATTTTTTTGAATTTTTAAGCAATTTTTCGAATTTTTATGAATTTTCAAATTTCGGACAAGCAAAAAGTCATTATTTTTGAATTTTTAAATATATCAAATATCAACAAAATGCTATGAAAATTTTATACAATGTTCACATGCATAGCAGAAGCATACATTATTTTTTTGAGAATTTTCAGACAAATAAAAACATTTATTTAATTCAAAAGGGAACGCAAAATAAAAAGTCCGGACACTAGGGACGGAAATGTAAATATTTAAAGTTATTGTATCAAAATGTAACAAGAAATAAATAGAGGAAAGAATAGTGTAAAATACCCTCTAAACGTGTGCCACGCACGTGATTGGCTTTGGAGTGCATGGGCTTTATTGCAAATTCGACAACTGACAGGGGCGTTTTCGAAGTTTTCCTAAATATTTTTATTTCAAAGATCCCACTAGGGTTCTTTGTTTCCAAGAGAGGCACAAGGGGAGTGCAAGTGCCTGGGCGGACAACTACGTGCACGAGAGGTGCGCCGTGATGATGGAGGTGGCCCGCTGATGAATCTACGTTTCATCATCTTTATTCTATCATTTTGGCCTTAAAACCCCTAGTAAATGCGTGTAAATAGGCTTAATTCAAGCATTTTATCATCCATGCATCATTGTGTAAATAGTGTATAAAACATTATTTTTAATGCCAAAATTATAGAATAAAGAAAAGAAAAAGAATAAAATATCGTAAATATTTATGACCCGAAACCCTGAGACCTAGACATCTTGATGACTAGGTCGACAAGGAATAAAGTAGGGGCAGATAAGGGCCACAAAACCAATAGAAATCCTTTTATTCAATTCATTCTTTATTCATTTTGGAACTTATTTTTGGTTTCACTTTTTATACCTCAAATAAAGAAATTTTGTACATGAAAGTTGTATATAATTAAATAAAGAAAAATGCAAAATTAATTTCACTCAAAAATAATGTTCAGATAAAAACATTATAATCTGAATAAAATTTCAGAATCCCAACTTCCCAAACCTGTATCTCTCAAATAAAAGATCGAAACACATCAAAATCACCTTTAATTGTATATAATTTTAAATAAGCTATTTAATGAAGGTGGTTTCGCTTTTGGAGGAGCTACGATTTGAAAGTTGAGTTTTGGACCCCTATTGTATACTTGTACAGATTAAAATATTCATTTTATTATTTATTCATTATTTTTGTAATTTATATTTTTATAATTTTTTAAATATAATTTACAATATATGCGTATATTAAAACAATAATAAAAACCTAAAGAAGATACAAAAATAAAATACATGTATATAATACATAGGTATAATACCAATACACAAACCTATATAATTAATACTTATATTTTATTAAATGTACAAAACACTTCAGAAAAATAAAATAAAAATATATTTAAGTATATAAAAATATTTTATAAATATATAAAATAATAAACCAAAATAAATAAATTAAATATACAAAATAAAAATAAAATAATAAAATATATAGATATGTATACCTATATAGCCTAAAAATGGAAACTTATTATTTTTATACCTCAAAAAAATAAAATAAAAATCATAATAAAATAATTAGAAAATAATAAACATTTTTATTTAATAATAAAAAATTAATAAATTCCATTATTATTTTAAAATGAATTTACAATTATTTTTTCCAAGGTTTTTTCTGGTTGGTCCACGTGGACGAACCAGATTCCTTCCTTGGTTGACCTCGGTCAACTCTCTGGCCGAGGTCTGGCTTTTGTTAGACTTGGTTTTTTGGCCACTTTCGACCTTTTTTCGAGACTATTCCTTACATCATTTCATGATACTTCCTTCGTGACTTTTTATCCCCATCGATCCATAATACACGCCCTAGGATAATTTTGGGGTTTGGACCGCTGAATCCTCTGATCCACCTCGTTTTTGTAGGCCGCTCGTCAACTCTTTCATATAACCCCCCTCCGTCTCTTTTGAATTTTGAACCCTCCTTTGACCTAATTTGGCCTTCCTCCTTGCGCTCAGGACCGGAGGCCGTGACAGGGCATCCTCCAGCCAACTTGGGAGCGCCTTGCATGCCCGAGGAGCGACTCCATCTCATCTCCGGCCAAGTGGCCGTCGAGGTACCCATCTCGGGTATACACCCTTGAGGTTCGTGTTTTCTTTATTTTTCTTTGCATTTTCTTATTTGCCTTGGTCGTAGGATTCATCCCCATATTCACTTTTGAATCATATTGCCTCGTTCACCTTCGCCGTCACCTTGCCGGAGCTTGCTCCGGCGAGCTCCGTTCTTGCCATTCGCTGCCTCAATCCGTAGCCAGAGGGGAGAGGCACTTTGCCCTTGCCCTCCGTAACACATTTTTCAGGTTTTTGGAGCGTGAAAAGCATCTGGGGGGATTTTTGACATCTCACCGCAGACACCTGATCTTCCTCTTCTTCTCAGATGATGTGGAGGAGCTCTGGGGTGCCTCATGATATTTTGTTTCCTCCAGCTACAGAGAAGGCCTCCAGGAGCGCAGCTACCGTCAGATCAGGAGTCCTATCAGCCATTGATCTGGCCGTGTTCATCCAAGAGCGCAGCTGCCGTCAGATCAGGAGTCTTATCAGCCGCTGATCTTAGCCGAAGATCTAATCTGGGACGTTGCAAGCAAAGGGGTATCGTGGCATGTGATCGCGACACGTGGATAAGTCAAAGAATATCAACCGTCCGATTGCCCACCTGCTTTGGGTATTTTGCAGTCATAACCCGAGGCATTTTTATATTTAATAGTTAATATTAAATCTTTCATTGACCATTAAAAACTTTTGTGAAATTTGCATATAGCCACCCCTGGTTTTTGTAATATTGCTTTATAGTCCTTGCCAGGTCACGAGCTCGACGCACGTGACTTGGCAATTTTGCACTTTCACCCGCGAGGTTCTGGTTTTTTATATTTAGTCTGTAAACATTTTTTTAGTTATAAAGTTTCCGGAATATTGCACTTTGGCCCTTCAACTTTTAGCTAATTACACAAATGCCCCTGTCAGGACTCCATTTTCTTTTTGTTTCTTTTATTTATTTCATGCATCTCTAAATTATTAAAAATTCCTAAAAAAATACCATTGCTTTTTGTTTAGTTGCCCTTTCCGACATATTTTTGTTTTGCATTTTCATTGCATTTTTATATTTATAAAAATTCAAAAACAAGCATTTTCTCTACTATTTGCATTCTAAAATCTATAAAAATTATAAAAACACCTCAAAAAATTCTCCAAAAAAATATTTTGCTTATTTTAGTGTTTTTAACTTCCATCAAGAAAAACATTAAAAAATACAAAAGAAAACCCATAAAAAATATAAAAACTCTAAAAATCTTCATAAAAATATAAAAAATTCATAAAAAATCCTAAAAATATAATCTCTATTTCCAAATTTTCTTTAATTTATTTTATTTAATTTAAAATTAATTTGGAGAATTTTTGTTACTGTTTGATATTTTATTTCTCCATTTTTAGTTTCAGCTTTTATTTCAATGTTTTAAGTATTTTTTACTTTAAAAATACCAAAAAAATTAGGAAACTATATATAGAAAAATCAAAAAAATATTAGAAAATTATAAAAGGCACAAAAAATATTTTATTTTCTGAATTTTGCTTATTTTTACCTATTTTTATAAATACTTTATCCCTCTCTTTCATACTGTGTATATATATTCTATTTAAAGAAAAAGAAAATATGAAAAATATAAAATACAAAAGGAAAATAGAATATTAGAAAATTAAAAATCAAAATACAAAAATATAAAATTAAAAATAAAAAAATATATAAAATTAAAAACCCACAAAAAATAGCATAGATAGACATTTGATCACAATCACATTTTGTGCATTATTGCCCAGTCTACTTGTTTTCTCCCTGTGTTCGACCTCTACACTGCTTACACACTATACACATCCTTTGTAGAGTTATAATAAATTTTAACTCCGCATCGCTTTTCATTGTTTGATTCTTGTTGTGGGTTAATTGTAGTTTGAATTGGGATTCTTACGGGTCGCCTCGGCGACACTGTGATCCCTCCTTGTGTGGATTACTTTAGACCCATGAAAAATCCCGTTCAAAACCCGCTGGAGGTCAGGCCGTGCAGGGATGACGGTCGGACGACCGCGTGGTGCTCGGTGGTTGCACCACCGTAGAAGGAGAGCGCCGACGCGGGTGTTGGCGGACTGGAGGCGGTCTGGTGGCGGGTCAGGGAGCGGGCGGAGGTGCCGCCTCGTGCGGCGGAAGACTCCTGGCGGGGAGGCGACGAGGGTTGCGGTGCCTTGTCGGCAGGAGGCGTGCGGCCGCGCCGCTGGCGGAGGCACGGTGTCTAGCGACGCCACCCATGACCTGTTCCTTATTTTTTTTATTTTTTTTGTTTTAATGTGAATAGAAATAGAGATAATAAAAAAAATAATTTTTATAGTTTTTTTGTTAACAAGAATGGTTAAAAAAATTATTATTTATTATTTTTATTATTTTATATTTTTCTTTGTTTTCCTGCAAAAAGAATGCAAGAGAGAAAAACAACTAATTGTTTTTTTATTTTTTTTTAATTTTTTAGATGAATATGCAAAACAAAGATTAGAGAGATGAAAACAAATATATCATTTTTTATTTTTATTTTATTTATATACACAATAGGATGGATGAACGATTGTGGATCTTGGCGATATGGGAGAGAGATCCGTGACTCCGACCACCGTGCGTGGTCGGAGATGATAGGTTGTGCGAGGTAGAACGTGAAATGGAGGGATTGAGAAAATGGTATGAAAAATTGGTGTCAGACATGAATGTGTGTGGTGAATATTTTTGTGATGATTTTTAATATCTAAGGACTAAAAAATGTGAGCAAAAACTAGACCTACGATTTACCTAAGTAAAAGACAAGACATAAAAGTGGATCTCACCTTGGGGTCGGAAATACCATGATGCCCTCGACGAGGGCCGACGCACTGTCACCGGACGGCTTGGAGGCTAGGCACCCTTCTTCAACGAGACGGCTCTCAGAGATCGGGCTCCTCTCCACCAAAGATCGATCAAAGAATGAATGAGGAGGAGCCCAATAAAAAGAGAAGGAAAAATAAAAAATGAAAAATATGTACAAATAAAGAAAATAATTAGTGGTTTTTTAAATAAATAAAATAAATAATTTAGATTAATTAATTAAAAACGAAATTTGAATTTAATTAAAATAAATTAATTAATTTACAAAAATTAATTAGCCACCTTAATGGTGGCTATTTATGGTAGAAAATCAAATCTTATATACATGGTATGTTAATTCAAATAAATCCAATAAATCAAATAATTAAATATGAATTTCATAATTAAATTAAATGAATTAATTAATGAGAGATATTTTATTTTTTGGTTATTTTTATAAAAGGAAGTTAGTTGTATACAAATATTATGTACATATAATGCAATATACACATGTACAAATAAGGAAATAATTTTTTATATCTTTTTTTTATTTTTTTATTTTTTTATTTATATTTATTTTTAATAAAAAATATATTTACAATTATGTATATAAAAATAATTATTAATAAATATGTACAACAAAATGTGGTGAAACTGCACAAAACACCCTAGAAAACAGACTTTTCAACCGTAACTCCAAAAATTATGAAACCACAACCAGTTGAAAGATAATTCAATTTAGAGTACAATTGAAGTGATTTCGATTTAATTTGAGCTCGTATGGAGTAGGAATTGGTGTTTCAATTATCGCTTTGCGGCTTTTTCTGAGTGTGATTATTGGTAGTATGCACATTATTTTATTTTACATTTATTTTTATTATTTACAACACATTTTTATTTACAACTTTTGTTTACACAAATAATTAATTTGAGGTCAAGTTATATATAAATAAAATAATGTAAGTTTTGTACAAATATAAATGAAAAATATTTATAGAATATTTTTAGATTTTTGACATAAGACCCTATCTCCCCTACTTTATTCCTGATCGATCAGATCAAGTCTTGACCTTCTCTCGGTGTTCGGGTCAGTATGTATTTATTGCATAAATACCTCCTCTTCTTTTTCTTTTCTTCTTTATTCTTTTATTTATGTACAAAAAGTGTTAAAATGCATATTTAACAAATGCATGCAAAATGGTAAATTCATGGAATTAGTGGGTATTTACATGTGTTTGACTAAGGAAATGAGGCTAAAATAAAAGAATAAAGGCGATGAATCGTGGATTCATCACGCTACTAGATTAAACTAAGTATTAAATGCAAAATCGAGATATACACTAAAGAAAGGGGGCTCAACTTGGCTGGGCCAAGGAACAGAACCTCACGGTGGTGCTCTGCCAAAGATGGTTGGATTCGCCTCCTCCACTTGATCTCCTCTCTTTAGACGACGGCGACCGCTTGCTGTCACCAAGGCAGAGCCTTCAGGCATGATCTGAGGGGCTAAAGCTCGAAGAAGAGTGATCAAAAATAAAAAAGGGGCATTGGGGGTATATTTATAGGCGAGATTTTGGTGATTTTCCAGGGTCGATGGCGTGAGAAGGAGCGGGGGTTGGTAAGGATTCGATGTTGGGACGAAGCCAGAAAAAATCATCTTAAGGGGGATAAATTATTTAGATATTATTTATCTAATTTATCTTATCATTTTAGTTGTTAATATTTGGGGAGTGGTTCCTCTGATGTAACGTGAGTTACAAAAGATGTGCTGTAATTATTTTTTGTTCAATTTTATTTCTTAAAATCCAACCTTATAGATAGAATCTTTGAATAATGTTATAAATATCCTCCAAATTTCTCTCAACTCCAAGATCATTTGTTATTTTATATCAATGGCTAAAAGTATGTTTTTCTTTTATATGAGGCTTAAATTTCTTAAATATTGATTGGACTTTTAATCACTAACATAAAATAAGAAATGACAGCAGATTTGAGCAGAATTTGGAGGATAAATAGAATATTACATATATAAAGTTAGATTCTTGGAAATAAATTCAATTTATAAGGTGAGTTTCCAATAATTTCGTAATTGATCGAAACTAATATTGGGAATAGATTTTTATAAAAGTGCCTATATAAACTTCTTTTCAGACATAAATAATCTCTATAAACATCGTATTGACAAAACGATTCCCACAAAACTCTTCATACCACTGAAATATACTTTTATTAATGTGATATTAAGTAATACCACTAGATTTAATATTTTCAAACAAGTAACACTATACAATACTTTTTATTTATATGGATGTAAACAAATATATATATATATATGTACCAATCCTTTATCATATTTGTTATATATATTTTGACGTGTGTACGTCGCATATCTATTTTAAAATGGATGTGGATACAAATAGGGTTGCAAACAGGCAGATACCAATAGGTATGTATCCATATATGTATACACTAGAAAAATATGTAACCATTTGTTTTACAATCCTAAAAAACTGAAAGAGGTTTCCACATCCGTCATTGATTCAGTGATGGGCAAAGATGGGGGACGAAGAGGCTACACAGTGGTCGGAGGCTCGAGGGCAATGGATGAAGAGGGAGGCATGGAGAAAATGGAGAAGAGGAGTCCTCATGACTTCTGACAGACGTCAGAGGGGGTTGAGGTATAGTTAACCTGAGTCAATAGTAGAAGGCGCATGGTTGGTCCACGTGGACCGACCAGGAAATTCCAAGGAAAAATGCATTAGAAAATGGTTCCTTGGGCTATATGCCTCGTATCTTGAGTGTTAGAGTACTATCTACCAGACTAGCTGAAGGGTCACGCTTGCTCACATGTCTTAGTTTGCACTCTGAATAAAGCAATGCCGGTTTTATTCCTAGTGTAGACTTTCTCCTTTGACGGGTGAGTTCGGAATAAATAAATAAGCTACGGATAAAAGAACTTAAAGAAGTGGGTTAATTGTTTAAGTGTCATAATTGGAATCAACCTACTTGGGTCTTTTAGAACTTTTTTTATTATACCTCTATAGTTACTGCACTTGCATTGCCTATCTAAATTTTCTTTCATTTATAAATTACTGTTATATCCTTACTGGGTCATTTGACTCACAAGTTACCCCTCTTCGAAGTCCAACAGGAAATCTTGAGCAGGAGACCGAGGCGAGAATTTTTGACAGCACAGTTGAGAACTATTTCATAGGTTGACATATGTGGGACTTATTTCTTCTTTGTCATTCCTTTTTCCTTTATCGGTGATGTAATAATATGATCTTGGATTATTCCTATCATCTTAAGTTGTGGACGGTTTTCCTTTGAATGGATATTTTCTCCTGCCTTTTTTTGTATGAATTTTTTTATCATGCATGTTGTATATAACTGTTGTTGGGCAATATTTATGAATGGGCATTGAGATGCACTCCTACCGAGACGGGGCGTTACAGATCCTCACATCAAGGAATAAATCTGATGTGGAAGACCATGGATCGAGGGTCAAAAGCTACTAAGGATTTGTCCCAAAAAATGAAAGAATCAACGAGGATAAATCTAGGAACAAGGGCAGTCAACGAGGTCTAATAGTCCTAGGCTGCAGGTGGGCAGTTGACCAAGGGTCAATGGAAGACTAGTCTTGATTGGGCTACGTCACCCATTGTAGGACAAATCATAAATTAAATTCAATAATAAATCGATATAAAATAATAAATGATTTACTTAATTTTTAGATAAAACATAAAAATATGTATTATTTTATGTAGTATTTAAATAAATTTTTTATTTATTTTTATAAGTTGATTTATTATGAATTACATTTTACAAGTATAAATATAAGTATAGTTACCTATATATTGTGTATTTATTTTCTATTTTAGATCTTATTATTTTATATACATAATTTATTTATTTATACTTAATTAAATACTCATAAATATATTTTTATTGTATTTTTATGAAGTTATTTGTAGACTTAAATAAATATATGTATTGATTATATAGGTATATGACAAGTATATTCATTTATGTATTTTAATTCACTTATTTATATAATATATTCTTAATTATTTTTTAATTATGTACATGTATTATAACTAATATGATTTTTATCAGTTGTACCCCTCCAAGATATAGCAATTTCAGTTATACCCCTCTCTTTTGAGAATATTAGTTATACCCCCAACTTCTTACCATTTTTTCATTTGTGCCCTCCGTTACTTTAACGTCAATTAGTTGAATTTAACCATGGTATAATCAAATCATGAAGTAGTTAAGAGGGGTATATCTGGAAGAAAAGTCCATATCTCCTCCTCCAACCCATCCTCCTCCTGATCGGCCATTGAAGAAGACATTGTAAAGATCTGCTCTTCGTGGTACCCAAGGTGGCCAGCTCCGTCACCACAACGTCATCCCGAGTATCTATACGCCATTGCCATTTGCCCACACCACGCAGAGCAGGACGGGGTGCGCGGGCGCACGAAAAACGTCACCGACCGCGAGCTTCCACCTAGAGAGCTCCTCGTTCATCTATGGAAGAGAGCCTCTCATAGAGCCTCCCTTTTACTCATATTCCCCTATTTGTGTACTCGTACACAAGTAGCCTCTAAGAGCCCTACGTGCAAAAGCCATGGAGCTTCACAAGGTTGATGTGGTGGATCTTGCCAATCACGACAATTTCCGTGCAGAATTCCTTCTTCCCTTGCAAACCCATGTGGCTGAGCTTCTTCACGGCCACCACGGTTCTGTCCGTAAGGACTCCTCATCTCTTGGCACGATCTCCCGTTCCACTCCCAGGCAAAGATGATAGACTTCTCGAGCCTACCATGCTTCACTCACTTCTGGCACAAGTAGACAAGCAATGAGACGAGGATGAGGAGAAGGGAGACTAAGGGTACCATGACAGGGAACAGAGCATGGGACTTGGTTGTAAAAGACCCCTAACAAAGAGGAGGAGAAGAACTGACGGTCATCACCTTGACGTACCCAATCGATGGACTGTACGAACCCATCTGGGCATTTACACGTGTAGACGTTGCTGCTTACACCATCGACGCAGAGCCCCAATCCTTTGAAGATGAAGGGGAGCTTGCAATTCTTTTTCGGTGTGGTAAACTCGCTCGTCTTATAGCCTATGACGACGAATCAGCCATCAGGATCTCCCTTGGTGATGTGCAGCTCCGCCTATGGCAGCCGTACCGAGAGAATGTAGCTGTCGTCGTCTCCTCCTTTAAGGACGAGCTCATCCATCTTGTGGCAACAGTGCTGAGAGACGGAGCTGGTGATCTGGGTGCCTGCCAGGAGGCGCTGGCCGGAGATGAGGGTGTCAGTGGGATGGTCAAAGCTCTGCCAAAGGGTGGTGTTGGACAGATCGAGGAGGACGAGGTTGTTGTCATCATGGGGGGGGGGGGGTCGAAGGTGGAGGAAGACGAAGAGGACGAGTTTCCACAAAATTGACCTTTTCAGCCTTTTTTAAATTAAATTTCCGATATGTCCCATAAATTAATGTCTGTTTATGTTGAGAATAGATGGCAACTAACCCGAGGGGCACAAGTTATAGAACGATAAGAAATCAGTGGTACAACTGATATTCTTAAAAAGGGAGGGGCATAACTGATATTACTATATCTTAGAGGGACACACCTGATAAAAACCTTAAATAATATTTACAAAATTCGAAAAAATGTAAAAAATATGAAAAATATAAAGAATAAAAAATGGTTATTTTATTCATGTAAATTGTACAATGAGGGTCCAAAATCTAACTTTTACAACTTAACTCCAAAATGAATGAAACCACCTTCATTAAGTAGATAATTTAATTTTAGGAAGAATAATGGTGAGTTTGTGAATTTTGAGTTCATGTGGAGAAGATATAGGGCTGGGAAGCTTTGATTTTGGTTTTTTAGTTTGAGTATCTAGGGCACATTGTGCATTATTTTGAATTAAATAAATTTTATATTTTTCTTTATTTTTTATCTACAACTTTCGTATTCAAAGTTTATTGATTTTAGGTATAAATAATAATGAATAAAATATATCTCAAATTGATTTATTGGAGAATAAAAATTAGGGTTTTATTGGTTCTTTTTGGCCCTTATCTCCTCCTACTTTATTCCTTGTCAACCCAGTCACCATGATGCCTAGGTCTCAGGGGTTAGGATCATTACCTATGGTATTTCATTATTTCTTTTTCTTTTCTTTATTCTTTTATTTTAGATTTAAATACATCATTTTATACAATATTTACAATGTAAATAATGAAGGTTATTCTATACAAAATAATGTTATATACATACATTTGACTAGGATTTAAAGGTCAAAGTGAAAAAATAAAAGGTGACGAAATGGAGATTCATCAAGAGGAGGAAGGGAGGGAGAGGGAGGTCGACCTGCGAAGGGGGATGATGGGAGGGAGGAGGAGGTCAGTCTAGGGAGGAGGAGGATGCCATGGAGAACGAGGTCAACCTATGGAGAAGGAAGAGGTCAGCAGGGAGGAGGTAGGCCTGAGAGGAGGAGGAGGGGAGAGAGGGAGGAGGAGAAGGTCCGCCTAGGGAGGAGGGAGAGGGTGAGAAGGTTCGATTCTCTACCCTTTTTTCTAATTTAATTCCTCTTGTGTCTCTAAAGTTAACGTCCCTATGCGTTGGGAATGGACGACAACTAGCCCCAAGGGCACAAGTGTTTGAACGGCAAGAAGTCGGGAGCATAATTGATATTCGCAAAAAGGGAGGGGCATAACTAATATTGTAATATCTCGGAAGGGCACAATTGATAAAACCCTAGATTATATACCATGATACTTCCATCCCAATGGAACGATGAAAACAAATCAATTTTATTGATCTTGCGTTGAGGCTATATGAATGGGATTTAACTGGATTAAATCTCAATTCATAGAATTTATTTCTGAATCCAAAGAATAAGAAATTAATCTGAATAGTTCAAAGTCAATTGGAGAAATGATTCAAAAAATTTCATAATAGAATTGCCGAAATTTGTTTAATTCCTGATATTAGATGTAAATCTAACCATCAAGTTACTATGCATGATCTGTATAGTCTATCTGGCATATCTATAAGGTACCGTTCGGGTCACGGGGTTTTACCCCCCTTAACCCACATCCCCCTCTCTCCCCGTGGGCCCCACTTTATTCCTTTTTTAAGAAATTAAATAAACTAATTTTACATCATCAATCCTATCAAAAAATAATATATTATACCATCATATCATATAAAAATTATAAACTACTCCACTTCTACTCACTTTTCCAAACTTCAATACAATCACATCACAATAACTACTCACTTTTTCAAACTTCAATACAATCATATCACAACAAACCCACTTCTAACCCACCCCCAGTTTAACCCTCTATTCAAACACCAAAATCTAAAAACGGATTACCCTCTACCAGTTTAACCCGCCTTAACCCGCTAACCAAGCGCACCCTAAGTAACCATGAATGATATACTTCAATCCTAATAGGATTAGGAAACATACATTGAGATATCTCTAAGATACTTATTCTTGGAATGCTTCTTTACTAAAATTGTTCTCGCCCTGCTTAATATTAATATCCACGAGAATATTTTAGATAAACTCTTTGAAATGCCAAACCTTTTATATGGATTCGTCCTTTTATTATTATGAAAGCCAAACGGGTATCTATTTGGAGATTAACTTTGGATGGAGTGTTGTATGGGACTTTTCAGAATATCTCCCATCCACCCTTGATTATTGCGAAGGATGTGATATTCATGATTGAACATACAAAATGAAACTTGTCCCTCGGTCATATTTTCTTATGAAGTGGTTATCCCACTTTATGATATTAGGTCTTGCAGCCAAGAACTAAAGGATCCACGAAGCTTGTGACCTAGGACCCGCCGTCAACGAGCTCTGATGAAAGGAATCGAAGTACCCATCCACCTTGATGCACTGCTCTCTATCCGCAGTACTTGGCCCCTTACCTTTGATGTCCTTTTTCGGTTCTATTTTGATCCTTTGAAGAACATTACCACGGGAGTTTTTTCCCATTCAGAGCATGGGGCCCTTCCAAATGCCCGGTCAGGACATGTCAGAAAAAATTTCCCACTCAGGGCATGATTCGACGAACGGTTCGCCGATCGGCGAACCGTTTGCCAATCGTACAGTAAAAATAATATATAATATTATTCCGGAAAACTTTTCCATTTAATATTATAAAAAATAATATATAAAAATATTTGGATTTCCCAAACGGGGAAATCATTTGCCGATTGGGAATTCCAAATATTTTTATATATTATTTTTTATAATATTAAATTGAAAAGTTTTCGGGAATAGTGTTGATCGGCAAACGGTTTGCGATAGTTAACATCGTTCCCATTCCAACAAGAAAGATGTGCGCTCAATACAATGAAAATAACGTATAGGTTACATAAGTTTCGACACACCAACCACAATAATAACAGATCTTGGCGTCAGATTGCAGTTCTCTCATTTTCTGAGATACTTGCCTGTCCAAGATCGAGGGCAATTTTAGAAAATACTGACTCGTATAACTCCACAATCTTGCGTTCTAGCTTCATACGCTTCAACTTTTCCTTGTTTTGCCTCCGCCTCCTCCCGATGGTGTCTACGTCATCTTTCAAAGAATTGCAGATATTTTCGACATCTCTAAGTTGCCCTTCGACTTCTGTTAGATGCCTCTGCAAGTTATCAAACTTGTCCCGCAGTGACATTTGCTGCTTCCTGCTAGATGCCAGTTTCCTATTCGCATCGACCAGCTCCTTCTTGTCTTCTTTGACAACATCAATATGCCTCTCCAATTCCATTCCTGCAGTTTTATATGGCATCTCCACCTCATACACCGTTCTTACGTTTTCGATTTCTTTTAAAGCACCGAGTATATATTGCATTAGTGAACTCCATCTGTCTAGAGGGGCATGAATGGCTACAATCGCTTTTGTAAATATTTTGACGGCTTCCATGATTTCATGGAATTGGTCTCCCCTCTTTATCTTTTCATCGAGGCTGGACAAGAATCCTTCTATGATTTTACTTTGGAAGTGATTAACTTGCCCGGAACAGTTATAATTGGGAGGGATTCCGATGTCGAATGTTTCTGAGGAGATGGCCGTGCCAACTGCTAAAGAAAATTGTTCATGCTCGTCATCCGAATCATCTTCAAGTTCAAAGGATGCTTCCAGATGAAGATTTTCATGATTATCCAACTTAATGTCAAGATCACCTTGTTCAGCTATCTCACCTATGGAACTTGGAAGAGCAGCAGAGGATGGTGCGTTCGTGAATGTTGAATTCAGCCAGATATCTTCAAAGTTGAGATATCTTAACACCTCCCGCAGAGAAGGGCGTGATTCTCTGCTTGGAAGGGAACACAGGAGCCCCATCAAAAGCAATCGCGCCAACTGCTCCTTGTTGAACTTCCCCTTCAATCTCTTGTCAACTGCTTCTAGCAACATATTTTTCTCATACAAGTCCCATAATTTAGAATTTTTTTCTTCATACGACTTCGGCCCTTCGAATCTCGGAAATGTTCCAGTTACTATTTCTATGAGTACGATTCCAAAACTAAATACATCAGATGCCATGGAGTATACGTGAGAAGCCAAGTATGCAGGATCCGAATACTCGATTGTCCATGTTGACAGACTTGCCTCGTAGATGTTATCTTTATCTACAAATTTAGCACCATAGAAGGAGGAGAGCTTGGCACTGGAATCGGAATCCACCAGGATATTAACAGATTGGATGTTCCTGTGCAAGATACAGTATTCGTATCCCTCATGGATATAGAGAATAGCATTCGCCAGGTCAAGGGAAATTTTATACCTCGCTTCCCAGGAAAGAGGTATTTCAGAAGTGTGGAGGAGGGAATGAAGGTTGCCCTTTGGAGGGAGCTCGTGGACGACGAGAAACTCCTCGTCTTCATGACACCAACCAACGCCTATCGTTATATTCCGGTGTCTCAATGAGGCCAGTGCTCGGGCCTCGGCCAAGAAGAGCTCCCTGGTAGTTACCCCATGAGCACTGAAGAATCTCTCGATCACCACCTGCCCTACATCATCCACATATCCTATGTACCGATGCATGCATCTTCCCCTCCGGAGCAGCCTCTCCGCATTGAAGTTGAGAGTCGCAGCCTGGAGCTTCTCGAAGGAGAACCTCTGGAATCTGGTGTGCGATACATTGCAAAGTCGGAGGTAGAGATCCTCTTCAGGCCCATACTCTTTGATGCCTCTTGCCAATGTGGATCCTATTTTAGCTACATTGTCGGTTACTCGTGTCGCTCCCTTATTTCTTTTCCATAAGCTCATGAAATTTAGTCCGCCAGCAAATCTCTCAGATGGCTTCTTTGAAGGAAATGAGTTGACGGCGCCGTCCCCGGGTCCATCAGATCTTCCGGAACTGGAAGAGGATCTTTATAAAACAAAAGTCAACTCATAATCAAGAGCATATTGTTGAAGATCGATGGAGTGTAGATAGGGTGCACCAAAACAAACAACATTAAATAGCAATCTACGCACCTTGCGCTGTATCCGAACGAACGATAAGGCTCGATCTCCATATTGTGAACCTGCTCCATGTCTTGTTCATTTTCCGAATATTCCTTCTTGCAGTCTCCTTCGCCCATCATTCCGGTGGAGACCCCGAAAACTTCCTCGTCGTGGTCGTCGTAGTGCGCTGTTTTTTTTCCTCTCTTCCCGTTCGATCTCACCCCAAATGCGGAAACGGTCCCCTGAATTGCTCTTTGTTAAAGACAGATCGGAGCTAGGGAGAATATCTTCATGTACGTGATTACCAATAAGCAAAATACCAACCGCATTCCCGCATAGCCTTGTTTTGGTAAATTTTACAATAACATCTAAGCCGCAATAAACGAACGGTTTTTTTATACTTGAACTCATCCAAAGTTTTCGAAAAATACTTATGTTCCAATCTTTTACGTAATTAAACTTCCATACCTATATTCTTGCGTTATTAGTCATTGTACTCTTTCGTTGGTCCCATTTGTTACCACACGTGGTCACCATTGTTTCCTAATCTACTAAAGCAAGATTCCGTAATATTTGTATTATTTTTTCTAATCTACAAACACATGCACACCTCTCCTGACCTAAACGCTATGGTGCTAAGGCCATTCTCGCACTATCTCCTGGTTGACTTACTTCCTATCTCCATGTTTGCTCTTTCACCACAATAAAAAGCACAAAGTGGCACCAAACTCTTGTGATAGAAATTTAATTTTTAGTAATATATTCAAACATTTATATCGCTCATATATGGTATCAAAAGTTCTGAGATTTATCGTTTAAAGATTGATTGGTTGAGTACTGGTGGAGGGCATTGCTAATGTGATTGATCTTTCTCCTGCCTTTTGATTGGCTAAGAGTTGTTGGGTTAGATTTGCTGAGATGCATGATACGCCTCCTGCATCATAATTAGCTGAGAGCTATTGGGATGGATTGTTGAGATGTTCAATCCGCCTTTTGCATCCTGATTAGCTAAGAGCTGATGGTGGGGATTGTTGAATACAATTGATATTATTTTGCTGTGATATAAAAAGTCCCTAAGACACCCCATATTATATCACAAAATCATTCAAACATAAATAGAGAGTCCGATGTGATCAAGTGCAATAGACAAATTGTTGAACGACCAGAAATCATCATCTTGTGCGATTATGCGCTCGGTCTTCTCTACTTATGGTTCTAATGGTGTGGTGCTTGATCTGATATGTCCCCAACAACTAGTATCTCAGAGCCACGTTCGGAGATCGACCTCTACACTAATAGTGGAAGAATTGAAGGTCAAGATCGAGAAGTTCAATGGATCGAACCTCGCACTCTGGAAGATTTAGATCGAAGATGTTATGTACCAAAAGGATCTCTAACTTCTGATCGAAGGGAAGAAGCCCGAATCCATGAAGGATGAGGAGTGGAATATCCTAAACTGAAAGGCTCTAGGAATGGAAAGGCTCAGCCTTGCTCCATCGATGGATTTAGATATTGCGAAGGACACGATTGCAGTAAATCTTTTCAAAGTTGTTGAAAAAATGTACGAGAATCCAGCCACAACAATTAAGGTATATTTGATGAGGAAGCCTTTCAATTTAAAGACGAGTGAGAATTATGTGGTGGCTTCAAATTGAATGATCTGAACTTAATTATCAACCAATTGGAGTCTGTGAAGATCGCATTTGATGATGAGGTAAAAGAACTTATACTTCTTTCTAGTTTACATGTTTATTGGAATGCATTAGTTGTAGTCGTTATCAACTCCTATGGTTATGCGAAGTTGAAGTTAGAGGTAGTTCCCGGCCTTCTTATTGGAGAAGAGGCACAACGGAAGATGTTGAATGACGAACATTCATCATGTTCTTCCTTGAATACAGAAAGAAGAGGAAGGAAGAGCTACAAGAACCAAAAGCATTCTAGGGTAAAGTCAATAAGAGGAAGATCAAAATATGGAGATATGAAGTCAGTGGTCTGCTAGAATTGCAATCAAAAGGAGCACTACCAGTTAGAATGCAAAGCCTCAAGGAAGTAGAAAGGAGAAAATGACAAATGTCAAAATACTATAAATTTTACGAATGACGTGTATAGAGATGCATTAATATGTATTGTAGATGCTCGAAGTGAGTCTTAGATTGTGGACTTGGGTACTTCATTTCATACCACTCTACAAGAGGACATCCTCCAAAATTATGTGAAAGGTGATTTTGAAAAGGTGTACCGAAAAGATGATGATTGTTACAACATAATAGGAAGACATTAACGTACCCGAACCCAATGGTGGCTTCTTGAGATTGAAGAATGTTATACACATACCTGATCTAATAAGGACTCTCATATATGTTGGATAGTTATCAGAAAGTGGTGTGGTGACATCGATCATTTGATTCAATTGTGGAAGATGTTTAAGGTATCATTGATCCTTGCTCGGCGTAAGAGAGAAGGAATCATATATATTACACCATGCTCATATGACATGATAAATGTTGCATCCTCTATGTGTGATGTTGGTACTTAGCATAGACGACTTCATCACATGAGCTAAAAGGGAATGAAAATCATGTAAAAGAAGGGATATTTTATAGGATTGCAGATTGTTGATCTAGACTTTTATGAAGATTATATCTTGGGAAAGTAGAGGAAAGTTAGTTTCACAAAGAATGCAAGAATACGAAAGGCTGAAAAACTGGAGCTGTTTTATGGGAGCTGATGAATCCCTAATTATCACTCTTTATTCTTTTAATTTAGCTATTTATCTTGGAAAAACAGCATGTAAATACATGTAAATACAATAAAATGACATTATGTATGCATGTGTTAATATTGTACATTTAGCATGTATTTGTGCAAAAATAAAAGAATAAAGGAAAAGAACAAGGAAGGAGGTATTTAGAATAAATACAAAGTGACCCGGCCCCCAAGAGAAGGTCAAGCCTTGACCTGATCGCCAAATAAAATAAGTAGAGAGAGATAGCGCCTGCATTGTATTGCACATATTATCTATATATATATATAATTATTTTTGACACAATAAAATCAAATCATTCTTTTTACCTCCTTGTATATACTTCTAATAATAATATAAAATAAATAAAAATCAGAAAAATTAAATAAAAATAAAAATAAAAATAAAATTCCTCTTTCATTGTACAAAGATGCATGTATATATAACACATTCACCATTAATTTTATATTTGTAGTAACCTTTAAAATAGAATACAAGTTATTTTGTACTCCTAAAATTATATTGAAAAGAAATAAAATATAAAATTGGGTATTTGTATAAAAATAACAAAATAAAAATAATTATACATAATACATAGGTATATTATACATGTATACAACACTATATATTGTATATACACTACTTTATTTTCCATAAAAATAATTAAAAATCATAGAAAATTCCTTGAAAAATAATAAACATTTTTCATTTATTATTTTTTTCAATTAAATTCATTTATTATTTTAATGTAATTATCTTTATTTTTTTCTTTTGTTTTGTCATGTAGTGTGTTTTGTCCTGTTCTAGGCGCCTTCTAATTGGGCCACGTCAGAATGTTGACCCAGGTTAACGTCTCCTTCTAGGATGACCCAACCCGATTCTCTTCGCCGAAGCCTCTTCTCCTATTTTTCCTGATCAGGTCAGACTTGCTCTCACCGCGATTTTTTGCCCGAGCCTCCTCCTAGGATCCATGATCTTCGCAGATCCCTAGGAAGGCACGGATCTTCCTAGGGCTGCGCACTCTCTCCTGATCTTCCCAACCCCCTAGGAAGCCTATAAAATCTTGCCTCCGCCTCCACAGCTAGCCAACTCATGCCTCACCCCTTCTCTCATCCCTAGGGGTCTTCAGTAGAGTGACAACAACCGGAGGATGTCTCTGGATCGAGGTTTGGTGATGTGAATCTCGTAGCTCAGCTACGTGGTCGGAGTCCTCCGTTGCGTCCAGCCTCCCTGCCTACCGCAGCACGGTTGAGGCCACGACCCCGCCTCTCCGCTCCACCTGACCTTGCTGAGTTCATCAGCACCCTCAGGTAACCTATCTTTCGACCCTACTTTCCCTTTCCATCACATCTTTCATTTATTCTCCACCGCAGTTCAGCTGCTCTGACCACCCTAGTCAGAGCCCCATTTCATCTCCACGTTCGTATTAATCGACCTATTTGTGAACGCCCCACCTTGCACTACAATCTGATCCCCCTTAGCATCGGCCCTCAGGTCGGGATTAAGGTCGCGACTCCCTTCCTTCACCTTTGTCGGGAGTCAAACTCCATTCCCCCACGCTTCTCTTACCTATCTTTATAATAAAGTCGACCGGAGCCATGTCCCGAGTCTCCTCTATCCTCTACAAGTCCTGGCTCACGCGAAGGAAGCCTTTTGAGCCCCCAGCTGCTCAGGAGGAGCTCCCCCGTGTGGCACTTCACCGTTAGGACCATCTAGGCATTGCCGCCTCCATCGGAACACTCCATCAGATGCGGAGCACCTCCACAATACAGATCCCTTCGGTGGATTCATCGGACCGGTGAATCGCCTCCAATGATCGATTGAAGTTTGCACAGGGCTTGTTCTTCCAACATCCTCGTCTACCGTCGGATTGGCCCCCTCCTTGCAATTCACATCACAGTCGCCCGACAATAAGGCTGCTGTGGTCGTTAGATCAACACAGTACTGTCAGATCCAGCGACACGTCTGCGACAACCTCTGCATTGTCTGATAAACCTGAGGCAGTGATCAGAGTCGTACGACCATGACATCTCCAGCATGCGCAACGTGCCTTTGTAGGGGTATATTCCTCTTTTACCCTCACACTTTTATGCATAGTTATTTAGTCTAATAAAATAAAGTTGTAGTTTAAATATTTTAAAGTTTAGACCTCATATTTTCTGTATTTGCATTTTAGTCCTTCTAAACCTGAGACACATGCATGTTCAAGTGATTTTGTTGGTTATGTGCACGATTTATCCTGACCTTTTCAACTGTTTGTTGATGAATGAAACTTTTCTGTTATTTGCATTTATACCCATGTGCGTAGTTCACTGAGCATGTACATATTCTTTTTGGACAATTTGTAACTATAGCCCTAAGTTCTCCATCTGTGTTACTTTTTGGTCGTGAACTTTAAGATAATTGCAATTAGGTCCCTATAATCTATGTATCTTGTTTTTAATTAAATAAGTCTCAAATTAATTCTGAAAATAATGCAAAAATTATTGTGAGCTCCTACTGATAATCGAGATTTTACGAGGGTCTAAAGTAGTCCACACAAGGCGGGACCACGATATCGATGAGCGACCGCTCACGAAACCTCAATCGATCAATAATTAACCTACAACAGAGAAATCAAGCAATGAAAGTAAATGTATGGAGTTAAAATTTATTGAAACTCTACAACAAAGATGTGTATAGGCGTAAGTATGTGTAGAGGTCGGACACAGGGAGAAGACAGTAGAACGGGGCAATAATGCACAAAAATGTTAAAGTGATGTATTTGCCTAAAAATGCTATTTTTTATGGGTTTTAATTTTATATTTCATTCTTTTTTTATTTTTGATTTTATAATTATATATTTTGATTTTTGATTTTCTAATTTTATATTTTCTTTTTATATTTTATATTTTTTTTAATATTTTCTTTTCTTTTAATAAAAGTTATATACTATATAAGAAAAGGAAGATAAAATATTTATAAAAAGAGGTAAAAATAGTCAAAATTCAGGAAATGAAATATTTTTGTACTTTTTATATTATTCTAATGTTTTTGTGTTTTTTCTATATTTTACCTAATTTTTTTGGTATTTTTAAAGTCAAAAATACTGAAAAAAGTGAATAAACTAAAAGGCAATTAAAACGAGGATGAAAAATATCAAATAGAGTCCAAAATTCCTCAAATCAATTTTAAAATAAATATAATAAAATAAAAAAAATTAAGAAATAGAAATTTATTTTTATGATTTTTCTGGATTTTTAATATTTTTTTGAAAATTTTTGGAGTTTTGTAATTTTTAGGAGTTTTCTTTTGATTTTTTTAATGATTTTTGGATTGGAGTTAAAACACACAGAAACGAACAAAATGTGATTTTTTTGGAATTTTTCGAAGAGTTTTTATATTGTTTAGGGATTTTATAATGCAAATAGGGACAAAAATACTTGTTTTTGAATTTTTATAAATATAAAAATGCAATAAAAATGCAAAATAAAAATATGGCATGAAAGAGAAACCAAACATGAGCTTATACTATTTTTTGGGGGATTTTTAGGAATTTATAGATGCATGAAATAAATGCAAACAACAAAGAGAAAATGGACCCTTGATAGGGGTATTTTTGGAAATATATAAAAATCCAGGGGCTTGAGTGTAATATTCCACACAAAAAAATAACTAATTAAGAAAATTTCTGTACCAATCATAAATAGCCAAAATTCCAAGGTTATATCCGCAAAAACGCCACAGACCACGTGACACGCACGTGGCTGGCGAGGACCTAAACACAATTACAAAAATTATGTGGGCTAAGTTGCAATTCAACCAAAAAGTTCATAACTTAAATAAATAGTTTTAGGGCTAAATAGCAATAACTAAACAAGAGGGGGCTCCTGGCAAAATGGCCACGCCTCACGTGCAGATTTAACGTGAGGTGACGTAGCTAGGGACCCCTTTGTAATTAATGGAACTATAGGGGCATGTATGCAATTTATACAAAATAAATAAAACATAGATGAAAGTTTTAGTAATTAATAATCAAATACAAAAATGGCCGAGGTTGAGGATGCAAATTACCCACAGCATGCGAACCAGGCGGCTGAAGGATTTCACTAATCCACGTGTCACGATCGCGACAGCTGGTACCCATTCGCTCCCAACGGCCTAGATTAGAACGTGAAAGGAAGATCGGATGGCTGGGGAGAGATCTAATCCTACGGTCGCTGCACGTTCTGGAGTCTCTCGTCGATCGGACGGTGGAGGGCAACGCTGGAAGAATAGGGAGGAACATCGGCCGGAGTGAGCTTCCTCCGCAAAGATCTCCCTCCTCCGTCAGTTGTTGGAGCTTAGACTTTCCAGAAACACTCCTGCAGGGATGCTTTGTCGGCTGGGGGAGGCAAAATGAGCGGCGGAGCGCTGGAGGACCACCGCGACGTCAGAGATGATGCGGGACCCCAGGGAGCTCCGGCCTCTCGCAAAATCTCCTCCAACGCTCGTCTTCTTCAGGGTACCTGCAGAAAAGGGTGAAGAGGGTCGCGTGCAAATTACCACGACCCTTCAGATGGTGAAAGAAGGTGGAACTAGCGAAAGTGGGGGCTCGCCTGAGCAAGCTCCGGCGAGGTGGACGAGATGATGAGCCGACGAGTGAAATGCGAAGAGAAAAAAGGGGGCTTGATCCTAAGACTATGGCTAACCTACAGATGCAAGGAAAATAAGATAAAACGTAAACCTCAAGCCAGAAACGGCGAGATGTACCTCACGACCAAGTTTGGCCGGAGATGGTGGAAGTGCCTCCACGGCCCTCGCCTGAGCTCCGCGCAAGTGCTGGAGGGTGCCCGTCACCCTCCCCGTCCGGAGCACGGCGGCAAGACTCCAAGCTAGGGTCGAAAAAGGGTTCAAGGATGGAAGTGGAGCTCGGGTTGTTTTTGAATGGGTGGCGTGACAGAGCTCAAAGATCGAGGGGTAGCGGGTGAGAGAGCGATTCAATCCCTGAAGTATACCATGGGCGTGTATCCTTGGTCTGTGGGGAGAAAAAGTGCAGAAGGCTTCGACATGAAACGGCGAAAGACGAAGCCTCGAAAAATCCACGAACATGGGCGAAAAATGAGATTTCTGACAAGAGCACAGACGTGGGTCAGAGAGTTGACCCGCTGGTCAACTCTCCAGCCCTCCTGGTTGGTCCACGTGGACCAACCAGGAAAAAGCCTGGAAAAAATGCTTTGTTAATACATTTTAAAATAATAAATGATTTCATTATTTTTAGGTTATTAAATAAAAATATTTATTATTTTATAAAGTATTTTATTACGATATTTATTTATTTTTTCGAGATATAAAAATACAAGTTACCTTTTATAGGTTAGATACATGTATATTCATCTATATATTTTATTGTTTTATTTTTATTTTGTATATTTAAATTTTATTATTTTTGTTTATTATTTTATAAATTTATAACTATTTTCATAGACCTTAATATAATTTTTTTTATTTTTCTGATGTATTTTTTACAAGTAAATAAATAGATATATAATCTACATAGGTAAGAAATAGGTAATTCATCTATGTGTTGTGTTCAAGTATTTCATTTGGATGTTTTCTTTATGTTTTTATTCTTGTTTTAATATGCATATATATTATAAGTAACATTTACAAAATTGTAAAATATAAAAAATACAAAAATAATGAATAATAAATAAAATGAATATTTTAATTTGTACAAGTATACAATAGGGGTCCAAAACTCAACTTTCAAACCGTAGCTCCAAAAATACGAAACCACTTCATTAAATAGATTATTGAAAGTTATATACAATTAAAGGTGATTTTAATACATTTTGAGTTTCGATTTGAGAGATACAGGTCTGGAAAGTTGGGATTCTGGAATTTTATTCAGATCATAACTTTTTATCTGTACACTATTTTTGAGTGAAATAAATTTTGTATTTTTCTATAATTAATTGTCTACAACTTTCATGGGGAAAAGTTTCTTTATTTGAGGTATAAAAAGTGAAACTAAAAATAGGTCCCAAAATGAATAAAGAATGAATAAAAATAAAAGGAATTTTATTGTATTTTTTGCCCTTGTCTCCCCCTACTTTATTCCTTATCGACCTAGTCATCGAGATGCCTAGGTCTCGAGGTTTCGGGTCATAAAATATTTACAATATTTTATTCTTTTTCTTTTCTTTTCTTTTCTTTATTCTATAATTTTGGCTTTAAAAATAGTGTTTTGTACAATATTTACACAAATATGCATTAATGCTAAAGTGCATGAATTAATAGTATCTACACACATTTACTAAGGTTTTTAAGGCCAAAATGATAGAATAAAGATGATGAAACGTAGATTCATCATCCCCCTATACTTGCCTTTGCTAGTCCCTTGCAAACACTTATGCAATAAGTGCAGAAAAGAAAAACAAAGAAAAGAAAAAGAAGAAATCTGGATTTAGCTTAATTATCAAACTTGTCTTCACAAAATCAAAGTTTGGAGCTTAAGTTGGACCTTTGGTATTTTAGTGCGGGCAGAACCTTAATGGGAATCAGACTTGAAATCCAACAGCCTTTGAGAATCCCAAAACTCAACTCAAGTCTCCTCAATAGCCAGGTCAGAAATATTTCAACTCATACGCAAACTCTTACGACTATGAATCTGACTTGTACAGTGTTAGTGATGGTGGCTCTCCCCAACTAGAATGACAAAGAGACTGACATCTCCAGTATGACAACCCAATGATTCCCCAATCCAATAACTCCTTCCTCGAGGAGCGGGGTATTCCCTTCTAAGTTCAAGTGGCAACCAGCTCAAGAGGAGGGGGTGAAGAGAAGAATGGACGGTAGCCAGTGTAGCTACCTATCCTAGGATGCAAGACTAGTGTAGTCAAGTCATCCAGCTGCAGGCTCACATGATATGACTTTGGAACTCAAGCTTGCTTATTTACTATACAACATATGTACACTCCGACAAGCATTTTATTTTTATTTACAGGCCTGTCCACTTTTTTGGAGCTTTTTTTGAAATACTATATACAACAACATTTACATAGGGAGTTTTCCCTCTTGAGCCAGTAGACTATCCCTCTTTTGAAGCGTTATCGCAACCCACACTCTCCTGTCTTTAGAATTCCTCTTCACTGGAGGGGTTGGTGTGCACTTCCCTCCTTAGAGCAGGTCAAGTGTTTCGACTTGTGTGCATCTCATACCGGCAAATCCAACCCCCTCACCACTCCAACTAAGTTGAGCCAAGTGAAAGGTGCAGGTGTCCAAGTTAGGTCATTATCAACAAGAGTCGTGCGTGTGCTCTGAAATACTCTACTTAGGCAGTCAAGAATGCATTGAACCAAGTCTCGTGATCCTTAAAGAATTAAGTCAATCAAGACATGAAGTACCTCAATTCCAGTTCCTATAAGGTTCTTATTATTGGGGTAGGTTTTAGGGTCCAATCAAGCTCCAATCTCCAGATTTACTTAGACTTGTTCAACTATCAAACTCAATCCGAAAAATGCTAATGCCATGCAAATGCTATGCGGAAAATATTTTTGTGATGCAATTTTCAAGATTTTAAAATTTTTATTGATTTTTGAAAAGATTATGCATATGTATTTTTTGTATTTTTCAAAAAGATTTTTCAAATATTTTTTGTATTTTAATTTTGCAAATGTTTTTGGGATTTTTTTAAAAACAAAAGATTTTGGGTAAAAACTAGGTTAAAATATTTATACAGGGATGCATCCTATATATACAAGACGTAGATTCTAAGAATTTACAAGGGTAAGTAGTCAATTTTATAAGTATATATAATGGATTTTAGTGTGATTGATGAATCCACGATTCATCACCTTTATTCTTTTATTTTAGCCTCTTTTCCTTAGTCAAATACCTGTAGATATCCATTAATTTCATAAAATTACCATTTCGCATGCATTTGCTAACTATGCATTTTTAACACTTTTTGTACATAAATAAAAGAATAAAGAAGAAAAGAAAAAGAAAAGGATGAATTTATACAATAAATACAGACTGACCTAAACCCCGAGAGAAGGTCAAGACTTGACCTGATCGACCAGGAATAAAGTAGGGGGAGATAAGGTTGTCTGTCAGAAAATCCAAAAATATCTTGTACATATTTTTCATGTATATTTGTATAAAACTTACATTATTCTATTTGTATATAATTTGACCTCAAATCAATTATTTTTGTAAATAAAAGTTGTAAATAAAACTGTGTTGTAAATAATAAAAATATTTGTAAAATAAAATAATGAATATAATGCAAATAATTACACCTAGAAGAAGCCGCAAAGCAATAATTGAAACATCAATTCCGGCTCCATACAAGCTCAAATCGAACCAAACTCACTTCCATTATACTATAAATTAAATTATCTTTCAAATGGCTGTGGTTTCGTATTTTTTGGAGTTACAATTAAAAAGTCGGTTTTTTGGGGTGTATTGTGTAGTTTACCCATATATTTGTGTATATAATTATTAATATTTATTTTTTTATATATAATGTAAATATTATTTTCAATAAAAATAAAAATTAAAAAAAATTATTAAAAAAAATCTTGTATAAAAATTGTTTCCTTATTTGCACCTATGTACATTATATTATATGTATATAATATATGTATACCACTAACTTCCTTAAATAAAAATCATCAAAAAATTTAATTATCTAACATTAATTCATTAATTTAATTTAATTCCGAATTTTGTATTTAATTATTTGATTTTATTTGATTTATTTGATTTTATAACATGCCATATATATTAGATTTGATTGCATACCTTTAATGGCCACCATTAAGGTGGCCAATTAATTTCCAATTAATTAATTTATTTATTTCGAATTTCGTAATTAATTATTTAATTTATTTATTAATTTAATTACTTTATTAATCAACCCAATAAACACCTTCCTTATTTGTGGATAGTTTCCATTTTTATTTCTCTCTCTCTTTTTAATGGGCTCCTCCTCCCTCATTCAAACTTGATCAATCTTTGGCGGAGAGGAGCCCGGTTTCCGAGAGTTTTCTTGTTGAAGAGGGTCCTAGCCTCTGATCTGGTCGGTGATAGTGATCTGAGCTTCATCGAGGCCATCATGGCATGTCCGAACCCCAAGGTGAGATCCACTTTTACTTGTCTTTTTCCCTAGGTAATCGTAGATTTAGATTTTAGCGTAGGAGTAGTGATTAATTTTTAGATTAAAAAGTCCATCACGATTTAATCCACACCCAACACCGAATTTTTTCATCTCATCTCGCTATCCATCCATATTGACGTTCTACCTCACACAACCTGTCACCTCCGACCACGCACGGTGGTCGGAGTCTCGGATCCTTCTCCCGCATCGTTGAGATCCACCCATTCAAACATCCTGTTTTTTGTATATAAATAAAACAAAATATAAAATAATTTTCCTTGTTTATCTCACATCAGTTTTTGCAAGGAAAATAAAAAAATATTTTGTTTATTTGTCTTTTCAATCTAATCCTTGTTTTGCGGGAAGAATAAACAAAAATTATTTTTTTATATCTCTAACATATTGTTTTGCAGGAAAACAATAAAACATAAAAAATTAAAAAATTTAAAAAAAATTCCTTTCTACTCTCCTCTTTTGTTCTCTGTTATAAAAAGGAATAAAAAAAGTGTTTTCATTATTTCTGATTACATTAAAAAAATAAAAAAAATACATTTTCTTTCTAATTTTTCCTGCACGATACAAGATTAAAAAAACAAAAAAAAACGCAGGAGGACGGTGGGACATCACCCCCACCGCCCTCCTCGGACATCCACCTGGGCGGCAAATCGCCCCGCCGCGACGCCACTCTCTCCTCCAGCACTTCCTGACCGCGCCTCCGCGCGCGCACAGCCGCGCGAGGCCGCAGCCCTGTCCTCCAACGCACCGGCGTGCGCGGCACGCCAACCCCCAGGTCCCGCGTCCTCCTGCCGCGTGGCCGCCCTCCAGGCAGCAGCGCCGCCCCGTCGTTCCCAGCCGCCCCGCCGGCAGCCCTCCTCCCTAGATCCGCCCCACGCGGCGCGCCGCCCAGCCCCACGCACCGCCTCTCCTGTGTCAACCGCCCGCACGCACGCGGCGTCGCGCGTGCTCCACGCCCGCCCCCGCTCCCGCGTGACACCGTCCGCCTCCATCGTCGCGCGAACGGCTGCCGCTCCTCCGTGGCGGTTGGCCGTGCGCGGCTCTCCTCACCCTCCTGCTGCACATCCGCCCCGCGCGGGTCCCCTCTGCGCAGCTCCATCAACCCGCGCCGCCGTCCTTCCCCCTCCGCAAGGCGGCGGTGCCGCACTACCTCCCACCGCGATCTGCCATTGCCGCCACCTTCCAGGCCGCGCCGCCCCGCGACTCCGCCCATCTCCGCTTTCAGACACCTCCGACGGCCGACCTCCTTTGTCTATCTTTGAGGAAACTCCAGGCGGCGGCTGCTTTGATTGAGAATAAGAAAGGTTTCAAGAGGAAGAAACCCTAGTGGGTTTGTGAATAAAAAAAGGAGAAATTACAAAGCAACCTTTGGAAGTTATTTAAACTACAAAAAAGCACTCATGCTCTAGCAAGTCACATGTGAGGCACATGTTCACTGGGTAATTTTTACTTTCCATCTGCTCTTTACTTCTTGTTATTTTGTAGTGCATAAACTGTGAATAATTGCAATTTGGCCCCACATTTTCAGACTCAAACTTGCTTGCCTTTTGTGATCAAATAAATGTTTTTATTCATCCAAAAATTTTGTAAAAATTCATGCATGCTCCTGCTGTAGTGTTCTTCATTGTATAAATTTTTCATAGCTTTTTGAGGATATTTGATATTTTAAAAAAAATAAAAAACAACGTCTTTTTCCTTGCCTACATTTTGAAAATTAATAAAAATTCGAAAAAGTGTCTAAAAATTCCACAAAAATTAGTGTAGGTGCATTTTGATGTCTTTCAATTTCTATCCCATTTTTGTTCTTTAAATCTTTATAAAACTCCAAAAAATTGCAATAAATACGAAAAATCTTTAAAAAATTGTAGAAAATTATAGAAAAATCCAAAAATAGTGATTTTGGTCTCTTTTTGTAGATATTGCCTTGTAGTTTCTCTTAAAAATAATCTCCAGGATTTTTGAGCATTAGAGGATTTTTTTAAATTGAAAAACATTCTTGGTTGTGAATAGTCTTTTTATTTTCCACTATTTTATTTCTATAAAATTCCAAAAACATCAGAAAATTGTGAAAAAATTACCAAAAATATCTTAACATATATAAAATAAAAAAACATTTTCTTTAGACTTTTCTGTGTATTTTTGATCATTTGGAAAAATAAAAAAAGGTTCCGTGTGCTTTTTATCACCTATGAATATTGTTCGTCTGTTAAAATATAAAAAAATAAAAAATTCAAAAACCACTAAAAATTAGCTTTCGAAATTTGACTACTTAGTTTTTCAATCGTGCTCCTTGTGTTCGACCCTGGTCGCTATACCAGGTAAAAAGAATAGCGAAAGATCGCTTACATTGTTTTATCGATTTATATTTTCTAAGTGGTTTAAATTTATTTTCTCGTTGACCGAATCCCGTGGTTGAGAACGACGACACATTTTTGATATTATTTTACCCTCTCTCGATCGCGTCGGATTTCGTGTCATCAGAATGGCGCCGTTGCCGGGGAGCACGGCTTTGTAGTCATTTTTCTATTTTTGTCTCTCTATATCATAATTGTTTTCTGACCTTCTCTCTCTAATTTTTGTGCGAGGTACTACGTGGATGACTTGGAGTTTATATTTTGAGGACCCGCACAGGAGGAAGAGCAGGGAATTGAAGAAGAAATTTCATTTTATTTGAGAGAACAATTATTCTTGTAATAATTTAGGATTTTGAACTGTGAAACTTGAACTATTATTCGGGGTCTGTTTCGCCAAGTGCCGGTGCACTTGGGGGACCTCACCGATGTTTTTCGTCGGTTTTGTTTTCTCGTATTTTTTTCTTTTTTCTTTTATTTCTGATTCTCGCGGATTTCAGCCCCTAGCCTTAGGATTTTTGCTTGACTGTGATGTAATCAGTAGGGTTCCAATACCTTAATAACCTTGCATGTACCTATAGATCGATTAATTGGACCAACAATAAAAAGATCAATAAAATAGTCGATCCACTACCTTCGAGCCTACGTGCCACAGCCCACCCTGCCAAGCGCTGCTCTTGAACTCGATTTGTCGAGAGGAGGAGGGGTGGACCGAGACCGGACTCTTGGATTGGAGGTTGGTGGTTGACTAAACGTTCTTTCGAGTAGAACTGCTTGCTTAGGGCTCGGTTTTCCACTTACATCATTTAGGTAGTTTAAATTTCTGTATTTAAATTTCTGCGCGGATCATATTGCATGTAGAGTGCTGGAGTAAGGTACGCATTTTCTATCTTTGCATGCATCATCGTTTTTGACCGTGCATTGGCTTTCTCGATCCCTCCCCCAGTTTTTGGACTCAAATTAATCAAAGAGGAAATCAGAAAGCTCGTTAGGCGTTTATTTTTGAAAAAATCCAAAAAAATAGAAAATTTTAAAAAATGGGACTGCTAATTGAACTTGACTTCTAAAATTAAACGTAATTGACCATTTCATTATATTGGGAGAGCAATCCCCTCATTGTCTGCGTTTTTAATTGCTCACGTACACACTAAGGAGTAGTGCCCAAATCCTATTCAAGCCTCCTAAGTGTTTGTACAACTTTGTCTTCTCACTATACTCTAAAATTGAAAAGATAAACGACCAAATCTCACGGTCTTCACTTTGTGTTGAGTTGGTGAACTGGGGGTTTGCTTTGTGTTTCGTATTTCTTTGGTGTGAGTCGGTTACGATCATTCTTCTATCATTAGCAGTCACCTTCTTTCTCTATCCCACCCTCCCTCCCTTCTATCTCTCTCTTCATTCCTGCCTTCCTTTTCTTTCACTCCCTTCTATCCCTCCCTCCCTCCCTTCATTTTCCTCGCTTCATGATGGGTCGCCTTCCATTCCAGCCGAATTTTATGGCTTCTTCATTTCATGTCCATCATTCTCGCCCACTCTCTTGGAGGGTCGGAACTCCGTCCGATTTTCCATCATCTTCTTACCCACCTTCATACTCGGGACATGTTGTGAGTGACACCCGTAGAGACCAGATTGACCAAACACGAGACCCGGGTGTTCACATTGCTAAGATGAGAGTGCATCCCATAGGCGATCAAATGAGGCAGTGGCATGTTTTAGATGACTTTAATCCTAAGATGATGGATGAGTACACCGATCAAGAAGAACACTCCACTTCTACACTAAGCCCCTTCATTTTGGAATTAGAGTTAATTAATATACTGCCCAAATTTTTAGGGGAAGTGCACGAGGAACCGTATTTACATATCGATGAATTTGAGGATATTTGTAGATTACGATCATATTCGGATATCACTTCTGAGGAAATGATGTTGATTACCTTCCCATTTACACTTCAGAGTAGAGCCAAGACTTGGCACAGACGATTGGGAAGGAAGATTACTACATGGGGAGATTTATGATCATTATTTTTGAAGAAATTTTACCCCTAGTCTAGAGCAGAGATGATGCGGTCATGTATTCGTGATTTTTCAGTTAACCCCCAGAAGCCATTAATAGATTCATGGTTGAGGTTAAGAGAACTTGTGAGGCAATTTCCTGATCATGGATTTTCGATGACTGACCTTATCCATATCGCCATGAGGGGGAGGACCGCAGAGCAAATTTCGTATATCATTACCTCGTGTGGTGGTTCACACCACAGTCCTGCCCTGGATTTAGTTGAGACCATCTTGGGAACACTTTCTGGTCTTACATATACACGAGATGATTTATTCAGGACAACACATGAGGGAGAGATGACAACTGTTGAGTATGCGATACATAATGCTGATCTTGACATCACACGCCGATCAAAGGATATGGATGCTGACACTTCTCAATTGATGGATATGTTGCCTACTGTTGTGAGTTCCCAGAGCCGGACATTGGTTGAGTACCAATTGGATTTACAGTCAGATTTTGAACCAGTCCCGCTCTGTCACGGAGAAGATTCTTCGATTCTAGATCTACTAGGATCCCAAGAGATAGAGGAGGAACCCACATCTCAGCCATCCTCTGAATCTTTCCAGTATCCATACATAGTTGATTCAGTATCTTGTCTTCAGGATATCTTCTCAGATTCAGAGATATACTTAGATCCATCTCAGCATAGAGAGCTTGATGAGGGACTGATTTTTAATTCGACAGACCTTGCTAGTCCCATATTTGAGCCATGTGTCCTCCCATTTGATGAGGTCGATACATTTTTGGAGGACCTGATACTTGACAGCATTGATCCCCAATTTCTTGATGATTTGGCATTACTCCCCGAGGGTTATCTGCGGGAGGATGCCATGGACCATATAAACTCGGTTTCACTTTCTGAGAGTGCATCCGATCTGATGGATCACGAGACCGAGTATTTTGATATTTCTGATAATGAATTTGATGTTTCTCTCCTCGACGACCCTCGCGAGGATGACCCGATCTTTGAGGTATTCGATGATTTCACTGATTTGTCTACATTCCATACATCGGATATCAGCCTTTATAGTGAGTCTCCTGATCATGACCTTCCATATCTATTCGAGACTGTGATTATCGTGGAGGATTCACTGACTGATCCTTCCTTCTCCACGTTCGACTTCTTCGGCTCTGCCCTTTCACTCCATACAGATCTTGAGCCGACGATTTCTTTTGTGCTACCGGAGCCCGACTTCATCTGCCCAGATCTTGACCCGGTAGCAAACACCCGCCTGACTGATTATCTGGGTGTTATCATTTACTCTGTTGACCTCGTCGTTATTCTCCTGCCGAGACTGCAACGACAGTACGGTATTCGCCTGACAGATGCCGTCCTGAACCTTGACACAACGTTATCCTAGCATTTGCGCCCAGCTAGGGGCGTAAACTCTAGCGCTTGTTGAGAGGCACCTCAACATTAACCTACTCACATCTGTATAGACCATCTGTCCATATCATACATTATTTCTGTCTCACACCCCATCTCCATCGCATGATCATTCCATACTTAGGGTGTACTTTACCCTAAGTATAGGGGGTGTCAGATGTTTGATTATTTGTTTCATTCTTTTTACCTCTGTTTTGCTGCCTATACTTAGGGATATTTTACCCTAAGTATAGGGGAGGTAGACTCTGTATATTCATCTCCTCGGTTTTCTCCTTTGTGTACAGTCTGCTATACTTATGATTACTTGATCCTAAGTATAGGGGGATCACCGACCTCTATTGATTTTATTCTTTTATTCATCGTTGTAGTATACCATTCTTTTCACTTTTCTATACGCGGCACGAGTTATGTCTTTCTTTTCAGCTCCTTGATCACTATGAGGACATAGTTCGAGCTAAGTATAGGGGGTGTGGTATATATGGTATATATACTTTAGCCATAACTCGTACTTTCATATTTTTTAAATATGGCTAAAACATTGTGTAAATACTTAAAAAAACTGAATAAAAATTAAAAAAAACCAACTCTGTATATACTTGTATAAATTACTCAAGTTGTAAATTCTTGCATCTCATTCTTGTGAAATAATCAACTCACTCTTGTGTAAATATGTATCTTCCTTATAAAAAAAACTTTTGTAAATATTTGTATATATTACTAACTATTTGCAAAAAAAAGAAAAAAACTTTTCGCATGTGCATCATCATTTTTTAAAAATCCATAAAAATTTCAAAATTTTGAAAATTGTTTCACAAAAAGATTTTTTTTTCTTTTTCCTTGCATGCACATATTTTCTTGCATTTGTATGAGCATTTTTCAGGATGATTTTGACATTTAGACTAAGTCTGGAATAAATTTGAAGAATGGAGCTTAGTTGGACCTTAATGCACTTAATTTCAGAGGAACCTTATAAGATTTGGAGTTAAGACTTTTCAGGTCCTCGTGACTTAATTCTTTGAGTCCATAAGACTATGTTCACATGTCATCTTGATGAGTCTAAGTAGAACATTTAACAACACACACATGATTCTTTCAGACCGTGGCTTACCTTGGACACTGCACTTTACACGTAGCTCTTCATGGATGAGGTAGTGAGGGAGCAGAATCTTTTGGCTTGGGGTAGCATACGAGGGTAGTACATCTAGGCGGAACCTCTCGTCCTCCTCTAGGGAGGGAAGTGTGTCTCAACCTAGTTTGGTGATGTTGAGGTCTAAAGACAGGAGCTATGGGGTTGCAATAATGCTTCAAAAGAGGGATAGTCTACTGGCTCAAGAGGAAAAACTCCTTATGTACATGCTGCACCTTGTATATATTTCAAAAAAAAAGAAAAAAAATGCAAAAGTGGACAGGCTTGATAGAAAAATAAAATGCCTGTGAAAAAAAAAGAAGAATAAGAGCTTCAAAGTCATATATTCGTGAGCTTGCAGCGGGTGACATGGCTACACTGTTCATGCATCCAAGGATAGGTAACTACACTGGTTACCGTCCATTCTCTTCTCCATCCCCTCTTCTTGAGCTGGTTGTACTTGAACTTAGAAGGGAATATCCCCGCTCCTTGAGGAAAGAGTTGCCAGACCGGGTTATTTGAGTTACCTTGCTAAGAGAGGCTGAATCTTTGTTACTTCTGAGATGAGGAGCTATATTTCACTTACACGTACAAGTAAGAATTCATAGTCATAAGAATTTGTGTCTGTAGACTTGTTCTGATCTGACTGTTGAGGAGACCTGAACAGGAGTCTTATGAAACTTAGAGGCTGTTAGGTTTTAATTCCATGTCCCAATAAGGTTCCGACACACTAATAATCCAAAGGTCCGACAGAGTTCCAGACTACATTTTTATAAAGATAAGTTTGAAAGTCAACATCGTTCTAACTTCTTTCCTTTTTCTTTTCTTTATTTTCATTTTCACTTATTTTCCAAATAAGTGTTTGCTAAGGGACTAGCAATGGTAAAGTATAGGGGAATGATGAATCCACGATTCATCGCCTTTATTCTTTTATTTTAGCCTCTTTTCCTTAGTCAAATACCTGTAGATATCCATTAATTTCATAAAATTACCATTTCGCATGCATTTGCTAATTATGCATTTTTAACACTTTTTGTACATAAATAAAAGAATAAAGAAGAAAAGAAAAAGAAAAAGATGAATTTATGCAATAAATACAGACTGACCTAAACCCCGAGGGAAGGTCAAGACTTGACCTTATCGACCAAGAATAAAGTAGGGGGAGATAAGGTTGTCTGTCAGAAAATCCAAAAATATCTTGTACATATTTTTCATGTATATTTGTATAAAACTTACATTATTTTATTTGTATATAATTTGACCTCAAATCAATTATTTTTGTAAATAAAAGTTGTAAATAAAACTGTGTTGTAAATAATAAAAATATTTGTAAAATAAAATAATGAATATAATGCAAATAATTACACCCAGAAGAAGCCGCAAAGCAATAATTGAAACATCAATTCCGGCTCCATACGAGCTAAAATCGAACCAAACTCACTTCCATTATACTATAAATTAAATTATCTTTCAAATGGCTGTGGTTTCGTATTTTTTGGAGTTACGGTTAAAAAGTCGGTTTTTTGGGGTGTATTGTGCAGTTTACCCATATATTTGTGTATATAATTATTAATATTTATTTTTTGTATATATTGTAAATATTGCTTTCAATAAAAATAAAAATTTAAAAAAAATTATTAAAAAAATCTTGTATAAAAATTGTTTCCTTATTTGCACCTATGTACATTATATTATATGTATATAATATATGTATACCACTAACTTCCTTAAATAAAAACCATCAAAAAAATTTAATTATCTAACATTAATTAATTAATTTAATTTAATTCCGAATTTTGTATTTAATTATTAGATTTTATTTGATTTATTTGATTTTATAACATGCCATATATATTAGATTTGATTGCATACCTTTAATGGCCACCATTAAGGTGGCCAATTATTTAATTAATTAATTTAATTTATTTATTTCGAATTTCGTAATTAATTATTTAACTTATTTATTAATTTAATTATTATATTAATCAATCCAATAAACACCTTCCTTATTTGTGGATAGTTTCCATTTTTATTTCTCTCTCTCTTTTTAATGGGCTCCTCCTCCCTCATTCAAACTTGAACGATCTTTGGCGGAGAGGAGCCCGGTTTCCGAGAGTTTCTTGTTGAAGAGGGTCCTAGCCTCCGATCCGGTTGGTGACAGCGATCTGAGCTTCATTGAGGCCATCATGGCATGTCCGAACCCCAAGGTGAGATCCACTTTTACTTGTCTTTTTCCCTAGGTAATCGTAGATTTAGATTTTAGCGTAGGAGTAGTGATTAATTTTTAGATTAAAAAGTCCATCACGATTTAATCCACACCCAACACCGAATTTTTTCATCTCATCTCGCTATCCCTCCATATTCACGTTCTACCTTACACGACCTGTCACCTCCGACCATGCACGGTGGTCGGAGTCTCGGATCCTTCTCCCGCATCGTCGAGATCCACCCATTCAAACATCCTATTTTTTGTATATAAATAAACAAAATATAAAATAATTTTCCTTGTTTATCTCACATCTGTTTTTGCAAGGAAAATAAAAAAATATTTTGTTTATTTGTCTTTTCAATCTAATCCTTGTTTTGCAGGAAGAATAAACAAAAATTATTTTTTTATATCTCTAACATATTGTTTTGCAGGAAAACAATAAAACATAAAAAATTAAAAAATTAAAAAAATTCCTTTCTACTCTCCTCTTTTGTTCTCTGTTAAAAAAAGGAATAAAAAAATTGTTTTCATTATTTCTGATTACATCAAAAAAATAAAAAAAAATACATTTTCTTTCTAATTTTTCCTGCAGGATACAAGATTAAAAAAACAAAAAAACGCAGGAGGACGGTGGGTCATCACCCCCACCGCCCTCCTCGGACATCCACCTGGGCGGCAAGCCGCCCCGCCGCGGCGCCACTCTCTCCTCCAGCACCTCCTGACCGCGCCTCCGCGCGCGCACAGCCGCGGGAGGCCGCGACCCTGTCCTCCAACGCACCGGCGTGCGCGGCACGCCAACCCCCAGGTCCCGCATCCTCCTGCCGCGTGGCCGCCCTCCAGGCGGCAGCGCCGCCCCATCGTTCCCAACCGCCCCGCCGGCGGCCCTCCTCCCCAGATCCGCCCCACGCGGTGCGCCGCCCAGCCCCGCGCACCGCCTCTCTTGCATCAACCGCCCGCACGCGCACGGCGTCGCGCATGCTCCACGCCCGCCCCGCTCCCGCGTGACACCGTCCGCCTCCATCGTCGCGCGAACGGCGGCCGCTCCTCCGCGGCGGTTGGCCGCGTGCGGCTCTCCTCGCCCTCCTGCTGCACATCCGCCCCGTGCGGGTCCCCTCTGCGCACCTCCATCAACCCGCGCCGCCGTCCTTCCCCCTCCGCAAGGTGGCGGCGCCGCACTACCTCCCACCGCGATCACCATTGCCGCCACCTTCCAGGCCGCGCCGCCCCGCGACTCCGCCCATCTCCGCTTTCAGACACCTCCGGCGGCCGACCACCTTTGTCTATCTTTGAGGAAGATCCAGGTAGCGGCTGCTTTGTTTGAGAATAAGAAAGGTTTCAAGAGGAAGAAACCCTAGTGGGTTTGTGAATAAAAAAAAGGAGAAATTACAAAGCAACCTTTGGAAGTTATTTAAACTACAGAAAAGCCCTCAAGCTCTAGCAAGTCACATGTGAGGCACATGTTCACTGGGTAATTTTTACTTTCCATCTGCTCTTTACTTCTTGTTATATTGTAGTGCATAAACTGTGAATAATTGCAATTTGGCCCGACATTTTCAGACTCAAACTTGCTTGCCTTTTGTGATCAAATAAATGTTTTTATTCATCCAAAAATTTTGTAAAAATTCGTGCATGCTCCTGCTGTAGTGTACTTCATTGTATAAATTTTTCATAGCTTTTTGAGGATATTTGATATTTTAAAAAAATCAAAAACAGTGTCTTTTTCGTTGCCTACATTTTGAAAATTAATAAAAATTCGAAAAAGTGTCTAAAAATTCCACAAAAATTAGTGTAGGTGCATTTTGATGTCTTTCAATTTCTATCCTATTTTTGTTCTTTAAATCTTTATAAAACTCCAAAAAATTGCAATAAATACGAAAAATCTTAAAAAAATTGTAGAAAATTGTAGAAAAATCCAAAAATAGTGATTTTGGTCTCTTTTTGTAGATATTGTCTTGTAGTTTCTCTTAAAAATAATCTCCAGGATTTTTGAGCATTAAAGGATTTTTTTAAATTGAAAAACATTCCTGGTTTTGAATTGTCTTTTTATTTTCCACTGTTTTATTTCTATAAAATTCCAAAAACATCAGAAAATTGCGAAAAAAATACCAAAAATATCTTAACATAAATAAAATAAAAAAAACATTTTCTTTAGACTTTTCTGTGTATTTTTGATCATTTGGAAAAAATACAAAAAAAGGTTCCGTGTGCTTTTTATCACCTGTGAATATTGTTCGTCTTTTAAAATATAAAAAAATAAAAAATTCAAAAACCACTAAAAATTAGCTTTCGAAATTTAACTACTTAGTTTTTCAATCGTGCTCCTTGTGTTCGACCCTGGTCGCTATACCAGGTAAAAAGAATAGCGAAAGATCGCTTACATTGTTTTATCGATTTATATTTTCTGAGTGGTTTAAATTTATTTTCTCGTTGACCGAATCCCGTGGTTGAGAACGACGACACATTTTTGATATTATTTTACCCTCTCTCGATCGCGTCGGATTTCGTGTCATCAGTGATGTATATATTCCTCAAACTTATTTGAAAATAATTTTACAAACAATTTTGAAAACTATAGTCCAAAATAATTTTTACAAATAACTTTTTAAACATGTATACACATTTGAAATCATTTTGCAAAGGTTTTTCAAATAGTATAGATAGATTTTTCAAAATTCTTTTGCAACCATTTTCAAATCATTTTGCAAATCGTTTTTCAAACATTTTATTTCACACAAAGATAAATAAGATTTTCAAAACCAAATATTTTTACAAAGGTTGAAAGCATGTAACAAAACATTTTCCAAATAGTTTTCAAAAGATTTTTCACAATGATTTTCAAACTATTTTTCAAACATTTTGTAAAAAGCAATTTCACCTGATTTATTAATCAGTAAGTACAAAAAGAATTTGAGGAATGATAACATCATTTTATTAAGTGTTTTTAATGACTTTTATTGGTGTAATTAGCCATATTTATTAAGAAAAATATGAAAGTACGAGTTATAGCTAAAGTATATACGTAGTATATATGACCCCCTTATACTTAGCTTGAGTTATGTCCTCATAGATCAGAGAGAAAGAGAAGACATAACTCGTACTGAGTATAGGAAAATCTAAAGAATAAGGAATAGAGAGATAAATTAACAAATGAGAAGTTGACCGTCCCCCCTATATTTAGGATCAAATAATCCTAAGTATAGCAGACTGCACACAAAACCCAAAAATCTAGGTATTCTATGTATATAGGATACCCCAAAAATTCACTTTGTGCATTTGATCGATTTTGGTTTTGATGTCTTCATGAAAGTTGGAGATCTCATCGAGAGAGCATTTTCCGTGAAGGAACCTTTTCGATCCGAGGTCATTTGCTATTTATTTTTTATTTTTCAATGTCTTTATTTTCAGAATTTTCTGATGCTAACACGTGGGGCCGCCACGTGTCAACAGTTTTGGGCCTCTTTTATTCGTTTTTATTAAAAAAAATAAAAAAAATATAAAAGACACCGCACGTGCGTCGCACGTGCCTCCCAGCCACGTGCTCCGTACGTGCCTTGCTCTCACCCCCTGCCACGTGTTACCTCCATGGCCGTCCGATCTCGGCCGATCGGACGGCCATCCAGCTTCGTCTTCCCCCTCGATTCAGAACCCCCCTCCCCCGAGATCTTCGCCAAATCCAACCACCTCCGCTCGCTAATCTCGCCAACGCCGCAATCTCCGCAACCTCCTCCTCCGCATATCCACCCTCGCCACCTATTTAAGCAGCGTCGCTGACCTTGACTCCATCATCCGCCGACGACCTATTTTGGAAGGAGGACGACTGTGACAGGGCTGGTTCTCCATCTTCGCGGCAAGATCCGGCCACCCCCACTCCGTGGCCGATGGAAGAAGTGAGCCTTCGCCGCCTACTGCTCCGCTCCGAGTTCTCCTTGTTGAGCCAACGTCTACGAAAACCAACGCCATCTCTAGTTACTTCATTGCCACCGCCACCGACGACCGCAACTTCGTCTTCTCCGACAATGCTACGGCTCCCGATGCCATTGACTGCAATGAAGTTCCTCTATGACTTCATCGACGCTATGCTTCGGCCTTCTTCCCCGATCATCATCACCAACGCCATCGCCTCCGTCAGAGCTTCCACTGCTAGAAGCTCCGCCAGGATCGCCGCATCTTCTCCATAGCTACAACATAAGAGGGCCTCCGCTCCACCATCCCTAGGCCATGTGACGGCCATAGGACGACCTACTCCAGTTCCACCTCCGCATTCTGCTACTCCGCCGTGAGACACCAGCGCTCCACCTTCGACCATCGGGCGGTGAGCCCGAGGCCCTCCCCACGTGCGAGGAACGTGGCAGGAGGGAACACGTGAGGGGCATCACCCCCTGAGGTCACATGTTTTACACGTGCCCTCTGGGCTATTTTCAGCAAGGCCCCCAGCATTATCCATATTCAAGCGCCAGTCCCCGCCGACCAGGGGTCACATGCATCGCACGTGACCTTTGGTAAAATTGCATCTGAGGCTCTAGACATATTGGTAATTACAATTAGACCCCACTGCATTTATTTTTTATTTTGGTTTATTTAATTATTGTAGAAAGACCCCTATGTTCTTTATTAAGTTTAGACCTCTACATTGCATTATTTTATTTATCAAAAATTGCATTGTGTTCCTCAATTAATTCTCTACATTTTGATATACTGTGGATATTTTTATGATTGATGGTTAGTTAATAATCAATTATTCTGTGGAAAACTGCGAACTTTGCCCATTTTATGCTCTTAAATTTACCATTGATTAATCATTGCTCTAAAAATTCCCCAAAAATCACATATTGTAGAGTTAATTGTGCTTGATATTGTGCCCAAAAAGATTCGATTTGCATGTATAAATTGCTCTATAAAAATCATTTTGTATATTTCAGTATTTAATTTTTAATATGTATTAAACCCCACATTTTCGAGGTTTAGGATTTTTCTGTGATCTATCACCTAGTGATAGATCTTAGATAATTTTATCTCTTGTAAACAAGTAGGTTTAATATTTATTATAATTAAATATTGAAATTCATTCTGTTTATATTTAAAAATTCATAAAAAAATTCATATTGCATCCAAAAAAATTCCAAAAAATTACAGTACATTCATTTCATCATAATTTACATTGTGGCCAAGTTTCATATTTTTGGACATAATTTGAACGTTATTTGCATTTTAGTCCCTAAAATAGGCCGAAATTGCATCTTGCATCCCTTATTTGCATTAAAAAATTCCAAAAAAGACCGCCTCGAAAATCGTGCACAAAGTTTGATAGACATAATTCTGGTTGTTCCTTTGCCTCCTTGTGATCGACCTTTGGACTTGCCCAAGTAAAATAAACATAAAACCACTCGATTAAAAATTGAATAAATATTTTGTGTGGTTATTTTCTTGACCGATTACTATCTCCGCCTACAACGAATGACACATTATTATTTTCACGCACGATTAAATTAAAAACATCTTTTTACACGTGTGATTACGGATTCGTCAACCGCGACAAGCCCCCAAGTGTACAAACACCTGGAAATTAGGCCCGAGTGTCCAGAGTTCGGTGTACCTGTATTATTACAATAGTAAAGTCTCTCTCTCACTAAAATTACAAAAATAAATACAAGAAAAGAAAATGCTACTAAAGATGGAGCTCGATTTTCAAAAATCCTCTACGTATCCTTCGGTGCTAGGCAAGCTAGAGCCGGCTTCACGTGGGTGCACAGACGCCTAGGGTGGAGTGCCTCCCTCGATCCACGGTACCCCGCACGAAATCAGCAAGAGAAGAGGTTAGACATCTCAAACAATATATATCAAATAAAAAGCAAATAAATAAAGCCGTAAAAATAGACAAACAGTCACAAGCACAAATAATGCCAATCTACGTGTTGTTGCTCCCCGGAAACGGTGCCATTTGATAATCAAGATTTTTGTGAGGGTTAAAGTAGTCCACACAAGGCGGGACCATGATGTCGCCGAGCGACCGCTCATAAAACCTCAATCAATCAACAATTAACCCACAACAGATTAATCAAGCAATGAAAGTAAATGTGCGGAGTTAAAATTTATTATAACTCTACAACAAAGATGTGTATAGGTGCAAGTAAGTGTAGAGGTCGAACACAGGGAGCAGACAGGTAGAATGGGGCAATAATGCACAAAAATGTGAAAGTGATGTATTTGCCTATAAATGTTATTTTTTGTGGGTTTTTATTTTATATTTCTTTCTTTTTTATTTTTGATTCTATAGTTTTATATTTTGATTTTTGATTTTTTAATTTTATATTTTCTTTTTATATTTTATACTTTTAACATTTTCTTTTCTTTTAATAAAAGATGTATACTATATAAGAAAAGGAGGATAAAATATTTATAAAAGAGGTAAAAATAGTCAAAATTCAAGAAATGAAATATTTTTGTATATTTTATATTTTTCTAATGTTTTTGTGATTTTTCTAGATTTTTCCTAATTTTTTGGTATTTTTAAAGTAAAAAATACTGAAAATAGTGAATAAACTAAAAGGCTGAAATTAAAACGAGGATGAAAAATATCAAACATAGTCCAAAATTCGTCAAATTAATTTTAAAATAAAGACAATAAAAAATAAAATTAAGAAATAGAAATTGTATTTTTATGATTTTTTCTGGATTTTTAATATTTTTATGAAAATTTTTAGAGTTTTGTAATTTTTAGGAGTTTTCTTTTTGATTTTTTTAATGATTTTTGGATTGGAGTTAAAACACACAGAAACGAACAAAATTGATTTTTTTGGAATTTTTCGAAGAGTTTTTTATATTGTTTAGGGATTTTATAATGCAAACAGGGACATGAATACTTGTTTTGAATTTTTATAAATATAAAAATACAATAAAAATGCAAAATAAAAATATGGCATGAAAGAGAAACAAACAGGAGCTTATACTATTTTTTGGGGGATTTTTAGGAATTTATAGATGCATGAAATAAATGCAAACAACAAAGAGAAAATGGACCCTTGATAGGGGGATTTTTGGAAATATATAAAAATCCAGGGGCTTGAGCGTAAAATTTCCACACAAAAAAATAACTAATTAAGAAAATTTCTGTATCAATCACAAAATAGCCAAAAGTCCAAGGTTATATCCGCAAAAACGCCACAAACCACGTGATAGACTGGCGAGGACCTAAACACAATTATAAAAATTCTAGGGGCTAAGTTTCAATTCTTCCAAAAATTTCATAACTTAAATAAAGAGTTCTAGGGCTAAACAGAAATAACTAAACAAGAGGGGGTTCCCTGCAAAATGGCCACGCCTCACGAACAAATATCATGTGAGGTGATGTAGCCAGGGACCCCTTTGCAATTAATGGAACTACAGGGGCATGTATGCAATTTATACAAAATAAAATAAAATGCAGATGAAAGTTTAATAAACAAATACAAAAATGGACGGGGGTGAGGATGCAAAATACCCACGGCCTGCGAATCGGACGGCTGAAGGATTTCATTAATCCACGTATCACGATCATGACGGGCTAGTACCCGTTCGCTCCCAACGGCATGGATTAGAACGTGAAAGGAAGATCAGACGACTGGGGAGAGATCTGATCCTAAGGTCGCTACACGTTATGGAGTCTCTCGTCAATCAGACGGTGGAGGGCAATGCTGGAAGAACAGGGAGGGAACCTCGGCTGGAGCGAGCTTCCTCCGCGAAGATCTCCCTCCTCCATCAGTCGTTGGAGCTTAGACTTTCCAGAAACACTCCTACAGGGATGCTTTGTCGGTTTGGGGGAGGCAAAATTAGCGGCGGAGCGTCGGAGGACCGCCTCGACATCAGAGATGATGGGAGACCCCAGGGAGCTCCGGCCTCTCGCAAAATCTCCTCCCAACGCTCGTCTTCTTCAGCGTACCTGTAGAAAAGGGTGAAGAGGGTCGCGGGCAAATTGCCGCGACCCTCCAGATGGCGAAAGAAGTTGGAACTGGCGGAAGTGGGGGCAGAGGTTTGATCCTAAGACTACGGCTAACCTACAGATGCAAGGAAAACAAGATAAAATGCAAACCTCAACACAGAAACAGCGAGATGTACCTCACGGCCAAGTTTGGCCGAAGATGGTGGAAGCGCCTCCACGGCCCTCGCGTGAGCACCGTGCAAGTGCTGGAGGGAGCCTGTCAACCTCCCGGTTGGAGTACGGTGGCAAGACTCCAAGCTAGGGTCGAAAGGGGGTTCAAGGATGGAAGTGGAGCTTGGGTTATTTTTGAATGGGTGGCATGACAGATCCCAAAGATCGAGGGGAATCGTGTGAGAGAGCGATTCAATCCCCGAAGTATACCATGGGCGTGTATCCTTGGTCTATAGGGAGAAAAAGTGCAGAAGGCTTCGACATGAAACGACGAAAGAGGAAGCCTCAAAAAATCCGCGAACATGGGCGAAAAAACGAGAATTCTGACAAGAGCACAGTCATGGGGTCAGAGAGTTGACCCGCTCGTCAACTCTCCAGCCCTCCTGGTTGGTCCACGTGGACCAACCAGGAAAAAGCCTGGAAAAAATGATTTGTTAATTCATTTTAAAATAATAAACGATTTTATTATTTTTAGGTTATTAAATAAAAAATATTTATTATTTTATAAAGTATTTTTATTACGATTTTTATTTTTTTTTCGAGTTATAAAAATACAAGTTACCTTTTATAGGTTAGATACTGGTATATTCATCATATTTTTTGTGTTTTATTTTTATTTTGTATATTTAAATTTTTATTATTTTTGTTTATTATTTTATAAATTTATAACTTATTTTTTATATACCTAAATATCTTTTTATTTTAATTTTTTGATGTATTTTGTATAAGTAAATAAATAGATATATAATCTACATAGGTATAAACATAGGTAATTAATCTATGTGTTGTGTTCAAGTATTTTATTTGGATGTTTTCTTTATGTTTTTATTCCTGTTTTAATATGCATATATATTATAAGTAATATTTACAAATTATAAAAATATAAAAAAATACAAAAATATTGAATAATAAATAAAATGAATATTTTAATATGTATAAGTATACAATAGGGGTCCAAAAACTCAACATTCAAACCGTAGCTCCACAACATACGAAACCATCTTCATTAAATAGATTATTGAAAATTATATACGATTAAAGGTGATTTTGATACATTTCAAGTTTTTATTTGAGACATATAGGTCTGAGAAGTTGGGATTCCGGAATTTTATTCAGATCATAACTTTTTATCTGTACATTATTTTTGAGTGAAATCATTTTTGTATTTTTATATATTAATTGTCTACAACTTTCATGTACAAAGTTTCTTTCTGTGAGGTATAAAAACTGAAACTAAAAATAGGTCCCAAAATGAATAAAAAAATGAATAAAAATAAAAGGGATTTTATTGTACTTTTGGCCCTTATCTCCCCCTACTTTATTCCTTGTCGACCTAGTCATCGAGATGCCTAGGTCTCGAGGTTTCGGGTCATAAAATATTTTCAATATTTTATTCTTTTTCTTTTCTATTCTTTTCTCTATAATTTTAGCTTTAAAAATAGTGTTTTGTACAATATTTACACAAATATGCATTAATGCTAAAATGCATGAATTAACAGTATTTACACGCATATACTAGGGTTTTTAAGGCCAAAATGATAGAATAAAGATGATGAAACGTAGATTCATCGCCTACTAACTGATAGTATTTACTATGATTTTTGGAATTAATTTTGTTAAGTATTTTATTTTCTAAGAATCAAAATCCACTAAAAAACTATTCTGTCTATTTTATAAAATACATTAAAATTATAAAAAATGTGTTAAAGATATCAAAAAAATATTGTTTACTAGTCTTTTTTACTTTACTTTCAGTTGTTTTAAAAATCATTATAAAAACCTTAAAATCTCAAAACCCTTAAAAACTTAAAAAAATAATTAAAACTTCTAAAAAATTAAAAAAATAGGATTTCAGTTTCTGTTGTTAGATATTTTTATTTAATTCTTCATAAAAATCACAACCAGGACATTATGGCACTTTTAGTATTTTTATTTATCTTTTAGTCCATGTTGTACATTGTTTTCCCTTTTTACCTTTGTTTGATTTTTATAAATCATATAGAAATTAGAAAAATCCCAGAAAACCATAAAAAACATCTGAATATTTGAAAAAAATATAAAAATATTTTTATTCCTGATTTTTGAGTATTTTTAGCCTTAATAAAAATTGTAAAGGCTTGCTTGTGTGCTTGATTACCTTATTACCTTGCTTGTTTTACTTAATTTAAAAATATAAAATTTGCAAAATAAAAAAAAATGCTTTTTATTTTATGAAAACCAACTACTTCATAGGTTTACTCGTGCTTCTTGAGTTCGACCCCTGGTCCCAATACTAGGTTAAAATAAAATAGCGGAGACTGCTGACATTGTTTTGATTGCCTTATCTTGTGATTTGTGTGGTTTCTATTTTTCTTGATTGAACGCTAGTCGTCGATTGGGGTAGTAACAACCTTGATTTATATTATTCCTTAACCTTAGTTGGTGTGTCGCTCATCAGAATGTCTCATTGCCGGGGAGCACGGCTTAGTAGTCTTTTTCATGTTTTTTGTTATTTTTATCTCTATTTGTTATAACAGATTTCTGACCCGTTTCTATTTCGCTTTTCATGCGAGGAATAACTCGAGGACACTTTGGAGGAGACACACACCCTAGGAGAAGCAGAAGCAGAGCAAGAATCTGCTAGTTTTAGAGTAGCAGTAGAGTAGTTTTATTTTCACCAGCACATCTATTTATTCTATTGTAATAACTCTGGACCTCTGGACACTTCTTGTTGGACATGACTCATCGGGGTCTATTTCGCCGAGCACCGTGTGCTCGAGGGACCTCACCTTGTTTCTCGTCGATTTTGTTTTATAGTATTTTTTTCTATTTGATTCCCAAGAATTTGGACCTTAGACTTAGGATTTTCTCTTGATTGTGTTGTAAATAACTTAAGGCCCAATCCCTAATAGACTGCTTGCACCTATAGTTCGTAATTGGACCTTATTAATAATTCATAGTAAAAAGTTAACTTGATTGATTAAGAGGTCATGTGCCACTAGAGGTCGTATACAGCGCGTATATGATCCGTTGTGGCGGACACCGATCGGCATCAGAGATCGGACATCGACCTCTCTCTATGGTCAATTAACTATTGTGCTTCACGATCTTTAGAAATTGCTCATTTAAGGTTGTTTTCTTCGTGCATCATTTAAATTAGTTTTAATTCTGTCTTTAAATTTATGCGCAAATCACCCTGCATGTAGAGTGCTAGAGGACATGTATGCATCTCTTACTTTGCATGCATCATCGTGTTTGATCGCACATCGGATTTTTCGACTTCTCCCCTGTTTTTGGACTTAAAATAATCAGGAGATTGAAAAATCATTAGACGTTGTTTTCATTTGAAAAATACATAAAAAGTTAAAATCATAACAATTGGGACTGTTTAAGCAAACTTGACCCTAAAACCCACCTCACATAAGAACATTTGTTTTTGGGAGAGTCGCCCCTTATTGTTGGTTTGCTTGAGAGAGAGAGTGCCCACACACTAGGCTAGAGCCACACCTGAACTCTCGTTAGACTTCTGGTCTTGGGGATAGTCGTTCTCCAGTGAGGATCTCTCCGGTAACCGGTAAAGTGGACATCGAAGTCCTAAACAGATTGAATTGATCGGGTAGCTGGTAAACGGTCAGCAATTCATACTGGCTGGGAAAGATGTAGCTTTAGGTTCGGGCCAGTCTCTTGGGAGCATCGGGTTCCTACCAACTCGCTTAACTGCTCTGCAAGACTAATTTATCACCTAAAATAAAATCGACAAGATAATCGATCGAACCTTTATGGTCATTAGCTCTCGTATTAAGTAGGTGAATTGGGGGTTTGACTACTGATCTTGTTTGCTTTCTAGATCTCATCCGCACTCATTCCACATCACGATAATGGGCCGGAGATCCCTTAGACTACCTTGGTAGACCCTCTCTCGAGCACTCCCGCCTCATTCATCTAGGGAGATTCCGGGGAGCCTAGACCCGCTCTCCGAACCCGAGTTCGATTCTGCCATGTCCCCCTCAACCACCCTTATTCCAGTCCTGAGGTGCCCGAGCAGAGACCAACATAGATATTTGTTCATTTGACAGCACCTGAGTTCGGGTCTTTTACCTTTGCAAAGACCTGTGAGATGGCCAACAGTGAGGAGAGCGCACCAATGGGTAGCCCCAGGGTTCGACATATGTTCTAAATAAGGGTGCCATGAAAAACACACTTCTAGCCTCCTTGGAGATGATTGATGATAGGGATCATGCTACTCGGGTTAAGGAATAATTATGAACGTTGCGACCTTAACCGCGAAGCGAAGTCAATAACAAAAGAAGACCACCAAAACAGAAATCAAGCAATCAAACAAAGAACACGTCTCGTTAATTTATTTTACATGGTATAGCTACCAGGGTCGAACACAAGGAGCACGTGATGCAAAGCTACGAAGTAGTCGGGAATCCAAAAAGAGAAAAGAAATGGTGGTTTTTAGTGTTTTCAAATTTTTATATGATTTTAAAATAAGAGAAGAGACTAAAAGAACTCAAAAATCCACATTCCAACAATTATTTAAAGTACCAAAAATACTCAAAAATTCAAAATAAAAATATTATTGTGTTTTTAAAGTATTCAAATGATTTTGTGGATTTTAGGGGTTTTCCTGATTTTTAATTAAAAAAAGAAATAAAATAAAAAACAATGACCAATGTCCAGCTGGAATCTAAAGGTAAGTTAAAATTACTTAAAATGTCTATAAAATCTCAATAGTTTTTTATGGTAAAATATAAAATAAAAACTAACTACAGCAACTGAAAACACAATTTTTGAATTTTTTAGGAATATTTAATGATTTTATGAGATTTTCACTCTTTTTTAATATTTATGGTTTTTATAAATGGAAATAAGATGAAAATTGGATGGAAACTAAAATAACACACAAGAAGCAATTAAGAATTTTTTTCAGAATGTTTCAAGGCTTTTTAATATTTTTAGTTGATTTTCTAAAGCAAACAAGAATATGGACATCTGGCACCCCCCATACTTAGGGTAAAGTGCACCCTAAGTATAGCATAATCAAAGATGCAAATGGGGTGTTGGACTGAAGAATGTGTGATATGGACATCTGGATCTATACAAGGCGGAAGACACTAGTAATCAGGCGTGAGATGCATAGATGTGTGTCAAAGACGACATCTCACGCAAAATGAATAGGGGAGACGTCAACGACCAGTGGCTCATGATCTAGATATGGTTTGAGCCGCTGCCCGTTAACACGAAAGGTATACTCAGATGACATCTCAGATATGTCAGTGCTTCCATTGTCATGTACCTTTCGGACAAGGTATGGTCCCTTCCACTTGCTCTGAAACTTCCCTCGAAATAATCTAAGCCTGGCATCAAACAAACATACTCTCTGTCCTGTCTCAAACTGCTTGTGTCTGATATGATATTCATGACACTCATTCACTCTCTCTTTGTATTGTAGGCTGCTCAAAAAGGCTGCATCTCTAAGCTCATCCAGGGCTGCCAATTATGCCCTCATCTGGTCTCCTACACTCACTGGGATCCAAAAGTATATCTGTGACAACCCAAAGTGACTTGTGTCTCAGCTAAACAGGTAAATGGAATGGCTTGCCATAAATGAGGCGAAAGGGATATGTACCCAAAGGAGTCTTAAAGGACGTCTGATATGCCCACAAGATCGAGTCCAAAAGCTGTGACCAACCCATTAGGTCAGGGCGGATGACCTTCTGCAATATAGTCTTGATCTCCCTATTCGACACTTCAGCAAGACCATTGGTCTGAGGATGATATGGAGTGGCTACTCGATGGTCAATACTGAACTCGCTAGCAAGGGCCTTTACCTTGTCGTTAACGAAATGAGACACCCGTCAGATATCAATACCTTGTCGTTGACGAAATGAGACCCCCGAACCATGAAGTGATATTCTTCCTCAAAAATCTACATATCATCCTAGTATCTACGGTTCGGACGGGGATGGACTCAACCCAATGACTCACATAATCAACGGCCAACAGAATGTACCCAAATCCTTAACTCTTAGGAATGGACCCATGAAATCGATGCCCCATGCGTCAAAAACCTCAGAGAAATGATGGGCTGCATCGGCATCATATCACGTTGTCCACAAGTGCCATCCTCTGACAGTCAGTACACCTCTTCACGAATTCATCAGAATCCTTGAAGAGGGTAGGCAACCATATGCCGGATTCTGTGCCATTCTCCTCCCAGAGTGATGTCCTCCTGCCTCAAGCTTGTGGCAGTAAGTGAGGACGCTATCGTGCTCCTCTTGAGGAATGCACTGATGCCAAAAGCTATCCCCTCCTTCGTGATAAAGGATGGGATCCTCCTAATGGTAGAACTTGGCCTTCGTGAGAAAGGTCTCAAGTCGTTGCCTGGGCCAACCTTGTGGAACTTTTCTTGGCAACAAGATAGCTCACAATGTCAGTGTACCATGGGAGCGAGGTGATAGCAAGGATCGCCTCGTCTGGAAAGGTCTCAGAGATAGGATCAATCTGCTCAGAATCCTCAAGATGCTCTAATCAGGAGAGATGATTCGCCACCACATTCTTGACTCCGGCTTATCCTTAATCTCAATATCAAACTCCTGGAGTAGAAGGATCCATCTAGTCAGTATCGCTTTGGCATCCTTCTTTGCCATGAGGTACCGGATGACGGTATGGTCTGTAAAGATAGTCACCTTAGATCCAATGATGTACGATCTGAACTTATATAGGGCAAAGACTACAGCTAGCATCTCCTTCTCAGTGATAGTTGTAGTTCTGTTGTGCGGCATCCAATGTACGGCTAGCGTAGTGAATAGAAAATGGTACTACATCCGTCCTCTGTCCCAACACGGCCCCTACGGCCAAAATCGGAGTCGTCCGTCATAATCTCGAATGGAAGAGACCAATCAGGTGGCTGTAGGACAAGAGCCTCAACAACTAGACTCTTAAGAGTCTCAAATAATGCAAGACACTTATCATCCACAGTGAACTCAGTGTCTTTGGTCAGCAAATCAGTCAATGGTCGGGCAATCATGCTGAAATCATGAATGAAGCATTGGTATAAACCAACGTGTACCCAGAAAGACCGTAACTGTCGCAAGTTAGACGGTGGACTGAGTTTCCTAATGATATCCACCTTGGCCAGATCGACCTCCATGCCCTTGTTGGAGATGAATATGACCAAGCACCGTCCCTTGAGTCACCATAAAGTGACTCTTCTCCCAAGATAGCACAAGATGGAACTCGATGCATCGCTGAAGGAAGCGGTCTAGGCAGTCAAGACAAAGCATCAAACCCATCGCAGTAGACCGAGAAGTCGTCCATGAAGACCTCCAAGCACTCACCCACCATGTCCGAAAAGATGGACAACATGCACCTTTGGAATGTCACCGGGGCATTACATAGACCAAAGAGCATCCGTCTGAAAGCATATGTCCCAAAGGGACAGGTGAGTGTGGTCTTATCCTGGTCTTCAGGCACAATGGCCACCTGGTTGTAACCGCAGTACCCGTCAAGAAGGCAGTAGTGACTCTTCCTAGCTATCCTCTCTATAATCTGATCAATAAAAGGCAGCGAGAAATGATCCTTCTTGGTGGCCTGATTCAATCGCATGTAGTCCACACAAACCCTCCAAAAGTGGGTACCTGATAATCTCGGAAATCGATCGGTCTTGTGTTCCACACAAGGCGGGAACACAGTCGAAGTATCGACCAATCAAAATCTGAAATTAATCAACAATTAACCCACACTAAAGATCAATAAATTAGAAATAATCTGGAGCTAAAATTTATTTTTAACTCTGCACAAATGGTGTATAGTGACAAGCATGTAGAGAGTTCGAACACAGGGAGCAAGCAGGGTAATTCAAAAAATTGTGCACAAGTGAGTGTGTGTGTCAAGTGCTACACTAAGCAATCAAGCAAATAAATTTTTGTGGGTTTTTAATTTTAATTTTAATTATTTTTTAATTTTTAATTTTTAAATTTGTATTTTGATTTTTAATTTTCTGTTTTTTATAAATTTTATAATTTATATTTTTTTATTTTCTTTTTTTCAATATTGAAAAATAAGGACAATGTAATGAAAGACAAGCTAAATTATTTATAAAAAGTGCAAAAATAACCAAAAATTCAGAAATAAAATGTTTTTGATATTGTTAGAATTTTTTACTGTTTTTGTGATTTTTGGGATTTATCAAGGTGTTTTTGGTATTTTTAATTACTGAAATAAGAGAAAACAATGGAAAATGTGCTGGCTGTGAGTAAATGGAGAATTAAAATTAGCAAACAGCAATCAAAATTTTTCACACTATTTTTCAAATAAAGAGAACAAAATATGTAACAAACAGAAACTGAGTTTGTGATTTTTGGATTTTTATTTGATTTTATATATTTTTTTGATTTTTTGAGTGTTTTTAAATTTTTAGTGTTTTCTTTTGAGATATTTAGTGCATTTTGGAATGACACTAAAATATTATAAAATAGACATAGGTAATTTTTTTTGGAATTTTTTCGAAGTATTTTAATATTTTTTTGGCATTTTCTAATGCTAGACAGTAAATAAAAAGCATGTTTTTTGATTTTTAATAATTATAAAAAATAAAATAAACTCCAAAACTAAAAATTATAGCGTGGAAGAATAAGTGTCCCAGGAACTTAACCCTAATTTTTTGGATTTTTTGGAGTTAAAATGATAATTTAAACAATTACAACAAGCATCCAAACAATTAACAGGCCTGGTAGGGGTATATTTGCAATTTCTCAAACATCCAGGGGCTCACATGCAAAATTTCCACAAAAATATAAACTAAATATTCAATTTTAAGGGCCAAACAGCAATTACAAAACCCGGAGGGGGGTATCGATGTAAATTGCCCACCAGGGCGCGTGACTCGCACGCACCTGGCAGGGACCAAAATGCAATATTTGACACTATCAGGGGGTCGATGCAAAATATCCCAAAGTTTTACACTATATTACAAAATCTTGGGACTAAACCGAAATAACTAAACCCCAGGGGGTCCTTGCAAAAAGCCCACCACCTCACGTGTACAGGTCACGTGAGGTGACGTGGCGTAGGACCTAGACGTAAATATAAAGAGCTTGGGGGTCTTTGTGCAAAAGTAACCAAAATATTACACTACAGACAAAAGTTTCAGGACTACAAGATAAATACAAAATGCGCGAGGGTTTAGTGTGCAAATTACCCTCGGCGCGCGATCCAACGGCGATGAAGGAGCCACTTAGACACGTGGCGCGTTGAGGACGACCGATGACGCTTCGCTGGTGGACGTCTGAGATCGACGATGGCTGGGTGCGGATGATCGACGCTCCACGCTAAATCTGGAGGGGCTCCCTTGATCGGACGGTGGCGAAGGCGGCTGGAAGAACAAGGCGGAGCTCCAGCGGGGCGAAGTTCCTCAAGCTCCTCCGCCAGCTCCGGCGGCTGTTGAGCTTCAAAAGCGGGCTGCGGCCTCCTCAGGTCCTCCTCTATCGTCTGGAGTCGTCAAAAAGCCACGGCGGTGGCCGTGGTGCTCGCTGGGGGCTGGCGGAGAGCTGTGAGGCTTCGTTGGCTTCGGCGAGCTCAAAACTCGAGCTCCAAGTGTCTTCACTTCAACTTTGACCTGCAAAAATGGTCAAAGGGTCCAGGGCAAACTGCCTGGACCATTGGATGGTCGTGGGGAGGCGTAACACACAGTGGCGACGAACGCCCGGAGGTGCGCTCCGGCCTAGTGATGGATCGAACGATTGAGTCGACGGAACTCTAATTTTTTTGAGGTTTTTTCATCCTTAGGTTAACAGGAGTAAAATGCACGAAAGAAATAACGGGGAAGGGGCCCTCAATGGCCGGAGCTCGAGGGAAGAAAGTACCTTGACCGGCGTACTCGCGGGAGGTGGTGGAAGCGCCTCCGACCTTGGCTGCCTTGGCTGATGGCTTCGCGGTGGAGCTGTCACCTCCAGGAAGCTCTGGAGCTTGAGTAGGCGCGAGGGGTGGACCGAAGGTGTTCAAAATTGAATCGAAAGTTGGGTGCTTCTCTTATTTGGTTTGACCTCGAGTTGCAGGAGCTCGAAGATCGACGATTGATAAACACAGATTCGATGCGGTCAAAATTGGCGTCTCACACAAGGCGGAGACAACTGTCGCTGTGGCGACTCACAAGTGAATCCCGTATTTAATCAACAATGAACCCACAATCAAATATCAAACAATGACAAGCAAATGTGGAGTCAAATTTATTTTTAACTCTACATAAAAGATGTATAGGTGCAAGTATGTAGAGAGTTCGAACACAGGGAGCAAGCAGGGTAGTCAAGCAAATGTGCTCAAGTGAATGTGTGTGATGTGTCTACACTAAGCAAACAAGCAAAGGAAATTTTTGTGGGTTTTTAATTTTTTTAAAATTTTTTTTATTTTTAATTTAATTTTTAATTTTGTATTTTGATTTTTAATTTTCTGATTTTATAATTTTATATTTATATTTTTTTTCTTTTTTTTTTCAATATTGGAATTTAAAGACAATGGAATACAAGGCAAGGTGAAATATTTATAAAAATAAGTAAAAATTACCAAAAATTCAGAAATAAATTGTTTTGGTATTTTTAGGATCTTTTACTGTTTTTGTGATTTTGGGATGATTTTTCAAGGTGTTTTTGGTATTTTTAAATACTTAAATAAGTCAAAACAGTGAAACAGGAGCTGGCTGTGAATAAAATGGAATTTAAAAATAGCTACCAGTACTCAAAAATTTTCACACTATTTTTCAAATAAAAAGGACAAAATAAGGAACAAACAGGAACTGAGTTTGTGATTTTTGGAGTTTTCTACTATTTTATATATTTTTTGAAGTTTTTGAGTGTTTTTAAATTTTAGTGTTTTTCCTTTTTGAGATTTTTAATGATTTTTGGACTGACACTAATATAGGATAAAATAGACACTAGGTGAAATTTTTTTTTTAGAATTTTGGAGGGGTTTTAATATTTTTTGGCTTTTTCTAAGCTAGACAGTACACAAAAAGGCTGTTTTTGATTTTTAATAAATATGAAAATAAAATAAAATCAAAAACTAAAATGATGGCGTGGAAGAACACGTGTTCAGGAGCTTAAGTTTAAATTTTAGGAATTTTTGGACTTAAAATGATATGTTAAATAAATACAACAAGCATCCAATCAATACACAGGCCTGACAGGGGTATTAATGCAAATTTAACATACATCCAGGGGCATACGTGCAAATTTCCACAAAATATTGAACTGAATATCTAATTTATAGCACCAAAATGCAATTACAAAACCCGCCTGGGTACGTTAGCAATTCTCCCACCAGGGCGCGTGACTTGCACGCGCCTGACGAGGACTAGAATGCAATATCCAAGACCCCAGAGGGCTTACATGCAAAATCTCCAAAAATATAACACGCGCTATCACAGTTTTGGTACTAAAACGAAATATAACAAAAACCAAGAGGTCCTTCTGCAAAATGCCCACCACCTCACGTGTACAGGTCACGTGAGGTGACGTGGCACCGGACCTGGACGCAAATATAAAGGAGTGCAGGGGCTTACATGCAAATAGCCCAAAGTTTTTATACTACAGACACAAGTTTAAATACCAAATAATAAATACAAAAAGGCGCGAGGGTGTAGATGCAAAATACCCTCGACGCGTGATCCGACGGCGAGGAAGGTGCCACTTAGACACGTGGCGCTTGATGAACGGCCGATGACGCTTCGTGGATCAGCGGCTACGATTAGATCTCCCAAAGAAGATCAACGGTCGAGGCGTGGCGCGATCCAACGGTTGCTGCTTGATCTGGAGGAGGCGCTCTGATCGGACGGTGGTGAAGACGACTGGAAGAACACGGCGGAGCTCCGGCGGTGCGAGGTTTCTCGAGCTCCTCCGGCCGACTCCGATGGCTTCTGAGCCTCAAAAGTGGACCGGAGCCTCCTCTGGTCGTCCTCTATCTCCTGGGGGCGTCAAAAGGCCACGGCGGAGGCCGTGGTGCTCGCTGGTGGCAGGCGGAGCCTGTGGGCTGCGTTTGCTCCGACGAGCTCCAAAACTCGCCTCCAGGTACCTTCGCTTGTGCTTTGACCTGCAAGAATGGTCAACGGGTCCAGGGCAAACTGCCTGGACCCTTGGATGATCGGGGAGAGGCGCGGGTCGCGATATGGGTGCACGACCGGAGGTGCGCTCCGGCCAAGGTGCTTGATTTGGCGAGATACTCGATGGAACTTCAAATCTTTTTGGGGTTTTCGAAGCTAAGGCTAACAGGAGTAAAATGGTGCAAAGAAATGAACGGGGGAAGGTCCTCGATGGCCGGAGCCAGAGGAAGAAAGATACCTCGACGCCGGCTGTTGGCGGAGGTGGTGGAAGCTCCCTCGACCTCGTTCGCCTTGGCTGAAGAGCGCGCGGTGGAGCTGTCACCTCCAGCAGTGCTCGGAGCTCTGGAGAGGCGGAGAGGGGTGGACCAAGGGGACTCAACTTGAATTCAAAGTAGGGGGGTCGCTTATATTGGGTTTGACCCGAGGTGACAGGGGTCCAAAGATCGACGAGCATCTAGCAAATCTTGGGTCCAAAGACCAAGATTAAGCTCGGGCGAGTTAGATAGATGGTTGGTGGACAATGTTGCAGAAGGATGCAACACGAAAACATGAAGGAGTTGGCTGGGAAAAAGCCAAAAAGATGGCTCAAAAACCGAGCCTGACACGAGCTACAGGGGGTAGGGCGACCAGTTGACTGGGGTCAACTGTTGACGCCTCCTGGTTGGTCCACGTGGACCAACCAGGAAAAACCCTGAATTATTATTTTTGTTAATTCATTTAAAAATAGAAATAAGTTGAATTAAATAATGATTATAAAATAAAAAATATTCGTTATTTTATGTAGTATTTTATTATGATTTTTAATTTATTTTATGAGGTGTATTTTTATAGGCTCCCTTTTTAACCCTATATAGGTATAATACCTACATATTGCATTTTTTATTTTTATTTTGTATATTTTAATTTCATTATTTTTGTTTCTCATTTTGTAAGTTTATAGAATACTTTTATATACACAAATATATATTTTTATTTACTTTTTCTGAGATGTTTTTGTATATTTAATAAAATACAAGTGTATTTTATATAGGTATAAAATATAGGCAGTGTACCTATGTCTTCTTTTTACAAGTATTTTTATTTTGTAATTTCTTTGCATTTTTATTTGATTTTTAGTACACATATATATTACAAGTAATATTTACATAATTATAAAAATATCAAAATGAATAAATAATAAATAAAGAATAAATTGAATATTTCATTCAGTATAGGTGTACAATAGGGGTCCAAAACTCAACTTTCAAACCGTAGCTCCGCCAAATGCGAAACCACCACCATTAAATAGATTATTTTATTCTATATACAATTAAAGGTGAGTTTGCTACATTTGGAGTTGTCAGTTGTGAGATACGGGTCTGGCAAGTTGGGATTTTGGATTCTTATTCAGATCATAACTTTTTATCTGTGTATTCTTTTTATGTGAAATCAGTTTTGTATTTTTCTTTATAAAATTAGCTATAACTTTCATGTACAAAGTTTCTTTATTTGATGAGTAAAAAGTGGAACCAAAAATAGGTCCCAAAATGAAAAAAGAATGAATAGAATTTAAAGGTATTTTTCTCTGTATTTCTGACCTTATCTCCCCCTACTTTATTCCTTGTCGACCTATTCATCAAGATGCCTAGGTCTCGGGGGTTTTGGGTCATAAAATATTTACAATATTTTATTCTTTTTTCTTTTCTTTATTTATTCTATAATTTTGGCCTTAATTACAGTATTTTATACACTATTGTGATGCACATGCATGAATGCTAAGATGCTCTATTTAAGGGTATTTTCAAGCATTTGCTAGGGTTTTTGGTGCCAAAATGATAGAATAAAGATGATGAAATGTGGATTCATCCACGATTCTGGAGCGCCTCATTGATCCTTGGCCCGATGTAAACACCTGGCGGGCAAGAGGGATAATCGATGAAGAAGATCACAGAAGGAATCGAGATGAAATGGTGAAAGATTCGGCTGGGAAAAAGCCAAGAAAGTGGCTCAAAAACCAACTTCTGACAGGGGTACAGGGGGTAGGGCATCCAGTTGACCGAGGTCAACTATTGACCCCCTCCTGGTTGGTCCACGTGGACCAACCAGGAAAACCCTGATAATTTATTTTGTAAAATCAATAAAAATAGAATTAGGTCGAATTAATTAATAGTTATAAAATGAAAAATGCTTAAAATTTTATATAGTATTTTATTATGATTTTTAATTTATTTTATGAGGTGTATTTTTATAAGTTTACTTTTTAGCCCTATATAGGTATATTACCTATGTATTTTAGTATTTTATTTTTATTTTGTGAATTTTATTTCTATTATTTTCATTTCTTATTTTCTAAAATTATAAAATACTTTTATATATACAAATATATTTTTGTTTTATTTTTTTCTGATTCATTTTGTATATTTAATTAATTATGAGTAAGCATTGTATAGGTATAGGTATAGGCAGTGTATCTATGTGTTCTTTATACAAATATTTTTATTTGTATTTTCTTTGCATTTTTATTCTAATTTTAATGCACATGTATATCACAAGTAATATTTACATAATTATAAAAATATAAAAGTACAAAAATAATGAATAAAGAATAAATTGAATATTTTAATCTGTACAAGTATACAATAAGGGTCCAAAACTCAACTTTCAAACCGTAGCCCCGCCAAATGCGAAACCACCACCATTGGATAGATTATTTTATTCTATATTCAATTAAAGGTGAGTATGCTGCACTTGGAGTTGTCAGTTGTGAGATACGGTCTGGGAAGTTAGGATTCTGGATTCTTATTTAGACCATAACTTTTTATCTGTACAATTTTTCTGTGAAATCAATTTTGTATTTTTCTTTATTAAATTATCTATAACTTTCATGTACAAAGTTTCTTTATTTGATGTATAAAAAGTGGAACCAAAAATAGGTCCCAAAATGAATAAAGAATGAATAAAATAAAAGGGTAGTTTTACTGTATTTTTTGACCTTATCTCCCCCTACTTTATTCCTGGTCGACCTATTCATCAAGATGAATAGGTCTCGGGGCTTTGGGTCATAAAATATTTATAATATTTTATTCTTTTTCTTTTCTTTAATTTATTCTATAATTTTGGCTTTAATTACAATATTTTATACACTAAATAGATACACATTCATGAATGCTAAAATGATGATATTAAGGGTAATTACAGGCATTTGCTAGGGTTTTTGGTGCCAAAATGATATAATAAAGATGATGAAATGTGGATTCATCATCCCCCTATACTTTACCTTTGCTAGTCCCTAGCAAACACTTATGCAATAAGTGCAAAAAAAGAAACAGAAAGAAAAGAAAAAGAAGAAATGTGGATTCTTATGTGATCATCAAACTTGTCTTCGCAAAATCAAAGTTTGGAGCTTAAGTCGGACCTTTGGAGATTTAGTGCGGGCGGACCTAATTGAGAACCGAATTTGAAATCCAACAACCCTTGAGAATCCCAAATCTCTGTCCAAGTCTCCTCAATAGCCAGGTCAGAAATATCTCAATTCATACGCAAACTCTTACGACTATGAATCTGACTCGTACAATGTAAGTGATGGTGGCTCTCCCCAACTAGAATGACAAAGAAACTGACTTCTCCAGTACGACAACCCAATGATTCCCCAATCCAATGACTCCATCCTCGAGGAGCGGGGTATTCCCTTCTAAGTTCAAATGGCAACCAGCTCAAGAGGAGGGGGAGAAGAGAAGAATGGACGGTAGCCAGTGTAGCTACCTATCCTGGGATGCAAGACCAGTGTAGTCAAGTCATCCTGCTGCAGGCTCACATATTTGACTTTGGAACTCAAGCTTGCTTATTGACTTTGTACATACTTGCAGGCTTTTTATTTTTGTACATGCCTGAACTTTTTTTTTTGAATACTATATACAGCAGCATTTACATAAGGAGTTTTTCCTCTTGTGCCAGTAGACTATACCTCTTTTGAAGCTTTATCGCAACCCACAGCCTCCTGTCTTTAGACTTCCTAATCACTGGACGGGTTGGGGTGCACTTCCCTCCCCTAGAGGAGGACAAATGTTTCCACTTGTGTGCGTCTCATACCGGCAAATCCAATCCCCTCACCACTCCAACTGAGTTGAGCCATGTGAAAGGTGCCGGTGTCCAAGTTAGGTCATTATCAACAAGAATCGTGCGTGTGCTCCGAAATACTCTACTTAGGCAATCAAGAATCCATTGAACCAAGTCCCGTGATCCTCAAAGAATTAAGTCAACCAGACCTGAAGTGCCTCAAACCCAATTTCTATAAGGTTCCTGTTATTAGGTAGATTTTAAGGTCCAATCAAGCTCCAATCTCCGGATTTTACTTAGACTTGTTCAACTATCAAACTCAATCTGAAAAATGCTCATGCAAAATGCAGAAAATATTTTTGTGATGCAATTTTCAAAAATTTTGAACTTTTTATGGATTTTTGAAAAGATGATGCATGCATATGCAGATGCAATTTTTTTGTATTTTTCAAAAAGATTTTTCAAATGTTTTTTGATTTTAATTTTGCAAATGTTTTTGGGATTTTTGAAAAGAAAAATTTTGGCTGAAAACTAGGTTAAAAATATGTACACGGAAGTGCTTCTTATATATACAAGAAGTGGATTTTAAGGATTTACAAGTGTAAGTGATCAATTTTATACATATATATAGTGGATTTTGGTGATGTATGTATTCCTCAAACTTATTTGACACAAGCTTTTCACACAATTTTTGAAAACTATAGTCCAAAATAATTTTTACAAACATTTTTGCAAACATGTACACACATTTGAAAATTATTTTGCAAAGGCTTTCAAAACAGTATATATAGATTTTTCAAATATTTTGCAACCATTTTTCAAACCATTTACAAATCATTTTTCAAACATTTTATTTCACACAAAGAAAAGAAATTTTGCAATCCACACATTTTACACAGGTTGAAAACATGTAACAAAATATTTTCAAAATAGTTTTCAATAGATGTTCACAAAGATTTTCAAACTATTTTTCAAACATTTTGCAAAAAAACATTTTCACCTGATTTATTAATCAGTAAATACAAAAAGAATTTGAGGAATAATAACATCTTTTTATGAAGGATTTTTAATGAATTTTAAAGAATTATTAGCCATATTTATTAAGAAAGTACGAGTTATGGCTAAAGTATATACGTAGTATATACGACCCCCCCATACTTAGCTTGAGCTATGTCCTCATAGATCAGAGAGAAAAGAGAAGACATAACTCGTACTAAGTATAGACAAGTCTAAAGAATAAATAAATGGATGAATCAAACGAATGATAAGTTGACCGTCACCCCTATACTTAGGATCAAATAATCCTAAGTATAGCAGACTGTGCACAACGCAGGGAGGGTCAAGGGTGGGAATGAACAGATCGTACTCAGATTGTCTCCCCCTATACTTAAGGTAAGATATCCCTAAGTATAGACAAGAAGAGGAGACAATGGAGAGGATCGAAATGAAAATGACAGAACTCGGGTGCGACCCCCCTATACTTAGGACAAAGTACGTCCTAAGTATGGAAGACTGTCTACAAGGGCGGCACCTTTTTGATAGATACAGAAGATAGAAATGGAAAAGAAGAAAAGAAGAAAAGAAGAAAATAAATCAACAAGAGAAATTGTGATATGAACAGATGGATCTGTACAACAGATGATGGAATTCATCACCATGTATGAGATGCAGATGATGAGAGTCAGAGGGTACATCTTATACCAGAAGAATGGGGGCAACGTCAATGGTCGGCGGATCATGATCAAGATATAGTTTCAGGCGTTGACCATTGACGCGGAAGGTAGAGGAAGATGACGGTTCGGATATGTCGATGCTGCCATTGTCATGTACCTTCCTGACCACATACGGACCTTTCCACTTGCTCTGCAACTTCCCTGGGAATAATTTCAGCCTGGAATCAAACAACCATACTCTCTGATCTGTCTCAAACTGTTTATGGCTGATATGCGAATCGTGCCATGTCTTCACTTTCTCTTTGTACTGTAGGCTGTTCGAAAGGCTGTATCTCTCAGTTCTTCCAGGGCTGCCAATTCTGCTCTTCTCTGGTCTCCTATACTCTCTGGATCCAAAAGCAACTCAGTGACTGCCCAAAAAGATTTGTGCTTGATCTCCACTGGCAAATGGCACGGCTTGCCATAGACGAGACGAAAGGGAGATGTCCCCAATGGATTTTTGAAAGAAGTCCGATAAGTCCACAGGACCGAGTCCAAAAGTTGTGACCAATCCTTTCGGTCTTGGCGGACAACTTTCTGCAAGATTGTCTTTATCTCCCGATTCGATACTTCGGCAAGACCATTAGTCTGAGGGTGATAAGGAGTGGCAACCCGATGGTCAATGCCGAACTCATCTGCAAGGGCCCTGACTTTGTCATTGATGAAATGAGACCCCCGTCTGAAATCAAGACTCTAGGTACCTCGAACCGTGAAATGATATTTTTCCTCAAAAATTTGCAAACGGTTTTAGCATCTGCGGCTCAGGCGGGGATGGCCTCAACTCATCGGCTGACATAATCCACAGCGAGCAGGATATGCTCGAATCCCCGACTCTTAGGAAATGGGCCCATGAAATCAATCCCCCATGCATCAAAAACCTCACATAAGTGAATGGGTTGCATAGGCATCATGTCTCTCTGTCCGCAGGTTCCCATTTTCTGACAGTCAGTACATCTCTTCACGAACTCATCAGAATCCTTGAAGAGAGTAGGCCGCCATAGGCCGGATTGAAGCACCTTCTGTGCCGTCCTTTTTCCAGAATGATGTCCTCCTGCCTCAAGCTTGTGGCAGTATGTGAGGACGCTATGATGCTCTTCTTGAGGAATGCACCTTCTCCAGATACTGTCCCCTCCTTCATGATAAAGGACAGGATCCTCCCAATGGTAAAACTTGGCCTTCGCCAGGAAGGTCTCGCGTTTCTACCTGGGCCAACCTTGTGGAACCGTCTTGGCAACAAGATAGTTTACAATGTCAGCGTACCACGGGAGCGAGTTGATAGCCAAGATCGCCTCATCTGGAAATGTCTCTGTGATAGGTGCGCTGGGCTCAGATTCCTCAAGATTCTCCAATCTGGAGAGATGATCCGCCACCACATTCCTGACTCCAGGCTTGTCCTTAGTCTCAATATCAAATTCCTGGAGTAGAAGGATCCATCTGGTGAGACGTGCTTTGGCATCCTTCTTAGCCATTAAGTACCGGATGGCAGTGTGATCAGTGTAGATGGTCACTCTAGATCCGAGAATGTAAGATCGATACTTATCAAGAGCAAAAACTATGGCCAGCATCTCTTTCTCAGTCACAGTGTAATTCCACTGCACGGCATCCAAAGTCCGGTTGGCGTAGTGAATGACAAAAGGTAAACCATCCCTCCTCTGTCCAAGCACAGGCCCAACGGCAAAATCTGAAGCATCCGTCATGATCTCGAATGGGAGAGACCAATCGGGTGGCTGAAGGACAGGAGCTGAAACAACCATATTTTTGAGAGTTTCAAAAGATTCAAGACACTTATCATTGACAATAAACTCGGTGTCTTTTGTCAGCAAGTCAGTGAGCGGTCGGGCAATTCGACTGAAGTCCTGAATGAACCGTCGGTAGAAACCGACATGCCCCAGAAAAGACCGTAACTGACGCAAGTTGGACGGTGGATTGAGTTTTCTGATGATATCCACCTTGGCAGGATCGACCTCCATGCCCCTGTTGGAGACGATATGACCAAGGACCCATCCCTTGAGTCATCATGAAATGACTCCTTCTCCCAGGATAAGACAAGATTGACCTCAATGCAGCGTTTGAGCACACGGTCTAGGCAGTCAAGACAAGCGTCGAACCCTTCGCCATAGACCGAGAAGTCATCCATGAAGACCTCAAGACAGTCACCCACCATGTCCGAGAAGATGGACAACATGCACCTTTGGAATGTCGCTGGAGCGTTACATAGACCAAAGGGCATCCGTCTAAAAGCATACGTCCCAAACGGACAGGTGAATGTCGTTTCTCCTGGTCTTCAGGCGCAATGGCCACTTGATTGTATCCAGAGTACCCATCAAGAAAACAAATATTGACTCTTCCTGGCTAGCCGCTCGATAATCTGATCAATGAAGGGTAGCGAGAAGTGATCCTTCTTGGTGGCCTCATTCAATCGTATGTAGTCCCACACAGACCCTCCAAGAAGTTGGTACTCTGGTGGCGATCTCCTCTCCAGACTCATTGACAACTGTAGTGATACCCGTCTTCTTGGGTACCACATGTAGCAGACTTACCCATTTGGAGTCGGAGATGGGATAGATGAAATCGGTGCTCCACCACCTTGAAATTTCTTTCATGACTACGTCTCGAAGATTCGGGTTCAGCCGTCGTTGGAACTCACGCGACGGCTTAGCGTTATCCTCAATATAGATGTGGTGAGAGCAAAGATTTGGGCTCAGCCCCTGGAGATCAGCTATACTCCACCCGATTTCCTTGCAGTTTCTTTCAAGAACCTCCATCAGACGAGATTCTTGTTCTCCAGTCAAATCTGCTGAGATAATGAATGGGTACATTTCTGGCTCACCCGCAAGGAATCTATATGTCATCGACTGCGGTAGAGGTTTCCGTTCTGGACAACTGGGAGGTGGCAAATCTGGCTTATGATATGTCTGTGTAAATGCTACCAGGTCTGCATGGGAGAACTCTCGCTCTGTATGAATTTCTGACGAAGGGTGGCCTGCTGAATCATCTATAAACTGCACTGGCTCGCACTCTGTCATGGTTGTTGGATCAGAAGGAATCAGACAAGGTAAATAATCATCAAAGTCATCTTAGTCAATGTCTGAATCCGAGGGATCAGAAGAAGATGAGCATGATTGAAATTCATCAGCACCACTCATCACAACACTGTCAGCTTCAGATATATCCTCATCCAGGGATGTGCTCTCCCGGCTCTCGACTGTAATGAGCTTGAGATATAGTGAATCTGTAGGCAAGGCGAGAGTCGGTGCTACGGGATCTTTCCAGTTGGATTCATCATCAGTCATCTCAAAATCACAAATCTGGTTGATGTCTAGATCCCTCCTCTGTCATCTGCTCGGCTTCGCTGGATTGCTCTGAGCATGCCAACTCTCTGGCTCTGGTTTCCTCGATCGTCTCTATTTGTATTGTTTCGCCCTCTACGCGAAAGCATACCTTCCCACTATCATGGTCGGTCACCGCCTTGGCTGTGGCCAAGAATGGACGTCCGAGAATGATGGGGGCATCAGTTACCGACTCAGGGATCTCCATGTCCAACACAACGAAGTCCACGGGGAATTTCAAGCCCTGAATGGTAACGACCACGTCTTTCAATAACCCCTTCGGCCTCTTAGTCGACCTATCAGCAAACTGAAGGACTGTCCTGCTCCTAAGAAGAGGACCAAACTCGAATCGGTCGAGTAAGGCTGCCAGAAGAAGGTTAATTGAAGAGCCGATGTCTAATAGAGTACGATCAAACTGCTGCTCCTGAATCTCGCATCTGACATAGGGAGCTCCTGCATCGGGTCGCTTAGCTGGCAGCTTATTCTGGATGGTGCAGCAAGTGGACTGAGTGAGCACATGGATTTGATCTCTGTGATTCCTCCTCTTCCTGCGGACGGTAGTCTTCTCTTTCAGGTTCTTCTGAAGAGGGGGATGTGCTCAAGTGCTTCTTGTAGAGTCAGCTGAATATGGAATCTGTCTATCATCTGATTGCCGAACTCTACCTGCTGGTCTTTTTTTGAGTTTTCTTTTTTATTCCCCTTCGCACGACGGAGTGCCTCAGGGAAGGGGATGGTAGGGGCCTCCTCAGATGGAGGACTAGGAATCGGTCCCTGTGCCTGTGAAGAAGGGGAATCCATACAATAATCATCATTCACCACATATGGATCCGCAATTTGAACAGAAACCTTTCCTTTATTCATATTTTTGTTTTTCGTTTTGTTCCCACAGTCTCTAGGTACAAAATGTGGCAACATCACAGATGGTGGCTCAACAAAAGTAGATGTGGTGTCCTCAGCACCACCACTAGCACTGGTCTTCGCGGCATCAACACCGCGCTCTGGGTCATCATCCAAAATGGTGGCATCAGCACCACCGTATGCAACTGGTATCACGACGGCATCAGCACCGTCGTCCTGGACTCCATCATGGGTGGCATCAGCACCACCGTCTTCAACATCGTCATTAGCGGCATCAGCACCGCTATTCTGCTCTTCTGGCGCTCCTGATCCTGCCTCTGGTTGTCGCTCAGAAGAGGCGCCGCCAACTGGCATCCTACCGCTCCTAGTAGTCACAAAATCAGCATCATTCAAAGAATAAGACATATCATTCAAATCGTCACTAGGAGAAGTATCCTCTGTAAACTCTACCTGCTCAGACTTCCTTTTTAGATTATTAGGGTTAGGTTCGATCTGAGCGGGTATGGCGGCCTTGCCTTTTATGATGTCCCTCATCTCCTGCCGGAATTCATCCATTTCTTGCCTGAAAGATGCTCGTTGTTCAGATAGCAAGCGGGCAAGATCATCAAGGGCTGGTTCTCAAAGGCAGGACCCTGAGAACCGGATGGTTGTCCCTGCTGGAAATGGGGCTGCTGCTGCTGTTGTGGCTGATACTGGGGGGAAGGATGGTGATAGGAATGCTGAGGCTGCTGTCGCTGCCTCCACTATTGTCCCTGATAGGCGGGATGAGGACCACTCTGGTACTGTTGAGGCTGGGCATACTGGGGCTGCTGGTGTTGCTGTTGTGGCTGGCTGTTCTGATGTCCTTGGGCAGGGTTCTGCTGTTGGGATGAGGATCCACCATTGCCCCAACGGAATCTGGGGTGATCCCGACGAATCCCGGGCTGAGGGTACCGGTCGTACCATATCCCATTGACTTCCATCAATGGTTCCTGCTATAAGGAGGGTGGAGGAAGAACGGCCAGGGGCTGCTCCGGCTGATAGACCACCATCTGCGTGTCCGTAGATGGCGGTCGCTCTGGGTAGTACTGTAGCAGTGGAACCGGCTCTGCATGGATATGGTTCACCTGATGGTACGAGGAAGAGGGCTGGTTGGCATTGCTACTGCTTGGATCAGCACGTGATCTGGGAGGCTGTTGTGACTGAGTTTGTGCCTCCTGGACGCACAAGATCTGCGTCTTCAGATCACTCATGGTCTTGGCAATTTGGTCCATCTGGGCCATGCCTTGCATCTGCTTCTTTTCGAGGATCTCGAGGCGGTCCAGCTTCTCAGTAATGATGCCCATGTCGGTTGCGGCTGATTCAGCTTGGGCTGTGGCAGCTGACACTGTGTTGGGACCGGCATCGATGCGGGTGATCCTCTGAAATGATCCCGCTCCTTGCGGGGGCTTCTGTTGTGTGTAGACTCGGGCTTGGACCATCACTGTGGAGTTTTCTGCCATGCCTTCGTAGATGGCCCAGACGTCGCCTTCACCCTTGGAAAAGTAAGACCCACCGCAAGAGGCGTTCACAAGCCCTGCAGCTCCGGTGTCAGCCCACAGAAGAAACTCTGCACGAGATTGGGCTTGGAGATATCATGATGTGGACACCGGTCAATGAGCTCTCTGAATCGATCCCATGCTTCATGGAACTGTTCATTTGGGATCATGACGAAGTTACTGATCATGGCTCGAGCTGCGTTGGTCCGGCCGAGAGGGTAGTACTTCTTCAAGTACGCGGTCCGGAGATCTGCCCATGTGTCGACGAATCGCCCAAGGTGTTTGAGCCAATATGTGGCTCTATCAACCAAAGAGAATGGAAAGGCAATCATCTTGATGGTGTCCTCGGTCATCAACCGATTATGGATAGTGCTGCAAATCATCTCGAATTCCTGGAGGTGGAGGTGCGGCTCTTCGGTCGGCAACCCGTGGAACTTGGGTAGAAGCTGGATAGTGTGGGGCCGAAGCTCGAAATCTCCGTGAATTGGCGGGAGTCTGATCCAACGGTGAGTAAGGGATGCAGCTGGGTTGTGCAATTCCCTCATGATGGTCTGTGGTTGTCTCTCAGCGTCGGGATCGCCTCCTCCTGCATCTGGTCCTCCTCCTCCTCCACCGCCACCGTCCCCAGGTCGGTTCTCTCTCATCTGTGCTATCTCTCTCATCAGATCACCCATGAATGTTCCCTGGTCACGGATCTGTCTCTGCATTGTCTCCAAGGACGCTAACAAGGAGTTGTTGATGGCCACCTGATCAATTATAAATGGAGGGTGATCATGGTCATCTGGGTGCTCGCCTCTGTCTCCCATTGCTGGATTTTCTGAAAAAGCAAAAGAGGCCATCTCAGGTGCTGTCGAATGAGCCGAACTCTGTGATGTACTGAATTCTGAAACAATTGGACTGAGAGAAGGAGAATGGGAAGGGTGGTCGAGGGGGAACAGGGTGGATGTGAACTCAGGCTCGGAGAGCGGACTCTCCGAGGTATTCCTAGATGAATGAGGAGAGTGCTGGATAGCGGTGCCGACAAAGTTGGCCTAAGAGATCTCCGTCCCATCATCTTGATTATTTGGGAAGAGCAGGGAAAATGCAAGAGAAGAAGAAGAAGAATGAAATGAGATGCAACAAAATCGCGCACAATTGTGCTGTGTTTTTGATCTTGACCTAAACAAATCTAGCAATCAAACACCAAGCAGGGGTAAGTTCACCAACTCAACACGTGAAGGCGTGAAGGTTCGGCTTTTATCTTGTCAATTTTAGCTTGTTTCAGGAAGTTATCTTTGCACGAGTCCTTAGAACGCTATGCCTAAAGGAGAGAGAGTACTGCAGGGAAAGTGTCCCCGTACTTGTCCTCCTCCTGTGTAACCTGTAACTTGCGCTTTTAAGGTCCTTGTAACCCTTCCTGGATCCCTACTCAGCGAAAGAAATAGAGGGAGGAAGCCGATAGGCGAAACCGATACTTTGGACCTCGCTCGCAACGGAATCACCCGTGAGCGTGCAAGATCCTACTCGGACGCAGCCGGTGAGACAGACACACCCGTGAAGGCGTGGCCTAAGCTCGGTACTTCGGACAAGGTCGGCGCTCACACAATAGTGAGTCATCAATGGCGACCAAGCCCTACTCGACTACGTATGATAGTAGAGCCAATACTTCGGAAATCCGAGCGATACACAAGGCAGCCACAAGTTGGGTTTTTGGCTCTAATCCTTACAAAGTGCTCACCTCACTTGGAAGGAGACCTTCCCATGCAACCTGAATACAAGTGAGGGTGTTACTCTCCCCAAGCAATGAATCCAATTACCGATTTTATTTTTGGTAAAGTTTTCTTAGCAGTCCCTTTTTTAATTTTTTTGGTGTTATCGCTTCTTTTGAGTAGATTCAAACAAGCGTCTAACGGTTTTTGTATTTTCTTGATCCTACTTTGTTCCAAAAACAGAGGGAGAATAGAGTCGGAAAAGCCGTGCAAGTCGACACCAAGGTGGAAATCTCACCTTTGTGCCTAAATGATGCATGCAAAGTAAGAAGACTTACAGCGAATCCCAGCTCTCTCCATGTGGGATGCAAAGCAGAATTTGTAAACCTATGCTATATGGCGATATGCAAAAACGGAAATCGTCCTAGAATAGGCAACTGCTAGCGTGAAGAACAAAAGCTAGCTACTAACTCCCAATCCGAGTGTCCGGTCTAGGCTCACCCCTCCTCTGCTCAACACAATTGAGTTAGGAGAAAGCGCTTGTTCGGGAATGAGCTCGCGGCGCGTGGATCGAAAGCTAATGGCTAACTATTTAATTAGTCTAAGTCCAACAACGAACTATAGGAGCATGCAAAGGTAATTAGTGTGTTTGGACCTATTCTAATCGAATCAAGCAGGACCTATAATCTAAGGGCTCAATCCACAAAAGAAAGGAAAAGGAAAACAAAACCGGAAAATGACAAACGATAAAAACGCGAGAAAAACCGCGGTGAGCCCCCGGGTGAACAAACACCCGGAAATTAGGCCCGCTAGTGTCCAAGAGTCCAATGTACCTGTATTATTACAAATTAATAGGTCACTCTCTCACAAAAATAAAAAGCAAATAAACTAATCACTCTCTCTCAATCCTCTTGCTCTCTCCTGCCGGCTTGGCTAAAGAAAGGCCGGCTCCGCTTCCCAAGGATGCTCCGGGTCACCTAAGCGATCCGCCTCGCTCCGCGGTCCCTCGCAAGAAGACAAAAGAAGGGTGGTCAGAATATCTCAATCGATATATATCAAAAATGTGAGAGATATAAAATAAAGCAATAGTGGACGACAATCACAAGCAAACAAAAATGAGCTACTCGCTGTTGCTCCCGGCAACGGCGCCATTTGATAATCTCGAAAATCGATCGGTCTTGTGTTCCACACAAGGCGGGAACACAGTTGAAGTATCGACCAATCAAAATCTGAAATTAATCAATAATTAACCCACACTAAAGATCAATAAATTAGAAATAATGTGGAGTTAAAATTTATTTTAACTCTGCACAAATGGTGTATAGTGACAAGTATGCGGAGAGTTCGAACACAGGAGCAAGCAGGGTAATTCAAAAAATTGTGCACAAGTGAGTGTGTGTGTCAAGTGTCTACACTAAGCAATCAAGCAAATAAATTTTTGTGGGTTTTTAATTTTAATTTTAATTAATTTTTTATTTTTAATTTTAAATTTTGTATTTTGATTTTTAATTTTCTGATTTTTATAATTTTATATTTTATATTTTTTTTTATTTTCCTTTTTTCAATATTGGAAAATAAGGACAATGTAATGAAAGACAAGCCAAAGTATTTATAAAAATATGCAAAAATAACCAAAAATTCAGAAATAAAATGTTTTTGATATTTTTAGGATGTTTTAATGTTTTTGTGATTTTTGGGGATTTTTCAAGGTGTTTTTGGTATTTTTAATTACTGAAATAAGAGAAAACAGTGGAAAATGTGCTGGCTGTGAGTAAAATGAGAATTAAAATTAGCAAACAACAATAATAATTTTTCACACTATTTTTCAATAAAGAGAACAAAATATGGAACAAACAAAAACTGAGTTTGTGATTTTTGGATTTTTCTTTGATTTTATATATTTTTTTGAAATTTTTGAGTGTTTTTAAATTTTTAGTGTTTTTCTTTTGAGATTTTTAGTGAATTTTGGAATGACACTAAAATATGATAAAATAGACACTAGGTAATTTTTTTTGGAATTTTTTGAAGTATTTTAATATTTTTTTGGCATTTTCTAAGCTAGACAGTAAATAAAAAGCATGTTTTTGATTTTTAATAATTATAAAAATAGAATAAAATCCAAAACTAAAATTATAGCGTGGAAGAATAAGTGTCCAGGAACTTAACCCTAATTTTGTGGAATTTTTGGAGTTAAAATGATAATTTAAACAATTACAACAAGCATCCAAACAATTAACAGGCCTGGCAGGGGTATATTTGCAATTTCTCAAACATCCAGGGGCTCACATGCAAAATTTCCACAAAAATATAAACTGAATATTCAATTTTAAGGGCCAAACAACGATTACAAAACCCGAAGGGGTATCGATGTAAATTGCCACCAGGGCGCGTGACTCGCACGCACCTGACAAGGACCAAAATGCAATATTTGACACTATCAGGGGGGTCGATGCAAAATGTCCCAAAGTTTTACACTATATTACAAAATCTTCGGACTAAACCGAAATAACTAAACCCCAGGGGGGTCCTTGCAAAAAGCCCACCACCTCACGTGTACAGTCACGTGAGGTGACGTGGCGTAGGACCTAGACGTAAATATAAAGAGCTTGTGGGTCTTTGTGCAAAAGTTACTAAAATATTACACTACAGACAAAAGTTTCAGGACTACAAGATAAATACAAAATGCGTGAGGGTTTAGTGTGCAAATTACCCTCGGCGCGCGATCCAACGGCGATGAAGGAGCCACTTAGACACGTGGCGCGTTGAGGACGGTCGATGACGCTTCGCTGGTGGATGTCTGAGATTAGATCTCGGCTGAGATCGACGGAGGCTGGGTGCGGATGATCAAACGGTCCACACTAAATCTGGAGGGGCTCCCTTGATCGGACGGTGGCGAAGGCGGCTGGAAGAACAAGGCGGAGCTCCGGTGGGGCGAAGTTCCTCAAGCTCCTCCGGCCAGCTCCGGCGGCTGTTGAGCTTCAAAAGTGGGTTGCGGCCTCCTCAGGTCCTCCTCTATCATCTGGAGTCGTCAAAAAGCCACGACGGTGGCCGTGGTGCTCGCTGGGGGCTGGCGGAGCTGTGAGGCTTCGTTGGCTCCGACGAGCTCAAAACTCGAGCTCCAGGTGTCTTCACTTCAACTTTAACCTGTAAAAATGGTCAAAGGGTCCAGGGCAAACTGCCTGGACCCTTGGATGGTCGTGGAGAGGCGTAACACGCGGTGGCGACGAACGGACGGAGGTGCGCTCCGGCCACAGTGATGGATCGAACGATTGAGTCAACGGAACTCTAATTTTTTTGAGGTTTTTTCATCCTTAGGTTAACAGGAGTAAAATGCATGAAAGAAATAACGGGGAAGGGGCCCTCAATGGCCGGAGCCCGAGGGACGAAAGTACCTCGACCGGCGTACTCGCGGGAGGTGGTGGAAGCGCCTCCGACCTCGGCTGCCTTGGCTGATGGCTTCGCGGTGGAGCTGTCACCTCCAGGAAGCTCTGGAGCTCGGAGTAGGCGCGAGGGGTGGACCGAAGGTGTTCAAAATTGAATCGAAAGTTGGGTGCTTCTCTTATTTGGTTTGACCTCGAGTTGCAGAGCTCGAAGATCGACGATTCTGGAGCGCCTCATTGATCCTTGGCCCGATGTAAACACCTGGCGGGCAAGAGGGATAATCGATGAAGAAGATCACAGAAGGAATCGAGATGAAATGGTGAAAGATTCGGCTGGGAAAAAGCCAAGAAAGTGGCTCAAAAACCAACTTCTGACAGGGGTACAGGGGGTAGGGCGTCCAGTTGACCGAGGTCAACTGTTGACCCCCTCCTAGTTGGTCCACGTGGACCAACCAGGAAAAACCCTGATAATTTATTTTGTAAAATCAATAAAAAAATAGAATTAGGTCGAATTAATTAATAGTTATAAAATGAAAAATGCTTAAAATTTTATGTTGTATTTTATTATGATTTTTAATTTATTTTATGAGGTGTATTTTTATAAGTTTACTTTTTAGCCCTATATAGGTATATTACCTATGTATTTTAGTATTTTATTTTTATTTTGTGAATTTTATTTCTATTATTTTCATTTCTTATTTTCTAAAATTATAAAATAATTTTATATATACAAATATATTGTTGTTTTATTTTTTTCTGATTCATTTTGTATATTTAATTAATTATGAGTAAGCATTATATAGGTATAGGTATAGGCAGTGTACCTATGTGTTCTTTATACAAATATTTTTATTTGTATTTTCTTTGCATTTTTATTCTAATTTTAATGCACATGTATATTACAAGTAATATTTACATAATTATAAAAATATAAAAGTACAAAAATAATGAATAAAGAATAAATTGAATATTTTAATCTGTACAAGTATACAATGAGGGTCCAAAACTCAACTTTCAAACCGTAGCCCCGCCAAATGCGAAACCACCACCATTGAATAGATTATTTTATTCTATATTCAATTAAAGGTGAGTATGCTGCATTTGGAGTTGTCAGTTGTGAGATACGGGTCTGGGAAGTTGGGATTCTGGATTCTTATTCAGACCATAACTTTTTATCTGTACATAATTTTTCTGTGAAATCAATTTTGTATTTTTCTTTATTAAATTATCTATAACTTTCATGTACAAAGTTTCTTTATTTGATGTATAAAAAGTGGAACCAATAATAGGTTCCAAAATGAATAAAGAATGAATAAAATAAAAGGGTAGTTTTACTGTATTTTTGACCTTATCTCCCCCTACTTTATTCCTGGTCGACCTATTCATCAAGATGCCTAGGTCTCGGGGCTTTGGGTCATAAAATATTTACAATATTTTATTCTTGTTCTTTTCTTTATTTATTTTATAATTTTGGCTTTAATTACAGTATTTTATACACTAAATAGATACACATTCATGAATGCTAAAATGATGATATTAAGGGTAATTACAGGCATTTGCTAGGGTTTTGGTGCCAAAATGATAGAATAAAGATGATGAAATGTGGATTCATCAGTACCCGAGTAGCGATCTCCTCTCCAGAACCACTCACAACTGTAGTGATGCCCGTCTTCTTGGGAACCAAATGTAATGGACTAACCCACTTAGAGTCGGAGATGGGGTAGATAAAATTGAAGCTCCACCATTTCGAGATTTCCTTCATGATAATCTCTCGAGGATTCGGGTTCAGCCGCCGCTGGAACTCACGTGATGGCTTGGCCTCCTCTTCGAGATAGATATGGTGGGAGCACGGGGCCAGACTTATCCCCTCGAGATCGGCTATGCTTTATCCTATCGCCTTGCGGTTCTTTTCAAGAACCTCCGTCAAACGAGATTCTTGCTCTTCGGTCAAATCCGTTGAGATAATGACTAGGTGCATCTCTTTCTCACCCGCAAGAAACCTATACTTCAGCGATTGTGGCAAGGGCTTCAGCTCTGGACAACTGGGAGATGGCAGATCTGACCTCTGAAAGGTCTGAGTGAAAGTGACCAAATATGCATGGGAGAACTCTCGTTGAACCTAAAAATCTGGTGAAGACTGCTCTGCTGGTGTGTCTGTGCTCTGAATAGGATCAATCTTCACCCTATCTGCTGGCTCTGTAGGAATCAGACATGGAATCAACTCATCAAACTCTGCCCAATCAATATCTGACTCCGAGGGATCTGAATTTGAATCAAAGGAAATATCTACTGCCTCGCTCTCCTGAACGCGATCTACTGCATGAAAAGTGTCCTCTGCCAAGAATGCGCTCTCCAAGATCTCCTCTAATGGAATATGTGCATCAGCGTGATCTGAAGGTGAGAGGATGGCTAGTGAAACGGGGTCTGACCAAGCTACTTCATCGTCTGTGATCACAAAATCGCACTCCTGGTGGACATCTCGCTCTGCCTCTATCATTTGCTCTGAATCTGTAAGCGACTCTGAGCAAGCCGAGTCTCGCGCTCTAGTCTCATCAATCGTCTCTATTTGTATAATCTCACCCTCGACGTGAAATTACACCTTCCCGCTATCATGATCGGACACTGCCTTGGTTGTGGCCAAAAATGGGCGTCCTAGAATGATGGGGGTATCGATCACAGACTGAGGGATCTCCATGTCCAATACAACGAATTCCACGGGGAATTTCAGGCCCTGAATTGTGATGACCACGTCCTTCAGCAACGCCTTCGACCTCTTAACAGATCGATCGGCAAACTGAAGGACCGTCCTACTCTGTCGGAGAGGGCCAAACTCGAATCGGTCGAGTAAGGCTGTCAGAAGTAGGTTGATAGAAGAGTCGTTGTCTAATAGAGTCCGATCGAACCTCTGCTCAAGTATGTGACATCTGACATAGGGAGCTCCTGCATTTGGCCTCTTGGCTGGCAGACGGTTCTGGATGGCGAAGCAGATGGCACGAGTAAGCACATGGATCTCTGAGTTATGGTTCCTTCTCTTCCTGTACTTAGTGGTCTTCTCTCTAAGGTTCTTTTGGAAGAGATGGATGTGCTCCAAGGCCTCTTGTAGAGTCAGCTGAAAATGGAATCTATCGATCATCTGCTGGATGAACTCTAGTTGCTGGGATTTTTTGGGTTTTCTTTTTTGGTCCCCTTAGCCAAGCAGAGTGCTTGGGGAAAGGGGATCGATGGCCCCTCCTCAGTTGGAGGGCTAGGATCGGGTCGTTGCTGCTGTAGCAAAGTAGAATCCATACAAACATCTTCATGCATCATAGATGGACTCACAAATGAAGAACCCTTTCCTTTATTACATTTTCCAGAATAGTCCTGAGATACATAAGCAAAAAGAAATGCAACAGGAATAGAATGGGTGGCCTCAGTACCACCCGCGGCATCTGGACTTGCAACATCAGCACCGTACTCTAGCTCAGCATCATCTCTGGTGGCATCAGCACCACCTCCTTCATTTGGTGAAGTGACGGCCTCAGTACCGTCAGTTGGATCAACATCCTTGGTGGCGTCAGCACCACCATCATCAACATCATCATGAGCGACATCAGCACAGCTCTCCTCCTCATCTGGCACTCCTGAGTCTGTATGTGGTCGTGCTCAGATGAGGCACCGCCGGCTGGCATCATACCGCTCCTAAGTGTAACAAAGTCAGTATCAAAAGTGTATGCAGAAATATCACCAAGTGAATCACTAGGAGTGGTAACCTCTATAAATTCTACCTGCTTAGACTTCCTCTTCACGTTGTTTGGGTTCGGCTCGATCTGAGCTCGTATGGCGGCCTTGCCCTTCACTATCTCTCTCATCTCCAGCGGAACTCCTCCATCTCCCGCCTGAATGTAGCCTGTTGATCGGAGATGAGGCAGGCTAAGTCATCTAAAGCAAGATTCTCGTAGGCGGGACCATGAGAACCGGACGGGTGACCTCTCTTGAAGTGAGGTTGCTGATGCTAAGGATGAGAGGGATACTGGGGATGAAACTGTTGAGGCTCCTATTTCTTCCTCCACGACTGTCCCTACTGATAGGGACGAGGACCATGCTGCTGGTAAGGTGGATGTGGTTGTGGCTGTGGGAACTAGGGCTGCTGCTAGTGGCTGGCTGAACTGACCACCCTGAACTGGAGGCTGCTGCTGGAAAGAGGTACCTCCGGTCGACCAACAGAACCCGGTCTCTTCGGATCCCAGGCTAAGGTCGGTCATACAAAATCCCGTTGACGTCCATCAACGGCTCCTGCTCGTAAGTGGGTGGGGGAAGAACCACCAGGGTCTAATCCGACTGTAGACCGACATCTGGCGGTCCTGAGATGGTGGTGGCTAGACATACTGCTATTGCTGCTACTGGAACAGCTTCGCCTGAATCTGATGCACCTATCGGCAGTGGGCGGAGGGATGGGTCGAGCTGCTGATGCTGGGATCTATACGTGACCTGAAACGGGGCTGAGAAGCCATCTGTGCCTCCTAGAGACACATGATCTAGGTCTTCAGGTCACTCATCGTCTGTGCCATCTGATCTATCTGGGGTCATGCTCTGGCACCGCTTCTTCTCAATAAGCTCGATGCGGTCCAACTTCTTGCTGATGACCCCATATCAGCGGCCGTCGACTCTGCCTATGCTATGACTGCTAATGATGTAGATGGACCGGCATCGACCCATGCTATCCTCTGATAGGACACGACCTGTGGTGTGGGCTTCCCCTGTCCATATATTCAGGTCTGGTACATCACAAAGTAGTTCTCCGCCATCTCCTCATAGATGTCCCAGGACTTGATCCTCATCCTTGGAAAAATAAGAACCCCCACAGGATGCATTCACTAGCCCCTGCAACTCCGGTGTAAGCCCGCAGAAGAAACTCTAGACAAGATTTGAGCTTGGATATATCATGATGAGGGCACCGGTCTGTGAGCTCCATGAACCTATCCCATGCCTCATGAAATTGCTCATTGGGGAGCATGGAAAAAGTTGTTGATCAAGGCTCAAGCTGCATTTGTCTGGCCGAGTGGATAGTACTTATTTAAGTACTCGTTCTGGAGTTGCTCCCATGATGTGACAAATATCCCTAGGTGCTTCAGCTAGTTGGCTGCTCTGTCTACGAGGGAGAAAGGAAAAGCCATCATCTTGACGGTATCCTCATCCACGAGGCGATCGTGGACAGTACGCAGATCATCTCAAATTCTTGGAGATGGAGGTGTGGCTCCTCGGTGGCGAGTCTGTGGAATCAGGGTAGAAGTTGGATAGTCTGAGGAGGGAGCTTGAAATCTCCCAAAATGGCTAGTAGTTGTATCCATCTATGGGTTAGAGTTGCACCAGGGTTGTGCAACTCTCTCATCGGTCGTGCAGGTGTTGTTGGCTGTGCTGGCTCCTCAGGATCTCCATCAGGGTTGTTTCCTCCTCCACCGGCTCTGCGCTGCTATCTGTTGGCTCTCATCTGCTCTATCTCTCGATGCATGTCCACCATGAAAGCTCCATGGTCTCTAATCTGATGTTGTATGGTCTCCAGAGAGGATAAAAAGGTGTTGTTGATGGCACCCAGATCCAATACATAAGTCTGGTTCCTGTTGGGTCCATCGGTGTGTTCCTCACTGCTGGCCATGGTCTCTACAAAGGCAAAAGCCCCAAACTCAAGTGCCGATAAATCATCAACTGTAGCTGTTGTCTCTGCTCGGGCACCTCAGGACTGGTAGAGGGTGATCGAGTGAGAACAGGGTGGAGTCAAAATCAAGCTCGGAGAGCGGGTCTCGGCTCTCGTGAATCAACCTAGATGAGCAGTCCAGAGTGCTCGAAAGCGATGCAGCCAGCGGCTGCCTAAGGGACCTCCGGCCCATCATCTTGATGTAGCGAGTGAGGCGGATGAGATCTAGGAAAACCACACAAGATCAGGCAAGCAAACCCCCAATTTACATACTCACGCAGAGCTGATGATCGTAAAAGTTCGGTTGTTTTTCTTGTCAATTTTATTAGGTGATCAAACAGTCTTTCAGAGCGATTAAGCGAGCTGTTGGAAATCCAACACTCCCAGGAGACTGTCCCGATCCTAAGGCTAGATCTTTCCCAGCCAGTACAAGTCACGGACCGTTTATCAGCTACCCGATCAACTCGCTCTATTAAAGATATCGTGGCCTGCTTTACCGGAGACCGGAGCGATCCTCACTGGAGAACGAATAACCCGAAACTAGTAGTATGAGGAGAACTCGGATGTGGCTCTAGCCTAGTGTGTGGGTCACTCTCTCGCTCATCCAAACCATACAATGAGGGGATTACTCTCCCCAAGATAGATTTTTAAGTCAGGTGTCTTTTAGGATCAAGTGAGCTTTAACAGCCCCAATTTTATAGTTTTTCTTTTTAGGTATTTTTCAAAGCAAACAACGCCTAACGAATTTTTCATTTGTCTTGATTATTTTAAGTCCAAAAATAGGGGGAGAAATCGAAAAAGCCAATGCGTTATCAAACACTATGATGCATGTACAGTAAGAAATGCGTACCTGACTCCAGCTCTCTACATGCAGAGTGATCCGCGCATAAAATAAAAGACTGAAATAAACCTATCTATAAACCTATCTTTAAGTCAGGTCTCTGATGCCGATCGGTGTCCACCACAACGGATCCTACAAGCGCTTTATACAGCCTCTAGTAGCACGTGACCCCACAGGTGACCGAGTTAACTTTTTCTTTGTGAATTAAATAATAAGGTCCAATTAATGATCTATAGGAACATATATACAATTAGGGTTGGGCCTTGAGTAATTACGTCACATCCAAGCAAAAATCCTAAGTCTAATGGCCAAAACCTTCGAGAATCAGAAATAAAAAAACACGGTCAAAAAATAAAAACGGCAAAAATCCGCGGTGAGGTCCCGACCACACCGGTGCTTGACGAAACAGACCCCGAGATCACACCAAGTTTGAGTCCTGAGTCTGAATTATTACAACAATAATAGTAGAAAATAAACTAAGTATAATCTAAACTACACTCCCATGGTTCCTACTCCTCCTCTCCTACGCTCTCTTACGTCTCGATGCAGAACGAGCTACTTCCAAGTCACTCGGGTGCCTCGGCTCTCCGAAGATCGCTGCCCTAGCTCGTCGGGTCCTCGTAAGAAAAGGGAAATAGAAAATATGTCAGACCACAGTTATTTAAAAATAAAAATGGAAAATAAAATAAAATAAAATAAAAATGGAAAATAAATGCAAAATAAAAACAAAAGAAATAAAATAAAAAAGGAATAAAACAAAAACAAAAACAAGAATAAAAAGAACTTAAATAAAAGAAAATAAAAAGAAGAAAAATAAAAATAAAGTCGAAAAAGGGAAAATCGACTACTAAGCCGTGCTCCCCGGCAACGGCGCCATTATGATAGGGCTTTTGCTACTCGGGTTAAGGAATGATTATGGTCGTTGCGACCCGAACCGCGAAGCGAAGTCAACAAGAAAAGAAGACCACCAAAACAGAAATCAAGCAATCAAACAAAGACAACGGTCTCGCTAATTTATTTCACCTGGTATAGCTACTACGGTCGAACACAAGGAGCACGTAATGCAAAAGCTACAAAGTAATCGGGAATCTAAAAAGAGAAAAGAAATGGTGGTTTTTAATGTTTTCAAATTTTTATTATTTTAAAATATGAGAAAAAGAGTAAAAGAACTCAAAAATCCACACTCCAACAATTATTTAAAGCACAAAAACACTCATAAATTCAAAAATATTTTTGTGTTTTTAAAATATTCAAATATTTTTGTGGATATTAGGGGGTTTTTCTTATTTTTAATTATATTTATAAAAAAGAAATAAAATAAAAAACAGTGACCAATGTCCAGCTAGAATCTATAGGCAAGTTAAAATTACTTAAAATGCCTATAAAATCCCAACAGTATTTTTATGATAAAATATAAAATAAATACTAACTACAGCAATTGAAACACGTTTTTTGAATTTTTAGGAATCTTTAATGATTTTTATGATATTTTCACTCTTTTTTTATTTTTATAGTTTTTATAAATGGAAACAAGATGAAAATTAGAAAGAAATTAAAATAACACACTAGAAGCAAACAAGATTTTTTTCAGAATTTTTTAAGGCTTTTTAATATTTTTAGTTGATTTTTTAAAGAAAACATGAAAACTTTTAAGGTTTTTGAATTTTTAAAAATTGCAAACGAAAACAAAACAAAACGAAAAATTTACTAAAATTCTTGCACAGTGGCAGGGGCCACGTATCAAAATTTTGTGAGTTTTGGAGCTAAAATGCTATTTATTTAATCAACAATAAAACACACAGCATACATGGACCAAAATGCAAAGAGAACATGTCTCTGGACCAAATAATAACACACACAAAAACTATAGGGAACAATCTGTAAAATTTCCACTACTATCCGCACTTGACTCAAATTAGTACGCACAGGGTTATATTTGCAAATACTGAAAGTAAAACTTCAATTCATAACATCAGATAAGTCCAAGGAAAATGATGCAAATAACCCAGAATCCCATGTGACGACGCACGTGAATCCACACAAACAGGACTAAAAAGCAAATCTGGAAAACTACAGGAGCAAGAGTGCAAAATGTCACATAACTTTATACTTTATTTTACAGACTAAACGTCAAACTAAAATAAAAGCAGGGTAGTCTGAGCAAATTACTCATGCAGCATGTGAGCTGCACGTGGCTGGACAGGCAGCGGCTGTTGGCGGGTGTGGACGTGCGGCTCTGGAGCTGTCGGATATCAGATCCAACGGTCGTCAGATGTCGGGGACGTGGGAGGTACGGGGGTCGTTAGATCTGACATCTAACGGCCTGACAGCTGCTGGAGATGGATGGCTGAGATGGCATCTGGGCGAGGGGGCCAATCCGACGGCAGAGGGAAGCTTTGGAAGAACTACGCCTGGGCAAGTTTCACCAGAGCACCGACGATGATCCGTAGCTCCGATGAATGATCGGTCAGCGCCAAAAGAAGCGTAAGGCTCTTCTGTGTCGGGTGAATGGCTCAGATGAAGTCGCCGACGGTCAAATCTTCATGACGATGACTGAGAAATGGGCGAGCTCCAGCAAGGGTAATCGAAGGTGGTCTGGGGAGTCTCCACGCACGCTAAGCCCTGCAAGATAAAGCTCGGACTCGGATCAAGGCTCCGGTCAGGGTTATTTGACCTAAGATAAAGAGAAGCGACGGTGAATGGAAGGGGGGTCTCCGGCAGATGTGATAGGGGAGACCGAATCCTGGCAATCCAAGCCAAGATTAGGGTGATCAGATGGCATGAGAAGATGAGGGGTGAACTGGGTCGTCGATCGAAACGGATAGATGTAGGGGGAGATGCTCTGACCGACGAGTCGGAGCTGGCGAAGCGGTGATGAAGCACAAATGAAAGATTCAGGAAAATAAAGGAACCAAGATCGATATGAGAGGTACCTGAGGGTCCTAACTTGATCCTGATCTCCAGGGGATGCGGACGGAAGAGGTCGTTGCCTCAACTTCGCTACGGCTGGTGAAGGAGGCTCGTCGCGGCGGTGCTCCGGCCACGAGAGGCGAGCTACTACTACACAGCACCTTTTCGATGATCGAAGGTGGTCTGCGGCTGTTGTCACCAAGGCGGAGCTTTCTAGGATATCAGAAGGGTGTGCGGTGTGAGCTGGCTGGTTGGGGAGGCGAATGAAGGTCTTTACAGGGTGCCCTAGGCAGCTTGGAAGAATCAGATCAAGCGCGCGAACCGAGGTCGATCCGCGCCTCCCTAGGGATCTACGAGGATCATCGATCCACTAGGGAGATGCAGGCAGAAAATCGGAGCTAGAGGGTGCAGGATCCGATCAGAAAAATTGGGAGAAACGGGCAAAGAAAGCGGATCCGCGCATGAGGAGGTCCGGGAGGGGTAGTTGACCGGGGTCAACAGTCCTCCTAGTCCAATTAGAAATTAGGAATCCAAAAATAATTGTAAAATCAATTAAAAATAACAAATAATTTTAAATTAAAAAGTGTTCAAAATGAAACATATTTATTATTTTCCAAACTATTTTTCTGTAATTTTTATTTATTTTATGAAAAATAATTTATTGTATATACAATATAGTATATTATATACATGTATAAAATGCCAATGTATTTTGTACATTTATTTTTATTTTCTTATTTTTAAACAAATACTCCAATTTTGTATTTTTTATTAACAACATAATTTTTGGAGTATAAAATATTTTTTTATTTATTTAAAGATATAAGTTAAATTAGAGAAGATACATATTTACATGTATTATGTACAAGGTGAGAGAGAGAGAGTTTTATTTAATTTTTATTTTTATTTATTTTTATTTTATTTTTCTAATTTTTGTTTTAATTTTAGAAATATATACAAGGAAGATAAAAACACCTTTTTATTTTTGTAAAAGTAATTTATACACATAAAGGGTGTATATGTACAAGGAAGAGTGGCCCTATCTCTCTCTACTTCTTTTAGTTGGCGATCAGGCCCATACTGGACCCTCTCTTAGGTTCAGGTCACTCAATATTTATTTTAAATATTTCCTTTTTTCTTTTATTCTTTATTCTTTTATTTCTGCACAAATACATGCTAATTATGACATATTAACAAATGCTTGCTTATTGCTAATTTATTGTATTTACAGTTATATACATGATGCTTTGCCAAGATATTTAGCTAAAATAAAAGAATAAAGAGTGATGAATGAGTATTCATCAATGATGCAAAGACAGATCAGAGATCAGGGAGCCTTTATGGAAGAGGTGCACAGAGAGTTAGCACAGATGCGAGCCGACAGAGGAGAGCCACAGAGACCAGGCAGTGGAGACATTCCAGCACCTGGAGGAGGTGCAAACGGATGCCCAGAGGACCATCCAAAGCCAGCCAGATAGCCACAAACCAATGAGGCAATTGCACATCCCTAGTGCAACCCTCACGCATCGTTGGATCCAGCTCCCTAAGATTCTGGGCGACTTCAAGCTCGGCCACCAGACCATTCATCTCTTGCCCAAGTTTCATGGGCTAGCCACCGAGGAGCCTTATCTGCATTTACAGGAGTTTGAGATGATCTGCAGCACTGTCCATGATAGATTCCCAACGGCCGGCAAGTTTGCCCAAGTTTCATGGTGCATCACTGTCCATGATAGATTACCACTTGAGAGCAGCTCCAGACCGAGTACTTGAACAAGTACTATCCATTCGGTCGGACCAATGCAGCTTGAGCTTTGATCAACAACTTCACCATGATCCCCAACGAGCAGTTCCATGAGGTGTGGGATCGATTCCGTGAGCTCATTGACCGATATCCACACCATGAGATTTCCAAGCCCAACTTCGTGCAAAGTTTCTTTTGTGAGCTGACACCGGAGCTTCAGGGGCTTGTTAACGATTCTTGTGGGGGCTCCTACTTCGCCAACGATGAGGACCAGGTTTTGGCCATCTATGAGGAGATGGCCAAGAACTATAATGTGATGTCCCAGACCCGAGTCTACACACAGGGGAAGCCCCTTCCACAGGCAATATCCTATCAGAGGATGGCTTGGGTTGATGCGGGTCCATCAACTTTGTCAGCAGCAGCAGCACATGCAGAGGCGTCGGTAGCTGACATGGGTATCATCAGCGAGAAGTTAGACTGCATAGAGATTATCGAAAAGAAGTAGTGCTAGGGCATGATGGAGATCGACCAGTTGGCACAGACCTCAGTGACCTTGAGACCCAAATCATGTGCCTCCAAGAGGAACAGACGGCTTCTCAGCCCCGTCTCAGGTCACAGGCTGACCCTAGCAGCAGCAGCTCTTCCCAGCACTCTGCCCAGTACTATACCAGGTTCACCACATCCAGGCAGAGCCAGTTCAGCCATTGCAGCATCAGTACTCTTAGCCACCGCCATCTCAAGACACTCAGATGGTGGTGTATCAGCAGGATTAGCCACTGGCACTTCTTCCTCCTTACCCTTGCGAGCAGGAGTCGTTGTCGGAAGTCAAAGAGATTTGTTACTGACTGGCAGCTAGGGATCCGTGGCGATCACCCCAGATTCAGGTGGACTACCGGAGGCACCTCATCCCAACACCAGCCTCCATCTCAAGGCGGATCGAGCAGCCAGCCTCAGCAGCAGCCCCAGTACTCCCACCAGCACCAATATTGCCAGTCAGGTCCTCATCCCTACCAGTAGGGATACTATTGGAGGCAGCAACAACAACCTCAAAAGTAGTTCACTCAGCCTCCCCTCACCAGTTCCAACAGCAACCTCATTTCCAACGAGGCAACCCATCCGGTTCTCATGATCCATCCTATGAGAACCCAACCCTTGACAATCTAGCATGCCTACTCTCAGTAGCAAGCATCCTTTAGGTAGGAAATGTATGAGTTTTGCCAGGAGATGAGGGAGATGATAAAGGGCAAGGCCTCCATACCCCCTCAGAGCGAGCCCAACCCGAACAACCTCAAGAGGAACTCTAAGCAGGTAGAGTTCACAGAGACCACCATGCCTAGTGAATCATTGGGTGATATTTTTTCATACATATTTGATGCTGACTTTGTTACACTTAGGAGCGGTAGGATGCCAGTCGATGGTGCCTCATCTGAGCGACGACCCCACGATGATCCAGGAATGCCAGGCGAGGAGGATAGCGGTGTTGATGTCACTGATGATGGTGTTGATGACGGTGGTGCTGATGCCACCAAGGATGATGATCCAATCGACGGTAATGAGGTTGTCATTTCCCCAGATGCAGTTGGTGGTACTGATGCCACCATTCTTTGAGATGTTGAGCCAGAGCACGGTGCCGATGCTGCAAAGACCGATGCCATAGGTGGTGCTGATGCCACCATTTCTATTCTAGTTGTGTTTCATCCAGTTCTTATATCTCAGGACAATTTAGAAAAAGACCAAAAAAATTAATAAAGGAAAGATTTCTTTATCTACTGCAAGTCCATCTATGTTGCATGATGATCCTTATATGGGCTTTATTCCTTCACAGCAGCAGGAACCAATTCCTAGCCATCTATCTGAGGAGGGCCCAACCATCCCCTTCCCTCAAGCATACCGCTTGGCTAGGTGGAATAAAAAAGAAAATCAAAAAAAGAACCAACAGTTAGAGTTCAGCCAGCAGATGATAGACAGATTCCATATCTAGCTGACTCTACAGGAGGCACTTGAGCACGTCCCTCTCTTCCAAAAGAACTTGAGAGAGAAGACCACTTTTAGTAGGAGGAGAAGGAACCATCAGACAGAGATCCATGTGCTCACCCATGCCACCTGCTTTGCCATCCAGAACCGTTTGCCAGCTAAGAGGCCATATGCAGGAGCTCCCTATGTCAGATGCCACAGTCATGAGTAGAGATTCGATCGGACTCTACTAGACAGCGGCTCTTCCATCAACCTACTTCCGACAGCCTTACTCGACCGATTTGAGTTTGGCCCTCTTAGACAGAGCAATATAGTCCTTCAGTTTGCTGATCGATCTGTAAAGAGGCCGAAGGGGTTGTTGAAGGATGTGGTCCTCACAATTCAGGGACTGAAATTCTCCATGGACTTCGTTGTGTTGGACGTGGATATCCTTTAGTCCATGACAGATAACCCCATAATTCTAGGATGACCATTCTTGGCTACATCCAAGGCGGTCTTCGACCATGATAGCAGGAAGGTGTACTTTCATGTCGAGGGCGAAAGTATGCAAATAGAGACAATCGACGAGACCAGAGCACAAGATTTAGCTTGCTCAGAGCAGTATAGTGATGTAGAGCAGACGACAGAGGCAGAGCGAGAAGTCCACTAGGAGTGTGATTTTGTGATCACTGATGATAAAGTCGCTTGGTCTGACCCCATTTCACGAGCCCTTCTCTCACCTTCAAACACTTCAGATTTACAGCTTCTAACAGAGGAGAGTTTGGAGAGCACACTCTTGGCCAAGGTCACTTTTGAGGCTGACGACCGCGTTCAGGATAGCGAAGCTGATTTTGTCTCTTGTGCTTCTGATTCATATCCCTCGGATTCAGACATATATGGGACGATTTCGATGATTATTTGCCTTTTCTGATTTCCATAGAGCCAATAGCTAGGGTGGAGACTGAGCCAGCACCGAGTACAGACACCAGTAGGGCCATCTTCACCAGATATTCATGATCAGTGAGAGTTCTCACATTCAGATCTGGTTGCATTCACTCAGACATTCCAGAAGCCATATTTTCCATCTCCCAGTTACCTAGAGTTGAAGCCTTTGACATAGTCGTTGAAGTATAGATTCCTTACGGGTGAGCATGAGATGTACCCAATCATTATCTTAGCAAATTTGACCGGAGAGCAAGAATCTCATTTGATGAGGGTTCTTGAAAGGAACCGCAAGGCAATAGGATGGAGCTTAGCGGATCTCCAGGGGATAAGTCCAGCCCTATGCTCCCACCGTATCTATCTAGAAGAGGATGTGAAGCCATCGCGTGAGTTCTAGTGATGTTTGAACCCGAATCTTTGAGAAGTGTCATGAAATAGATATCCAAGTGGTGGAGCGATGATTTTATCAACTCCATCTCCAAATCCAAGAGGTTTAGTCCATTGCATGTGGTGCCCAAGAAGACAGGCATCACCACAGTTGTGAGTGAGTCTGGAGAGAAGATCGCTACCAGGGTACCAACTTCTTGGAGATTCTATGTGGACTACAGACGATTGAATGAGGCCACCAAGAAGGATCATTTCCCGCTACCTTTTATTGATCAGATTACATAGAGGCTAGCTGGGAAGAGTCACTACTATTTCCTTGACGGGTACTCCGGCTATTACCAGGTGTCCATAGCATTCGAAGACTAGGACAAGATGACATTCACATGTCCGTTTGGGACTTATGCTTTTAGACGGATGCCCTTTTGTCTATGTAACGCCCCGACGATATTCCAAAGGTGCATGTTGTCCATCTTCTCAGATGTAGTGGGTTACTTCTTATATTCTTCATGGATGATTTCTTGGTCTATGGCTATGGCTTTGATGCTTATCTTGATTGCCTAGACTGAGTGCTTCATCACTACATTGAGGTGCATTTTGTTTTATCTTGGGAAAAGAGTCACTTCATGGTGACTCAGGGGATGGTGCTTGGTCATATCATCTCCAATAGGGGCATGGAGGTTGATTCGGCCAAGGTGGATATCATTAGGAAACTCAATCCACTATCCAACCTACGGCAATTGCGGTCTTTTCTGGGGCATGTCGGTTTCAATCGACGTTTTATTCAGGAATTCAACACGATTGTCCAACTTGTTACTGATCTGCTGATGAAAGACATCGAGTTCATTGTAGATGATAAGTGTCTTGTGTATTTGTAGACTCTCAAGAACCTAGTTGTTGAGGCTCTTGTCCTTCAGCCGCCTGATTGGTCTCTCCCATACGAGATCATGACGGATGCCTCTGATTTTGCCGTAGGGGCTGTGCTAGGACAGAGGAGGGACGGATTACCGTTTGCCATTAACTACTCTAGCCGTACATTGGATGCCACTCAGCAGAACTATACAGTCACAGAGAAAGAGATGCTAGCCATAGTATTTGCCTTGGACAAGTTCAGATCATATATTTTTGGATCCAAAGTGACCATCTATACTAATCATACCACCATCAGGTACCTCATGGCAAAGAAGGATGCCAAAGTGAGATTGACTAGATGGATCCTTCTACTCCAGGAGTTTGATATTGAGATTAAGGATAAGCCTGGAGTCAAGAATGTGGTGGCGGATCATTTCTCCCGATTAGAACATCTTGAGGAATCTGAGCAGATTGAGCCTATTACAGAGACCTTCCCAGATGAGGCGATCCATGCTATCGCCTCTCTTCCATGGTACGCTGTCATTGTGAACTATCTTGTTGCCAAGAAAGTTCTACAAGGTTGGCCCATATAGCGACTTGAGACCTTCCTTGCGAAGGCCAAGTCGTACCATTGGGAGGATCCCATCCTTTATCACGAAGGATGGGATAACGTCCGGCGTCGGTGCAATCCTTAGGAGGAGCACCATAGCATCCTCACATACTTCTACAAGCTTGAGGCAGGAGGACATCACTGGGAGGAGAACAACACAGAAAGTGCTCAAATCCGGCCTATGGTAGCCTACCCTCTTCGAGGATTCTGATGAATTCGTGAAGAGGTGTATTGACTATCAAAGGATGGGCACCTGTGGACAGTGTGATATGAAGCCGATGTATCCCGTTCACTTCTGTAAGGTTTTTGACGCATGGAGCATTGATTTCATGGGTCCATTCCCTAAGAGTCAGGGATTTGAGTACATTCTATTGGTTGTTGATTATGTGAGTCGTTGGTTTTGAGGCCATTCCCGCCCAAACCGCAGATGCTATAACTATTTGTAGATTTTTGAGGAAGAATATCATTTCACGGTTTAGTGTGCCTAGAGTTTTGATATCTGACGGGGGGTCTCATTTTATCAACGACAAGGTAAAGGCCCTTGCTAACGAGTTCAGCATAGACCATCGAGTTGCCACTCCATATCACCCTCAGACCAATGGCCTTGCTTGAGTATCGAACAGGGAGATCAAGACAATACTGCAGAAGGTAGTCCGCCCAGATAGAAAGGATTGGTCACAACTTTTGGACTCGGTCTTGTGGGCATATCGGATTCCTTCAAGACATCGATGAATCCATGATTCATCACCTTTATTATTTTATTTTAGCTTTATTTCCTTGATAAAATACCTGTAAATACCCATAATTTCATAAAATTACCATTCAGCATGCAATTGTTAAATATGCATTTTTTAAACTATTTATATTCAAATAAAAGAATAAAGAAGAAAATAAAAAGAAAATAAAAAAATAATAATAAAGGATATATTTATGAAATAAATGTAGACTGGCCTGAACCCAGAGAGAAGGTCAAGACTTGACTTGATTGACCAGGAATAAAGTAGGGGGAGATATGGTCTTTAATACAAAAATCCAAAAATAATTTGTAAATAGTCTTCCTTTTTATTTTTGAATTTATTCTTTGTATATTTGTACAAATATTACACTATTTTTATTTGTATATAAATTGACTTCAAATTAAATATTTCTCTAAACAGAAATTATAAATAAAAATGTTTTGTAAATAATAAAAATAATTGCAAAGTAAAACCATGTATGGAATAAAAGTTTCCACACTCAGAAAAAAGCTGTAAAGTAACAATTGAAAGAACAATTCCAGCTCGATACGAACTCAAATTGAATCAAACTTCCATTGTACTCTAAATTAAATTATCTTTAAAATGGTTGTGGTTTCATAATTATTTGTGTTACAGTTGAAAAGTCGGTTTTCTGGGGTGGTTCTTGCAATTTTACCATTATTTAATGTATATATTTATTCACCTTTATTTTTACATGATGAAAATAATTGTATATATTTCCATAACTATTTAAAATAAAAATAAAAAATAAAAAAATATTTCCTTATTTGTATATGTGTATAATGTACTATATGTGAATACTACTTGTATATAACTAATTTCCTTATATAAAAAACAACCAAAAAATTAATTTATAGCATTAATTTATTAAATAAATATATTTACGAAAATTTATTTATTTATTTATTTGATTTGGAAACCTTCCATGTATAAAAGATTTGTTTTTCTACCTTAAATAACCACCATTAAGGTGGTTAATTAATTTTTGTAAATTAATTGTTTTTATTATTTTATTTATATACGAATTTTTTAATTAATTAATTAATTAGTTAATTTTATTTATTTAAATAATCACTAGATACCTTCCTTTTTGTAATTATTTTCCTTTTTTATTTTTTTTCTTTTTATTGGGCTCCTCCCTCATTTCCACTTGATCAATCTTTGGTGGAGAGGAGACCGATCTCCAAGAGCTTCTTGTTGTAGAAGGGTGCTCAGTCTCCGAGCCGTCCGGTGGCAACGAGTCGATCCTCGTCGAGGCCGTCACGGCATATCCGATCAGAATGTGAGATCCAATTTATTTTTCTTCATCATTTTAGATTTAATTTTTGCTTCAATGTCATGATTAAATTTTAGATCATAATTTGAAAAAAAATTATCCATTCCGATTTGATTCGTCCTGATTCCGATTTTTCATCTCACATCAAGATCCCAAATTTCACATTCTATCTCTCACGACCACTCACATCCGATCTTGTACGGTAGTCGGATCTCCGGATCTATCTTCCCTTTCGCAGGATCCATATCCACTCACGTCTCCATTTGATTTCTTTTGCATTTCATATAATCAGAACCGAGGCGGCGTGCTTGTGTCCTCATTTATTTATAAATAAATAAATAAAATAAATAAATAAATACATAGTTGTTTTCTTTCTAACATTTGTTTTGCAGGAATTTACATATAAAAAATATCTCTACAATTTTAAAAAATATAATTTTTTCTTTCTTGATTCTATTTACAAAAAAAAAATAAAAATTCTATATACAAAATTCTTTTTTTTATATTTACAAAATAAAAAAATAAAAAATTTAAAAAAGTTCCTAGCGGCAGCGCCAACGCCAACCGCAGCCCGGCTCCGCCGCCAATTGCCACTGCGACTTGGGTCAACTATGCAAATAACCAAGGGTTGTTGTGACCCGAATCACAAAGCGTAATCAACGAAAAAAATATATAAAACCACTTTAAAGAAAATCAATCAATAAAAAGTAATGTAAGCGATCTTCGCTATTTAATTTACCTAGTATAGCGACCAGGGTCAAACACAAGGAGCACGACTGAAAAACTCAGTAGTCCAATTCCAAAGAAACATAAAATGAATTTTTAGTGGTTTTTTTATTTTTCAATTTTTAATTTTCAAATAAGGACCAATATCCACAAGGGAAGAAAAATACACACACCACAATTTTTTATATTTTTTAAAATCATAAAAAATGGTGAGAAAATTGCAAAAAAAATATTTTTTAGTTTAAATCTTTTTTTTATATTTTTGATAATTTTTCCAAGTTTTTCAGATGTTTTTGCATTTTTCTAAAAATCAAACAGTGATAAAAAAAGGTAAATAATGCACAGCCTGGAGTAAACTGCAACTTAAAAATATTTTAATATTCAAAACTCCTGTTAATTATTTTTATGCAAAAATATAGATAAATATCTACATACAGGAACTGAAATCACTATTTTTGTTTTTTCTAGAATTTTCTACAATTTTTTTAAGTTTTTTCGTATTTTTTAGTTTTTTGTATTTTATAAATAATTAATGCGTGAAATTTAGATAGAAAATAAAATACAATAAAATACACCTCATCTATTTTTTTGGAATTTATAGAGCAATAATCAAATTTTTAGGATTTTCCAAAGTTTAGGCAGAGAAAATGATGCAGTCTTTGATTTTTTAAAATATCAAATAAAAAATAATGCGATTAAAAATTTATACAATGAAGATGCACACAATAGGAGTCTATGGGGAATTTATTGACTAATAAAAAGATTTATTTCAATGAAGAGATCAAGCAAAATTACATTGATTGAAATGTAAATATTAAAAAATTTTGCATCAAAATATAATAATAAATAAATAAAAGGACAGAAAGTGCAAATTACCCATGAAGGGTGTGCTGGCATGTGAGTCTCCCTAGCGGGGACCTTTTTGTAATTTTTAAAACTCTAGGGTTGAAATTGTAATTTTCCCAAATTTTTTTATTTAAAAAATCTCCTGCCTAGGGCCTCGTTTCCTTCTTCACCAAGCAAAAAGGGCAAGGGGGCACGTCACCCCTCCCTTCTCTTCTTCTCTGCACGGGCGGATCTGGGCACGTGAAGGGGTAGTGGATGGCGTTGGCTCACGCGGGGGGGTCTGATGTGTGGCATGGAGCATCGACGGTTGGCGCGCGTGGGTGGTGCGGCTCTGGAGAAGAATGACGGATAGGGCGGTGATCGCGAAGGAGTGCATAGGCGCGCGGAATTGCGAGCCTCCAGGCGGTGGTGGCGAGGCGGGCATGTTGGCAGAGAGCCGGTGGCGACGACGGATTGGGGCGCTCGGAGGTGAATGGCGGTCGTTGGGCGGCGTGGAGCGATGGTTCCAGATGGTGGTGGCGCAGGACTGGGGATGGCCATGGGCTAGCAGCGTTCCTGGGCTGCGGTTGGCGGCGCCTTCACGCGCGCGAGAGGTGGCAGGTGATGGAGGAGCCGGGTTGCGGTTGGCGCTAGTGCTGCCACCATGAACGTTTTTTAATTTTTTTAATTTTTTATTTTTGTAAACAGAAACAAAAGAATTTTTTATATTTTTCTATTAATTTTTTTTGTTAACAGAATTAGGAAAGGAAAAAGTTTATATTTTTTTTCAAATTGCATAGATATTTTTATATCTTTTTATATGTAAATTCCTGTAAAAAATTATTAGAAAGAAAACAACTATATATTTATTTATTTACTTTTTTTATTTATAAACAAATAAGGACTCATGATGGCTCAGTCCTGATTGTTGGAAATGCAAAAGAAATCAAATGAAGAAGTGAGTGGATACAGATCCTGCGAAAGGGAAGATAGATCTGAAGATCCGACCACCGTGCGTGATCGGATGTGAGAGGTCATGAGAGATAGAACGTGAAATGCAGGGATCTTGATGTGAAATGAAAAATCAGAATCGGGACGAATCAAATCGGATGGATACATTTTTTTGAAATGAGGATCTAAAATTTAATAATGACATTGAAGCAAAAATTAAATCTAAAATGACGAAGAAAATAAATTAGATCTCATCTCGGGATTGGATACGCCGTGATGGCCTCGACGAGAATCGACTCTCTATCATCAGACGACTCGGAGGCTGGGCACCCTTCTACAACAAGAAGCTCTTAGAGATCGTGCTCCTCTCCACCAACGATTGATCAAGAGGAAATGAGGGAGGAGCCCAATAAAAAGAAGAAGAAAAATAAAAAAGGAAAATAATTACAAAAGGAAGGTAATTAGTGGTTATTTAAATGAATAAAATGAATAAATTAATAAATTAAAAACAAAATTCATAATTAAATAAAATTATTAAAATAATTAATTTACAAAAATTAATTAGCCACCTTAATTGTGGTTATTTAAGGTAGATAATCAAATCTTATATACATGGAAGGTTTTAAATCAAATAATTAAATAAATTAATTAGGTTTTCGTAATTATATTAATTTAATTAATAAATGTTAGAAATTTATTTTTTGGTGGTTTATTTATATGAGGAAATTAGTTATATACAAGTAACATACACATATAATACATTATACACATGTATAAATAAGGAAATAATTTTTTTATTTTATTTTTTTATAGTTTTAGTTTTTTAAAAATAATTTTGGAAATATTTAAAGTTATTTCCATCATGCAAAAGTAAAGATGAATAAATATGTACAATAAATTAATGGTAAAATTGCAAGAACCGTCCCAGAAAACTGACTTTTCAACTGTAACTCCAAAAATATGAAACCATAATAATTTTAAAGATAATTTAATTTTGAGTACAATGGAAGTAAGTTTGATTCAATTTGAGTTTGTATGGAGCCGGAATTGATCTTTCAATAGTCACTTTACAGCTTTTCTGAGTGTGGAAACGTTTATTCCATACATGGTTTTACTTTACAATTATTTTTATTATTTGCAAAAAGATATTTATTTACATTTTTTGTTTAGAAAATATTTAGAAAATATTTAATTTAAAGTCAATTTATATACAAATAAAAATAGTGTAATATTTGTACAAATATACAAAGAATAAATTCAAAAATAAAAATGAAGACTTTTTACAAATTACTTTTAGATTTTTAGATTAAAGATCCTATCCCCCCCTACTTTATTCCTGGTCAATCTGATCAAGTCTTGACCTTCTCTCAGGGTTCGGGTCAGTATGCATTTATTTCATAAATACATCCTTTATTATTATTTTTTATTTTCTTTTTCTTTGTTCTTTATTCTTTTATTTGAATATAAACAGTGTTAAAATGCATTTTTAACAAATGCATGCTGAGTGGTAATTTTATGAAATTAATGGGTATTTATAGGTATTTGACCAAGGAAATAAAGCTAAAATAAAAGAATAAAGGTGATGAATTATGGATTCATTATTCTCCTATACTTTACCTTTGCTGGTCCCTTAGCAAACACTTATTTGGAAAATAAGTGAAAACAAAAATAAAGAAAAGGAAAAGGAAAGAACTTAGACCAATGTTGATTTTTAAATTATCCTCATAAAATTGGAGTATAGAGCTCGGTCAGACTTTTGGATTATTAGTTTGGCAGAACCTTATTGGGAAATGGGTTTAAGACTAAACAACCCTCAAGTTTCATTATTCTATGGTCAGATCGCATCAATTAGTCAGGTCAGAACAAGTCTACATACACAAACTTTGGTGACTATGAATATGTACGTGTACGGTTTATGTGTATTGTAGCTCCCAACTTCAGAAATGACAAAGAAACAACCTCCTTCAACAAGGTAACTCTAATTCCCCGATCTAGCAATTCTTTCCTCGAGGAGCGGGAATATTCTCTTCTAAGTTCAAGTACAACAGGCTCGGGAAGAGGAAATGGAGAAAAGAATGGGTGGTAACCAGTGTAGCTACCTATCCTTGGATGCATGACAAGTGTATCAATCATCCGCTACAAGTTTACAAAAATTTGACTTTGAAGCTCTTATTTTTTTTTCACTTATATATACACTACGACAGGCATTTTACTTTATAACCAGGCCTGTCCACTTTTGGAGATTCTGCATTTTTTCTCTTTTTTTTGAAAATATATACAAGGTGCATCATGTACATAATGCGTTTTTCCTCTTGAGCTAGTAGACTATCCCTCATTTGAAGCATTATTGCAATCCCACAGCATCCTATCTTTAGACCTCAATGCTACTAGATTAGGTTGAGATGCACTTCCCTCTCTAGAGGAAGACGAGAGGTTCTGCCTAGATGTACTACCCTCATATGCTACTCCAAGCCAAGGTCAACTGCCTCCTCACCACCTCATCTGTGTTGAGCCACGGGTAAAGTGTGTGTGCAAGTCAAGCCATTGTCTACGAGAGTCCTGCGTGTGTTGTTAAGTGCGCTATTTAGGAACATAGCCTACTGGACTTGAAAAATCCTAAACTCAGATCCTATAAGGTTCATTCGACATTAAGTGGATTAAGGTCTTAACTAAGCTCCATTCTTCAATTTTATTCCAGACTAGTTTAAATGTCGACATTGCTCTGAAAAATGCTCATGAAAATATGAGAAAATATGTACACTACAAAAAAAAAGAAGAAATGAAAAAATCTTTTTCTTTTGAAATAATTTTCTAATTTTGAACCCTTTTTTTTAATTTTTGAAAGAAAAGAAAAAATGATGCAAATGTAAAAAGATTTTTTTATGCAAAATTTTGTAGACTTTTGGTTTTGTACCTTTTTTAGAAAAATTTTTTATAAGGGTTAGGGTTAGTAGATAAGATACACATATTTACACGGGAGTGAGTCGATTATTTGCAAGAAGTAAGTGACAGGATTTACAACTTGAGTGTTAGTAATTTAGACAAGTACATATATATAGTTGGTAAAGAATTTTATGGATGATGCATATACCCCTGAAACTTATTTGAAAATTATTTTAAAAATACTTTTTAAAATTATAGTCCAAGATAATTTTTCAAAACAATTTTATAAACATTTACAAACATTTGAAAATTATTTTGCAAACATTTTTCAAATAGTATATATATTTTTTTCAAAATAATTTTTCAACCATTTTCACGACATTTGCAAATAGTTTTACAAAATAATTTTATTTCACACAGAAAAAAATTTACAAACCAAAATACTTTTAAAATGGTTGAAAACATTTTTCAAATAGTTTTCAAATATATTTTTCAAATAGATTTTCAAACTGTTGTCAAAATATTTTTCAAAATATTTTAGCCTGACTTATTAATCAATATGTACAAAAAGAAATTTGAGGAAATATATGCATCTTTTTATTAGTTAGTATTTCTGAATTTAACAAGTATTTATACAATATTTTAGCCATATTAAAAATACCAAAGCACGAGTTATGGTTGAAGTATATATACAATATAAATGGCACCCCCCTATACTTAGCTTGAATATGTCCTCATAGTAATCAGATAGCAACAAAGGAAGACATAACTCGTGATGAGTATAGGGAAGTGAAAAGAAGGGCTATGCTACACGACGAATGAAAGAATAAAATCATTAGGAGTCGATGACCCCCCTATACTTAGGATCAAGAAATCCTAAGTATAGAAGACTGTAAACTAGGGGACTACTAATGAATCCACATTTCATCATCTTTATTCTATCATTTTGGCACTAAAAACCCTAGCAAATGCCTGTAAATACCCTTAAATAGAGCATCTTAGCATTCATGCATGTGCATCTATATAGTGTATAAAATGCTGTAATTAAAGCCAAAATTATAGAATAAATAAAGAAAAGAAAAAGAATAAAATATTGTAAATATTTTATGACCCGAAACCCCGAGACCTAGGCATCTTGATGAATAGGTCGACAAGGAATAAAGTAGGGGGAGATAAGGGCCAAAACACAGATAAATACCTATATTTTATATTCATTCTTTATTCATTTTGGGACCTATTTTTGGTTCCACTCTTTATACATCAAATAAAGAAACTTTGTACATGAATGTTGTAGATAATTTTATAAAAAAAATGGAAAATTGATTTCACAGAAAAATAATGTACAGATAAAAAGTTATGGTCTGAATAAAAATCCAGAATCCCAACATCCCAGACCCGTATCTCACAACTGACAACTCCAAATGCATCAAACTCACCTTTAATTGTATATAGAATAAAATAAGCTATTTAATGGCGGTGGTTTCGCATTTGGCGGAGCTACGGTTTGAAAGTTGAGTTTTGGACCCACATTGTACAGTGTACCGAATAAAATATTCAATTTATTATTTATTTATTAATTTTTATAATTTTATATTTTTATAATGTTGTAAATAATACTTATAATAATTATGTACATTAAAATTGGAATTAAAACCTAAATAAAACATAAAATAAAATACCTGTATGTATAATACATAGGTAATAATTCTATAGACATACTTGTATAAACTATACTTATATTTTATTAAATATACAAAACACATCAATAAATTAAAATAAAAATACAATTATGTGCATAAAAGTATGTTATAATTATATAAATTAATTAACATAATTAATAACATTAAAATACACAAAATAAAAATAAATTAATAAACTATATAGATAATATACCTATAAAGGGCTATAAAAGTAATCTATAAAAATAAGCCTCATAAAAATAATTAAAAATTGCCATAAAATAATTTATAAAAAAATAAACATTTTTCATTAAATAACCTAAAATTAATTAAATCATTTACTATTTTTAATTTAATTTACAAAGTTTTATTTAATTTTTTTCTTTTTGCGGATGACGTGGCCCAATCAGGCCACGCCATCCGTTGACCGGGGGTCAACTCCCTGACCCCAAGTATTGGCCTTCTGGACATGTGCGAGCACCCGTTTTCTTGGGTTTTTCGCGGGCTCCCCTTTCATCCTTTGAGCTCAAGCCCTTCTGCAAAGTTGGACCCCTACGATCCAGCTACCCCGTCGATCTTCCTCCTCGGGCAGAGGCGCGTCATGTAGCCCATTCTCCCTTGATCTTCGGGCCGCGTCCAGCACGTTCAAAAACCACGCCACCTTCTTCCTTTGATTCTTGGACCCGTCTTTGGGCATTGGTGGAGACTTCCGAGGATTGGCCTGGGATCCCCGGTGACAGGGGGAGATCCCAACACCTCGTTGAGGTGCCAAGCGTGCCCAGGTGCGATCCCAGCCATCTCCGGCGGCCTAGCCACCGTGAGGTCAATCTCGAGCTCTCTGCTCTGAGGTACGTTTTTCTTCTTATTTTCTTGCTTGGCTTTAGTCCTGGTAGCAGTAGGATCCCTTAGGTACCCTCCACTTCGCCTGAGATTCATCAATTCGTTTTCGCCTCCACCTCACCGGAGCAAGCTCTGGCGAGTTCGTTTCTCCGTTACCCGCCGCCTATAGACCACCTCATCGCCACTGGAGGGTCGCGGCATTTTGCCCGCGACCCCCTTCACCCCTTTTTGCAGGTATTCGAAACGGGCCCAGGACCTGGAGCGGATTTTGCGAGTGGCCGGAGCTTCTTGGACCGCCTCTCCGTCTTTGACGTAGCGGTGGGCCTCCGGAGCTCTTCCGCTCCTTTTGCCGCCTCCGGTCGACTGGACAGCCTTCCAGGAGCAAGAAGTGACGGTCGGGGACTGCCCATGCGCGAGGAATCTCGAGCGTTGGCCGATCACAACTCGCCACGCTCGAGTTCTTCGTTGTTCTTGCGGAGCCCCTCCGCGCCGTCCGATCAAGAGCCGGTCGTCCAGACGTACAGGCACCGTCCGATTCAAGCCCCCGCAGCCACTGATCACCATCCTTCTCATCTAATCCGGGCCGTCCACGGTCGAAGGGGCATCGCCACATCTGAAGCCGACACGTGGATTAGTGGATCGCGATCCACCATTCGATCGCGCCATTGGCGCGGAATTTTGCAAGTAATCCCCACCGACTTTTTGTATTTAATTATTAGGACACAAACTTTCATATGCTGTTTAAATATTTTGTAAATTTTGCTAAAAAACCCTGCAGTTTTCTTATTTACATTTTAACCCTTGCCAGCCCAACGCGCGTGCGTGGCACGTACGCGTGGACATTTTACGGGCAAGGCCCTTGTAGTTTTGGGTTTTAGCTTTTAGTCCATTAAGTATTTTGTCACGTTGTATATTTTTAGAGTAATTTGCATTCAGCCCCCCGGACTTTGTAATATTGCAAAGAGGTCCTTGCCAGGTCACGTGCACAGTGCGCGTGACCTTGGCAATTTTGCAGGTCCATCCTTGCGGGTCTAGCATTTAGCATTTAGTACAGGAACTATTTTATTACGTTGAATATCTTGTGGGAATTTTGCATGTACCCCCTAAATGTTTGAGAAATTGCATAAATGCCCCTACCAGACCTTTAATATTTGGATGCTTGTTCTAATTAATTAGACCATCATTTTAAGTCCAAACATTCTACAAAAATAGGGTTAAGCTCATGTTAACTTGTGCTTCCACGCTATTAATTTAGTTTTTGATTTTATTTTACTTTTATATTTACTAAAAATCAAAAACATGCTTTTTATTCACTGTCTAGCTTAGAAAATGCCCAAAAATATTAAAACATCTCGAAAAATCCCAAAAACATTCCCTAGTGTCTATTTTATCATATTTTAGTGTCAGTCCAAAAATCACTAAAAATCTCAAAAGAAAAACACTAAAAATTTAAAAACACTCAAAAACTTCAAAAAAATATAGAAAATCCTAGAAAACTCCAAAAATTACAAACTCAGTTTCTGTTTGTTCTGGATTTTATTCTCTTTATTTGAAAAATAGTGTGGATAAATTTTGTGGCTATTTTTTATTTTTAATTCCAGTTTTATCTCCAGCCAGTAGCTTGCCCAATTTTCTCTTATTGTAGTATTTAAAAATACCAAAAACACTTTGAAAATACCCAAAAATCACAAAAACAGTAAAAAATCATAAAAATATCAAAAACATTTATTTCTGAATTTTTGGTTATTTTTGCACATTTTTATAAATATTTTATCTAGTCTTTTATTACCTTGTCTTTAAATTCCAATATTAAAAAAAGAAAAAAAATAATATAAAATTATAAAAATCAGAAAATTAAAAATCAAAATACAAAATTAAAAATTAAATTAAAAATAAAAAAATTAAAAATTAAAAACCCACAAAAATTTCATTGTTTGCTTGCTTAGTGTAGACACATCACACACATTCACTTGTGCACATTTGTTTGAATTACCCTGCTTGCTCCCTGTGTTCGAACTCTCTGCATACTTGCCCTTTACATCATTTGTGCAGAGTTAAAAATAAATTTTAACTCCACATTATTTCTAATTTATTTATCTTTGGTGTGGGTTAATTGTTGATTAATTTCAGAGTTGATTGGTCGACACTTCGACTGTGTTCCCGCCTTGTGTGGAACATAAGACCGATCGATTTCCGAGATTATCAAATGGCACCGTTGCCAGTGAGCAACAGCGCGTAGTTCAAGTTTTTGCTTCGTGTTGTGATCATTTGTCTACCTTTGCGGCTTTTATTTCTGCTTGTTTTATTTTCCTTATTTTTGATATATCTTTTGAATTGTCTAACCACTCTCCTTGTTTGGATTCTGTGCGAGGTACGCGGATTGAGGGAGGAGCCCCTCTTGGAGCACCTTGGCACCCACGTGAAGCGGCTTTAGCTTTGCACGAAGAAGGACTTGGAGGATTTTGCAAGACAACTTCTTAGCATTTATTTTCTTGCATTGTATTTATTTTGTAATTCGTAGTGAGAGAGAGATCATTTATTGTAATAATACAGCTACCCCCGGACATTTGGATTTGGGCGAGCCTAATTTCCAAGTGATTGTTCACTTGGGGGCTCGCCGTGCTTTTCGCGGCTTTTTCGTGTTTTCTCGCATTCTTTTTATTTTGTTTGTTTTTCGATTTTATTTATTTTGTGTGATTGAGCCCCTAGTTCTAGGATTGCTTGCGATAGACTAAGGCCAAACACCTAATACTTTGCATGCACCTATAGTTTCGTTTGGACTTAGTCAAAATCTTAAACAGTTGATCATTAGCTTTCGATCCACGCGCCGCGAGCTCATTCCCACACAAGCGCTTTCTCCTAACTCAAATGTGTTGAGCAGAGGAGGGGTGAGCCTAGACCGGACATTAGGATTGAGGGTTGGTGGTCAGCTTGTGGTTCTTTACGATAATAGCAATTTCTGAAACTTAGGGCGATTTCATTGGCTTTTGCATTTGCATATAGATAGGTTTCAATTCTGCTGAGCATCCTTGCATGTAGAGTGCTGGAGGTAAGGTGAGCATTTCTCTTTAGCATACATCATCGATTGCCGCTTGCATTTCTTTTCCGCCTCTCCCTCTGATTTTGCCAACCTAGGTGCTTAAAGGAATTGACTCCTCGATAGGATCGTGCATTTTTATTAAAAATCCAAAAAAAAAGTGATAATCAATAAAATTGGGACTGCTAATTTTACTTGACCCTAAAACCGATCAAAAAGAAACATTGTCTTGGGGCGAGTAATCCCCTCATTGTCCTTGTTTTTATTTGCTCGCGCACACACTAAGGTTAGAGCACAAAATCCTATTCAGCCCCCTAAGTGTTTGTGCAATTTTGGACTTCTCACCTAACTCTAAAAACAGACAAGATAAAAAGACCGAATTTTCGGTCTCTACCGAGTTGAGTAGGTGAATTAAGGGTTTGCATTCTTTTTATTTTTGTCTGTGATTGTTTTTGTGTGTCCTAGATCTTCTCTGCGCACTTGCACCTTCTTCTTCACTCTCTTGACTTGACCGTCGTGCTCTCCTGATCATTTTCTTTTGTTTTCGAGATGGATCCCTGGAGTGCGTTTTATCCGGACTTTGCGGACCCCTCGCTCGCTCCAGCCGATCCACCTCCCTTTTATCAGGAGGATTCTCCTCCTATTTTTTCTGATTTTTGTACATACCCACCTCAGCCACAGTATCAGACCTCGGACTTCTATCCACACCCACCCCCACATGTGCATTATCCATCTCCACCTTCACATCCACCCGAGTCTGACCTGATGGAGTCACCTCCCTCGATCTCTATGAGTGATATCTTGAATCGGATGACAAAGCGCATTGATTTGATGAATGATGATATTGCTTTCTTGAGGAAGAATCAGATTAATGCTCCTTTCGTCGGAAATACGGCTTCACTTTTAGGTGATCATGGGAGCTTGCAATCGCCAAAAATATAAAAAAATGAGAAAAATTTAAAAGACCAAAAAGATTTCGGGAGACACTTGGTTGATCAATATTTTGAGGAGAGAGTCCACTTGCCAGAACCCTGGACCACACATGCATTCACACCCAGTCCCACCTTTGACCCCGAGGATGTCGCTGTACAGACTACTCTTGGCATGCCTCGTGTATATGCTGATTCCAACTTCCTCCCTTGTATGGAGGAAGTCCAAAAATTCAAAAAAATGTTATCTGAACCCGAAGTGGTGGCTGCCATTCATGAGATTATCCGTACCCCACTTCAGCAGGCCATGACCCAAGTATCAACTCCTCTTCTCAAGAAGAAAAAGCGGAGGAGCAGATCTGAGCGTTACATTCTGACCATGGCCACTGCCCTCGCCATCACACACCATCCCATTCCCAAGAAGAAAAACACAGCTACACCTTTCATCACTTGCACCATCTCTGACTACACTTGTGACCGCACTCTCTTGGACGGCGGTGCATCTATTAGCATATTACCCTTCTCGTTGGTACAGTCTCTTCACTTAGGGCCTCTAAAGAAAACCAGGATGATCGTTCAGTTTGCTGATGGAACAATCAAGAGGCCGAAGGGTATCCTTGAAAACGTCGTCATTTCTATTCCGGGCACGAGCCACCATGTTGATTTTGTCGTGTTGCCCATGGAGAACTCCACAGGGGAGCCGTCTCCAATCATCCTGGGACGACCATTCCTCGCCTCTGCGAGGGTCGTTATTGACTATGGATCAGGAGAGATTCGCTTCCGTCCTGTTGACGAGAGCTAAGTGGCGATCACCGCACCCACAGTTGACCAGAGACCTGCACCTGATGCACCTTCACCGATCATAGCTGACTCTGAGGCCTGTGACCTACCTGATGCTACTAGAGATACTTCCTTAGCGATCCCTGATGAGACCCGACGGATCCCCCGAAAGGGGAGGAAATCGGAAAGCATGGACCTCACTGATCCTCCTCCTGGTGTGTGGCGATGTGTTGATGAGATCCAGAGTATTTATGTGATTGAACCATTTGAGCGGGGGGCAGATGACAAGATAATTGAGGATGTGTATGATGTTGCCCATTACTTTGAGAGACCTCATAAGGCAACAAATGAACCAGGTAAGACTAGACAGGATGGACCTAGTTTGACTACTTCCACTGATAAGTCCGTTCCAGGCCCTTCACAGGTCAAGATGATTGAGGTCGGTTATGATGCGAATCTTCACAATTTTTGGCCTCTTGATGAAAAAGATGATCCAGGTGAGACACTTGAGGACGATCTGAGTTCGTATACTTCCACTGATGATTTCGTTCCTTTTGATTTTGACCTGGACGATCCCTCGCAGGACGACTCTGATTACACTTCTTCCGAGGATAGTGAGTTTGTCCCATTCCACTTCAATATCTGCGAGACTTCCAAGGCCGGACCTAGTCGTACTTCTTCCACTCACCCGTCAGTGCCTTCACATCATAGGACCACCAAGGGAGAACCTAGCCATACTGCTTCCATCGATCAGTTCGTCCCTTTCCGTTTTGATTCCACTGAGGGCCTTCACCGTGTCGACCCTGATCGGCCTCCGTCCACTGTGGACCCCGATGTCGACATACATCATATCAGATCTATCCCTCAGCGGTCCCGCAAGAAGGTTTGCTTTCCACCTTCTGATGATCACCCATTTATGTTGTATATTCTATCTCGTGACTCTCTTTCCATCTCCCGTTTTTGCTCGTCTACCCATTTCTCGTGTTTGCCTTGCATAGGGCGTACTTTGTTCTACGTATAGGAGGGGTAGATGAGTTGAGTGTTCTTTCTTCGTTATGTGTCATCACTCCTGTTGTTGCCTATACTTAGGGCTTCTTTTACCCTAAGTATAGGGGGAGTGGTATGTACATCCTCACGATCTCTTCGTCTATCTTTTTGATTTCTTTTCTTCTTTTCATTTTCTATCTTCTTTTGTATCAAAAAGGTGCCGCCCTTGTAGACAGTTTTCCATACTTAGGACGTACTTTGTCCTAAATATAGGGGGGTGTGCACCCTGAGTTGTTCTATTCTTTTCGATCCTCTCCATTGTCTCCTCTTCTTGTCTATACTTAGGGATATCTTACCCTAAGTATAGGGGGAGACAATCTGAGTACGATCTGTTCATTCCCACCCTTGACCCTCCCTGCTTTGTGTACAGTCTGCTATACTTAGGATTATTTGATCCTAAGTATAGGGGGGACGGTCAACTTTTCATTGATTCATTCATTTCTTTGGTCATTCATTCTTTAGATTTTCCTATACTCAGTACGAGTTATGTCTTCTCTTTTCTCTCTGATCTATGAGGACATAGCTCAAGCTAAGTATAGGGGGGTCGTATATACTACGTATATACTTTAGCCATAACTTGTACTTTCGTAATAAATATGGCTAATAATTCTTTAAAATTCATTAAAAATCCTTAATAAAAAGATGTGGTTATTCCTCAAATTCTTTTTGTATTTACTGATTAATAAATCAGGTGAAAATGTTTTTTGCAAAATGTTTGAAAAATAGTTTGAAAATCTTTGTGAACATCTATTAAAAACTATTTTGAAAATATTTTGTTACATGTTTTCAACCTTTGTAAAAATGTGTGGTTTGTAAAACTTCTTTTCTTTGTGTGAAATAAAATGTTTGAAAAATGATTTGCAAAGGGTTTGAAAAATGGTTGCAAAAATGTTTTGAAAAACCTATATATACTGTTTTGAAAGCCTTTGCAAAATGATTTTCAAATGTGTGTACATGTTTGTAAAATGTTTGTAAAAACTATTTTGGACTATAGTTTTCAAAAATTGTGTGAAAAGCTTGTGTCAAATAAGTATGAGGAATACATACATCACACCAGAATCCACTATATATATAGGTATAAAATCGATCACTAACCCTTTAAATTCTTAAAACCCACTTCTTGTATATATAAGAAGCATTCCCGTGTACATATTTTAACCTAGTTTTCAGCCAAATCTTTTTACCTTCAAAAATCCCAAAAACATTTGCAAAATTAAAATCCAAAAACATTTGAAAAATCTTTTTGAAAAATACAAAAAAATGCATATGCATGCATCATCATCATATTTTCAAAAATCCATAAAAAGTTCAAAATCTTTGAAAATTGCATCACAAAAATATTTTCTGCATTGCATTTGCATAGCATGAGCATTTTTCGGATTGAGTTTGATAGTTGAACGAGTCTAAGTAAAATCCGGAGATTGGAGCTTGATTGGACCTAAAATCTACCTAATAACAGGAACCTTATAGGAACTGGGTTTGAGGTACTTCAGGTCTAGTTGACTTAATTCTTTGAGGATCACGGGACTTGGTTCAATGGATTCTTGACTGCCTAAGTAGAATATTTTGAAGCACACGCACGACTCTTGTTGATAATGACCTAACTTGGACACCTGCACCTTTCACATGGCTCAACTCAGTTGGAGTGGTGAGGGGATTGGATTTGCCGGTATGAGATGCACACAAGTGGAAACATTTGTCCTCCTCTAGGGAGGGAAGTGCACCCCAACCCGTCCAGTGATTAGGAAGTCTAAAGACAGGAGGCTGTGGGTTGCGATAAAGCTTCAAAAGAGGGATAGTCTACTGGCTTAAGAGGAAAAACTCCTTATGTAAATGCTGTTGTGAATAGTATTTCAAAAAAAAAAAAGTTCAGGCATGTACAAAAATAAAAAGCCTGTAAGTATGTACAAAGTCAATAAGCAAGCTTGAGTTCCAAAGTCAAATATGTGAGCCTGCAGCAGGATGACTTGACTACACTGGTCTTGCATCCCAGGATAGGTAGCTACACTGACTACCATCCATTCTTCTCTTCACCCCCTCCTCTTGAGCTGGTTGCCACTTGAACTTAGAAGGGAATACCCCGCTCCTCGAGGATGGAGTTGCTGGATTGGGGAATCATTGGGTTGTCGTACTGGAGAAGTCAGTTTCTTTGTCATTCTAGTTGGGGAGAGCCACTATCACTTACACTGTACAAGTCAGATTCATAGTCGTAAGAGTTTGCGTATGAGTTGAAATATTTCTGACCTGGCTATTGAGGAGACTTGGACAGAGCTTTGGGATTCTCAAGGACTGTTGAATTTCAAACACGGTTCTCACTAAGGTTCCGCCTGCACTAAAAATCCAAAGGTCCGACTTAAGCTCCAAACTTTGAATTTGTGAAGACAAGTTTGATAATCAAATAAAATCCAAGTTCTTCTTTTTCTTTTCTTTATTGTCTTTTTTGCACTTATTGCATAAGTGTTTGCTAGGGAATAGCAAAGGTAAAGTATAGGGGGATGATGAATCCATATTTCATCATCTTTATTCTATCATTTTGGCACCAAAAACCCTAGCAAATGCCTGTAAATACCCTTAAATAGAGCATCTTAGCATTCATGCATGTGCATCTATATAGTGTATAAAATGCTGTAATTAAAGCCAAAATTATAGAATAAATAAAGAAAAGAAAAAGAATAAAATATTGTAAATATTTTATGACCCGAAACCCCGAGACCTAGGCATCTTGATGAATAGGTCGACAAGGAATAAAGTAGGGGGAGATAAGGGCCAAAACACAGATAAAATACCTATATTTTCTATTCATTCTTTATTCATTTTGGGACCTATTTTTGGTTCCACTCTTTATACATCAAATAAAGAAACTTTGTACATGAAAGTTGTAGATAATTTTATAAAGAAAAATATAAAATTGATTTTACAGAAAAATAATGTACATATAAAAAGTTATGGTCTGAATAAAAATCCAGAATCCCAACTTCCCAGACCCGTATCTCACCACTGACAACTCCAAATGCATCAAAATCACCTTTAATTGTATATAGAATAAAATAATCTATTTAATGGCGGTGGTTTCGCATTTGGCGGAGCTACGGTTTGAAAGTTGAGTTTTGGACCCACATTGTATAGTGTATCGAATAAAATATTCAATTTATTATTTATTTATTATTTTTAATTTTATATTTTTATAATGTTGTAAATAATACTTATAATAATTATGTACATTAAAATTGGAATTAAAACCTAAATAAAACATAAAATAAAATACCTGTATGTATAATACATAGGTAATAATTCTATAGACATACTTGTATAAACTATACTTATATTTTATTAAATATACAAAACACATCAATAAATTAAAATAAAAATACAATTATGTGCATAAAAGTATGTTATAATTATATAAATTCATTAACATAATTAATAACATTAAAATACACAAAATAAAAATAAATTAATAAACTATATAGATAATATACCTATAAAGGGCTATAAAAGTAATCTGTAAAAATAAGCCTCATAAAAATAATTATAAATCGCCATAAAATAATTTATAAAAAATCAATTTTCATTAAATAACCTAAAATTAATTAAATCATTTACTATTTTTAATTTAATTTACAAAGTTTTATTTAATTTTTTTCTTTTTACGGATGACGTGGCCCAATCAAGCCACGCCATCCGTTGACCGGGGGTCAACTCCCTGACCCCAGGTCTTGGCCTTCTGGACATGTGCGAGCACCCGTTTTCTTGGGTTTTTCGTGGGCTCCCCTTTCATCCTTTGAGCTCAAGCCCTTCTGCAAAGTTGGACCCCTACGATCCAGCTACCCCGCCGATCTTCCTCCTCGGGCAGAGGCGCGTCATGTAGCCCGTTCTCCCTCGATCTTCGGGCCGCGTCCAGCACGTTCAAAAACCACGCCACCTTCTTCCTTTGATTCTTGGACCCGTCTTTGGGCATTGGTGGAGACTTCCGAGGATTGGCCTGGGATCCCTGGTGACAGGGGGAGATCCCAGCACCTCGTTGAGGTGCCAAGCGTGCCCAGGCGCGATCCCAGCCATCTCCGGCAGCCTAGCCACCGTGAGGTCAACCTCGAGCTCTCTGCTCTGAGGTACATTTTTCTTCTTATTTTCTTTCTTGGCTTTAGTCCTGGTAGCAGTAGCATCCCTTAGGTACCCTCCACTTCGCCTGAGATTCATCAATTCGTTTTCGCCTCCACCTCGCCGGAGCTTGTAACTCCGTTACCCGTCGCCTATAGACCACCTCATCGCCACTGGAGGGTCGCGGCATTTTGCCCGTGACCCCCTTCACCCCTTTTTGCAGGTATTCGAAACGGGCCCAGGACCTGGAGCGGATTTTGCGAGTGGCCGGAGCTTCTTGGACCGCCTCTCCGTCTTTGACGTAGCGGTGGGCCTCCGGAGCTCTTCCGCTCTTTTTGCCGCCTCCGGTCGACAGAACAGCCTTCCAGGAGCAAGAAGTGACGGTCGGGGACCGCCCAGGCGCGAGGAATCTCGAGCGTTGGCCAATCACAACTCGCCACGCTCGAGTTCTTCGTTGTTCTTGCGGAACCCCTCCGCGCCGTCCGATCAAGAGCCGGTCGTCCAGACGTACATGCACCGTCCGATTCAAGCCCTCGCAGCCGTTGTCACCATCCTTCTCATCTAATCCGGGCCGTCCACGGTCAAAGGGGCATCGCCGCATCTGAAGCCGACACGTGGATTAGTGGATCGCGATCTACCGTTCGATCGCGCCATTGGCGGGGAATTTTGCAAGTAATCCCCGCCGACTTTTTGTATTTACTTATTAGGACATAAAATTTCATTTGCCGTTTAAATATTTTGTAAATTTTGCTAAAAAACCCCTGCAGTTTTCTTATTTACATTTTAACCCTTGCCAGCCCAGCGCGCGTGCGTGGCACGTGCGCGTGGACATTTTGCGGGCAAGGCCCTTGTAGTTTTGGGTTTTAGCTTTTAGTCCATTAAGTATTTTGTCACGTTGTATATTTTTAGAGTAATTTGCATTCAGCCCCCCGGACTTTGTAATATTGCAAAGAGGTCCTTGCCAGGTTACGTGCACAGTGTGCGTGACCATGGCAATTTTGCAGGTCCATCCTTGCGGGTCTAGCACTTAGCATTTAGTACAGGAACTATTTTATTACGTTGAATATCTTGTGGGAATTTTGCATGTACCCCCTGAATGTTTGAGAAATTGCATAAATGCCCCTACCAGACCTTTAATATTTGGATGCTTGTTCTAATTAATTAGACCATCATTTTAAGTCCAAAAATTCTACAAAAATAGGGTTAAGCTCTTGTGCTTCCACGCTATCAATTTAGTTTTTGATTTTATTTTACTTTTATATTTACTAAAAATCAAAAACATGCTTTTTATTCACTGTCTAGCTTAGAAAATGCCAAAAAAATATTAAAACATCTCGAAAAATTCCAAAAAAAATCCCTAGTGTCTATTTTATCAATTTTAGTGTCAGTCCAAAAATCACTAAAAAACTCAAAAGAAAAACACTAAAAATTTAAAACACTCAAAAACTTCAAAAAAATATAGAAAATCCTAGAAAACTCCAAAAATTACAAACTCAGTTTTTGTTTGTTCTGGATTTTATTCTCTTTATTTGAAAAATAGTGTGGATAAATTTTGTGGCTATTTTCTATTTTTAATTCCAGTTTTATCTCCAGCTAGTAGCTTGCCCACTGTTTTCCCTTATTTCAGTATTTAAAAATACCAAAAACACTTTGAAAAATACCCAAAAATCACAAAATAGTAAAAAATCATAAAAATATCAAAAACATTTTATTTCTGAATTTATGGTTATTTTTGCACATTTTTATAAATATTTTATCTAGTCTTTTATTACCTTGTCTTTAAATTCCAATATTAAAAAAAGAAAAAAATATATATAATATAAAATTATAAAAATCAAAAATTTAAAATCAAAATACAAAATTAAAAATTAAATTAAAAATAAAAAAATTAAAAATTAAAAACCCACAAAAATTTCATTGTTTGCTTGCTTAGTGTAGACATCACACACATTCACTTGTGCACATTTGTTTGAATTACCCTGCTTGCTCCCTGTGTTCGAACTCTCTACATACTTGCCCTTTACATCATTTGTGCAGAGTTAAAAATAAATTTTAACTCCACATTATTTCTAATTTATTGATCTTTAGTGTGGGTTAATTGTTTATTAATTTCAGAGTTTATTGGTCGACACTTCGACTGTGTTCCCGCCTTGTGTGGAACATAAGACTGATCGATTTCCGAGATTATCAACTACCGAGTGATAGGATGTACAGATATTACCTCCCATATACTTAGGGTAAAATATCCCTAAGTATAGGCAGCAAAATAGAGGTAATATAATCAAATAGATAATCACAAGTCTGACACCCCCTATACTTAGGGTAAAGTGCACCCTAACTATAGCATAATCATGAGATGAAAATGGGATGTTTAGACAGAAAGAGTGAATGATAAGGACATAATGATCTAGACAAGTAAGACAATGTTGAGGTGCCTCTCAACAAGCATTAGAGTTTATGCCCCTAGCTGGGCGCAAAGGCTAGGACAATGCAGTATTCAAGTTCAGGACAGCATCTGTGAGGCGGATACTGTACTGTCATCGTATTCTCAATAAGGGAACAATGACGTGGTCAACAACGTAAACTATGACACCCAAGTAAACAATCAGGCGATTGTCTGCTATTCGGTAAAGATATGGGAGAATGAAATCGGGCTCTGGTAGCACAAAAGAATGTGTCATCTCAAGATTAGAATGGAGTGGAAGGGCAGAGTGATGAGTGGGTCGAGTGACTAAGGTAAAATGGTATCAATGGTCATTTTGACATCAACCACTCGGATCGGACTCAACAAGAAAAAGAAGACCACCAAAATAGAAATCAAGCAATCAAATCGAGAAAGCGGTCTCGCTAATATATTTTACCTGGTATAGCTACCAGGGTCGAACACAAGGAGCACGTGATGCTAACGCTATGAAGTAGTCAGAAATCCAAAGAAAATGAAGAGATGGTGGTTTTTAATTTTTCAAAATTTTTATGATTTTAATATTAAGAAAAAGGATTAAAAGAACTCAAAAATACACAATCCAACAATTATTTAAAGCATAAAAAACACTCAAAAAATTCAAACAAAAATATTTTTGGGTTTTCAAAATATTCAAATGTTTTTATGGATTTTATGGGATTTTCTGATTTTTAATTAATTTTCTAAAAATTTAATAAATCCAGGAATGAAAACCAATGTACAGATAGAACCTAAAGGCAGATTAAAATTGCTTAAAATTCCTATAAAATTCGAGCAGCAAATTTTATGTGAGACTACAAGTAAAAATCTAACTAAAGAAGAAGAAAACATATTTTTTTGAATTTTTAATAATTTTTAGAAGATTTTTACTCTTTTTCAATTTGTATAGGTTTTATAAATGGGAATGCAAAAAAAATTAGACCATAAAAAAACAACTCAAAACAAGCAAATAGGAGTTTTTTCAGAATTTTTCAAATCTTTTTAATATTTTTAGTTGATTTTCTAAAATAGTCAGTGATAATTTTTATGGTTTTTGAATTTTTAAAAATATTAAACGAAAACAAAACAAAACCAAAAATTCATAGAAATCCCTACACCATGGCAGGAGCCATGTGTCAAAATTTCATGTATTTTGGACAATATTTGCTACTTATTTCATCAAAAATCAAACACATAGCATACATGGACCTATATGCAATTATTGGAAAGTTTTTAGCCAAATAATAACACGTGTAAACAGTACAAGGCTTAGATTGCAAAAAGTCGAACTCCGCACGTGGGCAGCACATGAACCAAGCACTCAGGGGTATAAATGCAAATCCTATTTATAAAGATTCATTCACTAACAACCATAATGTCAAGGACTGAGCATGCAAATGACCCAGAAGTCACGTGACAGACCACGTGCTACACAAACGGAGGGACTAAAATGCAAATAACAGAAGCATAAGGTCCTAGATGCAAATTATCCAAAATGAAAACAACTCCTAAAACTATTTACACGACTAACAAATAAATGCAAAAAGATAGCAGGGCCTAAGTGCAAATACCCTTCTTTATTGGCGATCCAACGGTCGACATCATCCACTTATGATCGGACGGCTGTACGCATGGGATATCGGTTCGACGATGGATGGCTGTAGGAGGATCCTCAGATGGATCGGACGATCGAGGGCTCCCCGAAGATGAACGAGCAAGATTAGAACTGGAAGGAGCCTCGATCCAACGGCAGGGATGACTCCTGGAAGAACGGCGAAGAACTTGCCGCCGGCGAGTTTCGATCGGGTGATACGTGCTGCAGGGATGTCCTCTGGGGCTGCTCGGATGGGGAAAAGGATGCCAGCGACTGTCTGCAGCTATGACGATGATCCAATGAGGCCGAGACTGTCGAGAACGGCCCGGCGAAGATGGGGACCTGGAGCTGTTGTGCTCTGATAGTCGAACCTCCAGATGAGGTCCTTTCACGCTTTAAACCTGCACAGATGAGCTACGGGGTCGAGGGCAAAGTGCCTCAACCCGTCAGTACGCGGGATGGGTGGCAGATGAGGCGTGGCGTAGCCCTCCGGCGAAGCGATGGCGGAGGAGGGCTTGGGACTCGTTCTTGGGGCGAACGAGGTGAATGGATGGGCGTAGAAGATGGGGGGAAGGTTGGCAAAGGTGCTAAGATCGTCACGATAGCGAATGGATGATCCGATCATGGTGAATGGGGGCAAGCAACTCAGGTTGACCCGAACACGAAAATCTTGAATCAAACATGAGCAAGAAGGAATCTAAGTTACCTAGTGACTGAAGTCGTCTGGGCTGAAGGTCAGGGACCTCCAGGGGTCTTCGCCTCGATGGTTCGATGGGTCCAGAGGCTGGGCTAACCTCGCGACGGAGCACGGCGGTGTGTTCGCCGGACCTAAGGCTACAGGACTCGAAACCTCTCTACAATAGTCTCTATCGCACGCTGTCACTCATGGGTAGAGGTGGAGATCATTAGAGACGAGGGGGCGGCCAAAGATGAAGAAGAAGATGGGGCTCCATGATATTTTATACTATGTAGGGTCCAAAAAGTGTGGAGTGTGAGCGCGCGAACCAAGGGATGGATCCTTAGAGGATTCATCAGGGGTGGAACATGGATCATCCCTCGATAATCGGAGTGGCAAACAGAAGGGGATGGCGGTCGGTTCGGTTCGGAGAAATCAGGAGAAAGTCAAGTGAAAACCGAATCGAGGCGAAGAAAGGTCAAGGGGGCAATTGACTGGGGTCAACAATCCGCCCTGGACCAATCAGGTGCAACGAGGGAAGAAGACAAAATAGGCTAAATGACAAAATAGCTGAAAAATAAAAAATAAAAAGATAAAAAAATGAATTTAAATTAAAAAATGAATAAAAAAATGTTTATTTTTTTCAAGGAATTTTTCTATGATTTTTATTTATTTTTATGAAAAATAAATTAATCTATATACAGTATCTTGTATTATATATAGGTATAATATACCTATGTATTTTGTACAATTATTTTTATTTCCTTTTTTTGCACAAATACCCTAATTTTATATTTATTTATTTGTAACATATTATTTGGAGTATAAAATATTTTTATTTTATTTTTATTATTTATTTAAAAGTATAAAATAAATAGGTAGTGATACATATTTACATGTATCGTATACAAGGTGAGAGAGAGAGTTTTATTTTTATTTTTATTTTATTTTTCTAATTTTTTGTTTTTATTTTAGAAATATATATATAAGGGGATAAAATCATTTTTTTATTTATATTTTTGTGAAAATAAATTATATACATAAAAGAAGTGTATGTACAAGGTAGAGTGGACCTATCTCTCTTTACTTAATTTATTTGGCGATCAGGTCCATTCTGGACGCTCTCTTGGATTCAGGTCACTTAATATTTATTATAAATATTTCCTTCTTTTTCTTTTATTGTGTATTATATTTTTGCACAAATACATGCTAATTATTAAATATTAACAAATGCATGCTTATTGCTAATTTATTGTATTTACAACTATATACATGATGCTTTGCCAAGATATTTAGCTAAAATAAAATAATAAAGAGTGATGAATGAGGTTTCATCACCCCCCTATACTTTACTTTTGCTAGTCCCTTAGCAAACACTTATTTGAAAAAGAAGTGAAAAGAGAAAGAAAAAGAAAATGAAGGTGAATCAAGGTTGATAATTAAACGTGTCTTCATTAAATTGAAATATGAAGCTCAATCAGACCTTTGGATTATTAGTTTGTCGGAACCTTATTTGGACTTAGGTTTAAAACTCAACAGCCTCTAAGTTCCACGAATCTATGGTCAAGAATCCTCAACAATCCTGATCAGAACAAGTCAACATACACAAACTCTAATGACCATGAGTCTTTCCTTGTACTGTGTAAGTGATATGTAGCTCCCCACCTCAGAAATGGCAAAGTGACAACCCCCCTCAACAAGGTAACTCTAATGCCCTAGTCTGGCAACTCTTTCCTCGAGGAGCAAGGTATTCCCTTCTAAGTTCAAGTTCAGCCGGCTCAAGAAGAGGAGGAAGAAGTGAATGGACCATGGCCAGTGTAGCCATGTATCCTAGGGAGCCCAACCACTGTATCTAAGTCTCCCTGCTGCAAGCTTCATGAGATGGGCATGGGTAACATAAGCTTTGCATTATTTGACTATATACACTTCGGTGGGTATTTCATTTTCTATCAGACCCACCATTTTTTGGGAGTTTTTCTTTTCTTTTGCACATTTTTTTTGATGTGCATATGTACAACATATCTACATGGTGCAACATATATATACATAAGGAGTTTTTCCTCTTGAGCCAGTAGACTATCCCTCTTTTGAAGCATTATTGCAACCCACAATTCCTGTCTTTAGACCTCAATTCTACCAGACCAAGTTGAGATGCACTTCCTTCACTAAAAGAAGACGAGAGGTTCCGCCTAGAAGTACTACCCTCGTATGCTACCCCAAGTCAAAGAAAGCTGCCTCCTCACCACCTCATCCGTAGAGAGCTTGCTGTAAGGTGCTGGTGCAAGTAAAACCATTGTCTGTGAGAGTCATGTGTGTGTTGTTAAGTGTTCTACTTAGGCTCATCAAGATGAAATATGATCATAGCCTACTGGACTCAAAGAATTAAGTCACCATGGACCTGAAAAGTCTTAACCCCAAGCCATATAAGGTTCCTCTTAGAATTAGATGGATTAAGGTCTTAACTAAGCTCCATTTTTCAATTTAATTCCAGGCTAGTTTAAATGTCAACTATGATTCAGAAAAACTGTACAAGTATATACAAAATGCTTTTATGCAAGTATTGAAAATATGCAAAATTTTTGAAAAATGTTTGAATGAATGAATGCATGCATGAATGCAGAAGTCTTGCAAAATATTTACACACATTTACAAAAGGGTTTTTGCAAACTTTTTTGTTTTTCAAACATTTTACAAAAATTTTGGACTATATACATAATTTTGATATCAAACTATTTACACACTCTTTACATACAAAATATTTTTACAAACATTTGTTTAAAATTAATTTTGTAAATAGCTATGTATGTGCAATAAAGAATTTTATGTACAAGAAAAAATTTTAAATTTTTATGGGTTTTTAAGGATTTTAGCCATATTATTTATTAACACACTCACACAAAGTACGAGTTATGGCTAAAGTATATATGAAATATATACGACACCCCCCTATACTTAGCTCGGACGATGTCCTCAGAGTGGATCAAGAGCGATGAAGAAGACATAACTCATGCTTAGTATAGGGAAGTGAAAAGGAAAACTATACTACAACGACGAATGAAAGAATGGAATGGAAAAGAATCTCGGTGTTTCCCCCTATACTTAGGATCAAGTAATCCTAAGTATAACAGATTGTACACAAAGGGAAATCTGAGTGGGAGAATGTACAGGGTCTACCTCCCCTATACTAAGGGTAAAATATCCCTAAGTATAGGCAGCAAAACAGAGGTAGAAAGAATCAAAAGAAAAATCAAAAGTCTTACACCCCCCAATACTTAGGGTAAAGTACACCCTAAGTATAGCATAATCAAAGATGCAAATGGGCTGTTGGACTGAAGAATGGTGTGATATAGACATCTGGATCTATACAAGGCGGAAGACAGTGATAATCATGTGCGAGATGCAATAGATGTGAGTCAAAGACCACATCTCACGCAAAATGAATAGGGGCGACGTCAACGACCAGTGGCTCATGATCTAGATATGGCTTGAGCCGCTGCCCGTTAACACGAAAGGTAGACTCAGATGACATCTCAGATATGTCAATGCTTCCATTGTCATGTACCTTTCAAACCAGGTATGGTACCTTCCACTTGCTCTGCAACTTCCCTGGAAATAATTTAAGCCTAGCATCAAACAACCATACTCTCTGTCCTGGCTCAAACTATTTGTGGCTGATATGAGAATCATGCCACTCCTTCAGTCTCTCCTTGTATTGTAGGCTGCTTGAAAAGGCTGCATCTCTAAGCTCCTCCAGGGCTGCCAATTCTGCCCTCCTCTGGTCTCCTACACTTACTGGATCCAAAAGTATGTCTATGACAGCCGAAAGTGACTTATGCCTAAGCTCAACAGGTAAATGGAAGGGCTTGCCATAAATGAGGTGAAACGGAGATGTACCGAAAGGAGTCTTGAAGGACGTCCGAGCCCACAAGACCGAGTCCAAAAGCTGTGACCAATCCTTTCGATTAGGGCAGACGACCTTCTGCAATATAGTCTTGATCTCCCTGTTCGACACTTCAGCAAGACCATCGGTCTGAGGATTATATGGAGTGGCTACTCTATGGTCAATGTTGAACTCGCTAGCAAGGGCCTTTACCTTGTCGTTGACGAAATGAGAGCCCCCGTCAGATATCAACACTCTAGGCACCCCAAACCGTGAAATGATATTCTTCCTCCAAAATCTGCATACTGTCCTAGCAGCTGCGGTTCGGGCAGGGATGGCCTCAACCCAGCGACTCACATAATTAACGGCCAACAGAATGCACTCAAATCCCTAACTCTTAGGGAATGGACCCATGAAATCGATGCCCCATGCGTCAGAAACCTCACAGAAATGAATGGGTTGCATCGGCATCATATCATGATGTCCACAAGTGCCCATCCTCTAACAGTCACTACACATTTTCACAAATTCATCAGAATCATTGAAGAGGGTAGGTCACCATAGGCCGGATTGGAGCACTTTATGTGATGTTCTCCTCCCAGAGTAATGTCCTCCTGCCTCAAGCTTTTGGCAGTAGGTGAGGACGCTATGGTGCTCCTCCTGAGGAATGCACCGACGCCAGACGTTATCCCCTCCTTCATGATTAAGGACGGGATCCTCCCAATGGTAGAACTTGGCCTTCGCGAGGAATGTCTCAAGTCGCTGCCTGGGCCAACCTTGTGGAACTTTCTTGGCAACAAGATAGTTCACAAGGTTGGTGTACCACGGGAGCGAGGTGATAGCAAGGATCGTCTCATCTGGGAAGGTCTCAGAAATAGGGTTAATCTACTCAGAATCCTCAGGATGCTCTAATCGGGAGAGATGATCCGCCACCACATTCTTGACTCCAGGATTATCCTTAATCTCAATATCAAACTCATGGAGTAGAAGGATCCATCTAATTAGTCTCGCTTTGCCATCCTTCTTTGCCATGAGGTACCTGATGGCGGTATGGTATGTAAAGATAGTCACCTTAGATCCAATGATGTATGATCTGAACTTATCTAGGGCAAAGACTATGTCTAGCATCTCCTTCTCAGTGACAGTATAGTTCTGTTGGGCAGCATCCAATGTACGGCTAGAGTAGTGAATGGCAAATGGTACTCAATCCCTCCTCTGTCCCAGCACGGCCCCTACGGCAAAATTGGAGGCATCTGTCATGATCTCGAATGGGAGAGACCAATCAGGCGCTGGAGGATAGAAGCCTCAACAACTAGACTCTTGAGAGTCTCAATGGACGCAAGATACTTATCATCCACAATGAACTCGGTGTCTTTGGTCAGCAAATCAGTCAACGGCCGGGCAATCCTATTAAAATCATGAATGAAGCATCGGTAGAGATCGACGTGCCCTAGAAAAGACCGTAACTGTCGCAAGTTGGACGGTGAATGAGTTTCCTAATGATATCCACCTTGGCCGGATCAACCTCCATGCCCTTGTTAGAGATGATATGGCCAAGCACTGTCCCTTGAGTCATCATGAAGTGACTCTTCTCCCAAGATAGTAAAAGATGGACCTTGATGAATCGTTGAAGGATGCGGTCTAGGCAGTCAAGACAAGCATCAAACCCATCGCCATAGACTGAAAAGTCATCCACGAAGACCTCCAAGCACTCACCCACCATGTCCGAAAAGATAGACAACATGTACCTTTGGAATGTCGCCGGGGCGTTACATAGACCAAAGGTCATCCGTCTGAAAGCAGCAATGACTCTTCCCTAGCTATTGAACCTGGAAAACAGGTGAAGATTGCTCTTCTGGTGTGTCTATAATCTGAATGGGATAAGTCTCCACCCTAGCTGCTGGCTCTGTGGAAATCAGACATGGAATCATATCATCAAACTCTGCCCAATCAATATCTGACTCTGAGGGATCTGAATCTGAATCACAAAAAATATAAACTGCCTCACTCTCCTAAACGCGATCTGCTGCCTGAAATGTGTCATGTGCCAAGAATGCGCTCTCCAAGCACTCCTCTACTAGAATATGTGCATCAGCGAGATCTGAAGGTGAGATGATGGCTCGTGAAACTGGGTCTGACCAAGCTACTTCATCATCTGTAATCATAAAATCACACTCCTAGAGGATGTCTCGCTCTGCCTCTGTCATATGCTCAAAATTTGTAAGCGGCTCTAAGAAAGATGAATCTCGCGCGCTCGTCTCATTGATCATCTCTATTTGTATACTCTCGCCCTCAACACGAAAGTACACCTTCCCGCTATCATGATCGGACACTGCCTTGGCTGTGGCCAAGAATGAGTATCCTAAAATGATGGGGGTATCGGTCACAGACTCATGGATCTCTATGTCCAACACAACAAAGTCCACGGAGAATTTCAGGCCATGAATTGTGGAGACCACGTCTTTGAGCAACCCCTTCGACCTCTTGACAGATCGATCAGCAAACTGAAGGACCGTCCTGCTCTGTCGGAGAGGGCCAAACTCGAATCGGTTGAGTAAGGCTGCCGAAAGTAGGTTGATAGAAGAGCCGTTGTCTAATAGAGTTCGATCGAACCTCTGCTCATGTATATGGCATCTGACATAGGGAGCCCTGCATCTGAACTCTTGGCTGGCAGACGATTTCGGATGGCGAAGTAGGTGGCACGAGTAAGCACATGGATCTCTGAGTGGTGGTTCCTCTTCTTCCTGCGAATAGTGATCTTCTCTCTAAGGTTCCTTTAGAAGAGAGGGATGTGCTCCAAGGCCTCCTATAGAGTTCGATGTATTTGAAATCTACCTATCATCTACTGGCTGGACTCTAGCTGCTGTGATTTTTTTAGGTTTTCTTTTTTAGTCCCCTTAGCCAAGCGGAGTGCTTGGGGGAAGGGGATGGCTGGGCCCTCCTCAGATGGAGGGCTAGGATCGGGTCGCTACTGCTGTGGCAAAGTAGAATCCATACAAACATCTCCAAGCATCACAGATGGACTCACAAATGAAGAACCCTCTCTATTATTACCAAAATAGTCCTGAGATACTACGACAGAAGAAAATGCAACAAGAATAGAAATGGTGGCCTCAGCACCACCCACGGCATCTGGACTTGCGGCATCAGCACCGCACTCTAGCTCAGCATCAAATCCGGTGGCATCAGCACCACCTCCTACATCTGGTGATGTGATGGCCTCAGTACCGTTAGCTGGATCAACATTATTGGTGGCGTCAACACCACCTCCATCATCACGAGCAGCATCAGCACTGCTCTCCTCCTCGACTGGCGCTCCTGAGTCTGCATGTGGTCGTCACTCAGACGAGGCGCCGCCGGCTGGCATCCTACCGCTCCTAAGTGTCACAAAGTCAGCATCAAAAGTGTATGCAGAAATATCACCAAGTGAATCACTAGGCGTGGTAACCTCTGTAAACTCTACCTGCTCAGATTTCCTCTTGAGGTTGTTCGGGTTTGGCTCAATCTGGGCGGGTATGGCGGCCTTGTCCTTCACTATCTCTCTCCTCTCCTGGCGGAACTTGTCCATTTCCTGTCTGAAGGTAGCATGCTGCTTGGAGATGAGGCGGTCTAGGTCATCTAAAGCTGGGTTCTTATAGGCATGCCCATGAGAACCGAACGGGTGGCCTCTCTGAAAGTGAGGCTGCTGCTGCTGAGAGTGAGAGGGATACTGGGGATGATACTGCTGAGGCTATTGTTGCTGCCTCCATGATTGTCCCTGCTGATAGGGACGAGGACCATGTAACTGGTAAGGTGGCTGCGGATGTGGTTGTGACTGTGGGAACTGGTACTGTTGGCTGATCTGGCCACCCTGAACTAGAGGCTTCTGCTGGGAAGAGGTACCTCCGGTCGACCAACAGAATCCGGGATGGTCTCGTCAGATCCCAAGTTGAGGTTGGTCATACCAAATCCCATTGACATCCATCAACGGCTCCTGCTCGTAAGTGGATGGGGGGAAAACTGCCAGGGGTTGATCTGACTGGTAAACCACCATCTGGTTGTCCTGAGATGGTGGTGGCTGGACATACTACTGCTGCTGCTGTTGGAACGGCTCTGCCTGAATCTGATGCACATGTTGGTAATGGGCGGAGGGCTGGGTCAAGCTGCTGCTCCTGTTGTTGGGATCGGCTTGTTACCTGAGACGGGACTGAGAAGACGTCTGTGCCTCTTGGAGACACATGATCTGGGTCTTCAGGTCACTCAGCGTCTGTGCGATCTGATCTATCTGAATCATTCCCTGGCACTGCTTCTTCTCAATCAGCTCGATGCGGTCCAACTTTTCGCTGATAATCCCCATATCAACGACCGTCGACAATGCCTATGCTGCGGTTGCTGATGATTTAGTTGGACCTGCATCGACCCGTGATATCCTCTGATAGGACACGGCCTGTGGTGTGGGCTTCCCCTATGCGTACAGTCGGGTCTGGGACATCACCGTGTAGTTCCCTGTCATCTCCTCGTAGATGGCCCAGACCTAATCCTCATCCTTGGCAAAATAGGAACCCCCACAGGATGCATTGACTAGCTCCTGCAACTCTGGTGTAAGCCCGCAGAAGAAACTCTAGACAAGGGTGGGCTTGGATATACCATGATGAGGACACCAGTCTATGAGCTCCTTGAACCTGTCCCATGCCTCATGAAATTGCTCGTTGGGGAGCATGGAAAAGTTGATGATCAGGGCCCTAGCTGCATTCGTCCGGCCGAGTGGATAGTACTTGTTCAAGTACTCGTTCCGGAGTTGTTCCCATGATGTGACGAATCTCTCTAGATGCTTCGGCCAGTTGGATGCTCTATCTACGAGGGAGAATCGGAAGGCCATCATCCTGATGGTGTCCTCGTCCATGAGTCGATCGTGGACAGTACTGCAGATCATCTCGAACTCCTTGAGATGGAGGTGTGGCTCCTCTGTGGCAAGCCCGTGGAATCAGGGTAGAAGCTGGATTGTCTGAGGCGGGAGCTTGAAATCTCCCAGAATTACCGGCAACTGGATCCATCTATGGGTCTATGTCGCTCCAAGGTTGTGCAACTCCCTCATCGGTCGCACAGGTGCTGCTAGTCGTGCTGGCTCCTCAAGCTCTCCTCTGTCAGGGTTGTCTCCTCCTCCTCCACCGGCTCTACGCTGCTCTCGGTTGGCTCGCATCTGCTCCATATCCCAGTACATGCCCACCATGAAAGCCCCCTGATCCCTGATCTGATGCTGCATGGTCTCTAGGGAGGCTAACATGGTGTTGTTGATGGCACCCTGATCCAATATGTAAGTCTAGTTCCCACTAGGTCCATCAATGCGCTCCTCACTGCTGGTCATGGTCTCTGCAAAGGCAAAAGACCTAAACTCAGGTGCCGATAAATCATCAACTGTTTGTTGCAGTCTCTGCTGGGGCACCTCAGGACTGGTAGAAGGGTTGTCAAGGGGGAACATGCTGGAGTCAAACTCGAGTTCGGAGAGTGGGTGTCGTCTCTCGTGAACCAACCTAGATGAGCGGGCCGAAGTGCTCGAAAGCGGTGCATCCAGAGGCTGCCTAAGGGACCTCCAGCCCATCATCTTGATGTGACGAGCGAAGGCGGATGAGATCTGGAAAAGCACACAAGATCGGGCAAGCAAACCCCCAATTCACCTACTCATGCAGAGTTGATGACCGTAAAGGTTCAGTCTTTTATCTTGTCGATTTTATTAGGTGATAAAATAGTCTTTCAGAGCAATTAAGCGAGCTATTGGGAATCCAACACTCCCAGGAGACTGTCCCGATCCCAAGGCTAGATCTTTCCTATCCAGTACAAGTCGCGGATCATTTACTGGCTACCCGATCAACCCGCTCTGTTAAGGATATCGCGGCCCGCTTTACCGGAGACCGGAGCGATCATCACTGGAGAATGACTAACCCAAAATCAGTAGTCTAAAGAGAGGTCAGATATGGCTCTAACCTAGTGTGCGGGTCACTCTCTGTCTCATCCAAACCATACAATGAGGGAATTACTCTCCCCAAACAAATTTTTAAGGTGAGGTGTCTTTTAGGGTCAAGTGTGCTTAAGCAGTCCTAATTTTATAGTTTTTCTTTTTAGGTATTTTTCAAAGAAAACAACGCCTAACAAATTTCTCGGTTCTCCTGGTTATTTTAAGTCCAAAAATCAGGGGGAGAAATCGAAAAAGTCGATGCGTGATCAAATACGATGATGCATACAGAGTAAGAAATGCGTACTTGACTCATGCTCTCTTCATGCAGAGTGATCCGCGCATAAAATAAAAGACTGAAAGTAAACTACCTATATGATGCAAGAAGAAATCGGCCTTAGACAAATAATTTCTACTCGCGAAGAATAGTAGGAAGCAGATCAACAAGTGGGGTCAGGGTTCGATCTCTGATGTCGATCGGTGTCCGCCACAACGGATCCTGCCAGTGCTATATTTGGCCTCTAGCGGCACATGACCCCTTAGGTAACCGAGTTAAATTTTTATTTGTGATTTAATTAATAAGGTCCAATTAACGATCTATAGGAACATGCAATCAATTAGAGTTGGGCCTTAAATAATTATGTCACATTCAGAGCAAAAATCCTAAGTCTAATGGCCATAAAATTCGAGAATCAAAAAGAAAATAAAATGCGATCAAAAACCAAAACCAGTGAAAATTCGCGGTGATGTTCCCCGAGCACACCGGTGCTTGGCGAAACAGCTCCCAAAAAATCACTAAGTCTGAGTCCAGAGTCGATCCTGAATTATTACAATAATAGTATGCAGAAAATAAACCGAAGTCTAAGCTACACTAAACTACTCTCCAAAATCCTGCTCCCGCTCTCTCACACTCTCCCGCGGCTCGATGCAGAAACAAGCTGCCTCCAAGTCACGCGGGTGCCTCGGCTCTCCGAAGATCGCCGCCCTCGCTCGTCGGGCCCTCGCAAGAAAAACAGAAGAGAGATGTCAGTCCACAGTTATTTAAAAATAAAAATGGAAAATAAAATAAAAATAAAAGGAAAATAAATGCAAAATAAAAATAAATAAAATAAAATAAAAAGAAATAAAACAAAAACAAAAATAAAAATAAAAATAAATCACAGAAAATAAAATAAAAAGAAGAAAAAGAAAAATAAAGTCGAAATAGGGAAAACCGACTATTAAGTCGTGCTCCCCGACAACAGCGCCATTTTGATGAGCGGGCCGAGTGACTAAGGTAAAATGGTATCAATGGTCGTTGCGACCTCAACCACTCGGATCAGACTCAACAAGAAAAAGAAGACCACCAAAATAGAAATCAAGCAATCAAATCGAGAAAGCAGTCTCGCTAATTTATTTTACCTGATATAGCTACCAGGGTCGAATACAAGAAGCACGTGATGCTAACGCTACGAAGTAGTCAAAAATCCAAAGAAAATAAAGAGATGGTGGTTTTTAATCTTTCAAATTTTTTGTGATTTTAAATATTAAGAAAAAGGATAGAAGAACTCAAAAATTCACAATCCAACAATTATTTAAAGCATCAAAAACACTCAAAAAATGCAAACAAAAATATTTTTAGGTTTTCAAAATATTCAAATGTTTTTTGTGTATTTTATGGGATTTTTCGAATTTTTAATTAATTTTTCTAAAAATGAAATAAAGTCAGGAATGAAAACCAATGTACAACTGGAACCTAAAGGCAGATTAAAATTTCTTAAAATGCCTATAAAATTTGAACAGCAATTTTAATGAGACTACAAGTAAAAATCTAACTACAGGAGAAGAAAACACATTTTTTTGAAGTTTTATGAATTTTTAATGATTTTTAGAAGATTTTTACTCTTTTTCAAATTTTATGGGTTTTATAAATGGGAATGCAACAAAAACTTGATAGAAATAAAAAAAACACAAAACAAGCAAATAAGAGTTTTTTCAGAATTTTTTAAGGCTTTTTAATATTTTTAGTTGATTTTCTAAAACAGTCAGTGACAATTTTTATGGTTTTTGAATTTTTAAAAATATTAAACGAAAACAAAACAAAACCAAAAATTGAAAGAAATACTTACACCATGGCAGGAGCCATGTCTCAAAATTTCATGAATTTTGGACAATATATGCTATTTATTTCATCAAAAATCAAACACACAGCATATCGGGACCTATCTACAATTATTGAAATGTTTTTAGCAAAAATAACACGTGTAAACAGTACATGACTTAGATTGCAAAAAGTCCAACTCCGCACGTGGGCAGCACGTGAACCAGACACTCAGGGGTATAAATGCAAATCCTATTTATAAAGATTCATTCACTAACAGCCATAAAGTCCAGGACTGAGCATGCAAATAACCCAGAAGTCACATGACAGACCACGTGCTACACAAACAGAGGGACTAAAATGCAAATAACAGAAGCATAAGGTCCTAGATACAAATTGTCCAAAATAAAAACAACTGCTAAAATTATTTACGGGACTAACAAATAAATGCAAAAAAGATAACAGGGCCTAAGTGCAAATACCCTTCTTTATTGGCGATCCAACGGCCGACGACATCCACTTATGATCGGATGGTTGTGAGCAGGGGATAGCAGTTAGACGATGGATGGTTGTAGGAGGATCCTCAGATGGATCGGATGATCGAGGGCTCCCCGAAGATGAACGTGCGAGATTAGAACTGGAGGGAGCCTCGATCCAACGGCATGGATGACTCCTGGAAGAACGGCGAAGAACTCACCGCCGACGAGTTTAGATCGGGCCAAACGTGCTGCAGGGATGTCCTCTGGGGCTGCTCAGATTGGGAAAAGGATGCCAGCGACTGTCCGCAGCTATGACGATGTTCCGATGAGGCCGAGACTGTCGAGAACAGCCTGACATAGCTGGAGACCTGGAGCTGCTATGCTCTGATATTCGAACCTCCAGATGAGGTCCTTAGATACTCTAAACCTGCACAGATGAGCTACTGGGTCGAGGGCAAAGTGCCTCGACCCGTCAGTATGTGGGATGGGTGGCAGATGAGGCGAGGCATGGCTCTTCGGCGAAGCGACGACGGAGGAGGGCCTGGGACTCGTTCTGGGGCGAACGAGGTGAATGGATGGGCGTAGAAGATGGGGGGAAGATTGGCGTAGGTTCTAAGATCGTCGGGATAGCGAATGGATGATCCGATCACGGTGAACGGGGCCAAGCAACTCAGGTTGACCCGAACTCGAAAATCTTGAATCAAACATGAGCAAGAAGGAATGTAAGTTACCTAGTGACTGAAGTCGTCTGGGATGAAGGTCAGGGACCTCCGGCGGTCTTCGCCTTGATGAGTCGATGAGTCCAGAGGCTTGGCTCACCTCACGGTGGAGCACGGCGGTGTGTTTGTCGGACCTAATCCTACAGGACTCGAAACCTCTCTACAACAGCCTCTATCGCACGCTGTCACTCGTGGGTAGAGGTGGAGATCATCAGAGACGAGGGGGCGGCCAAAGATGAAGAAGAAGATGGGTCTCCAGGAGATTTTATACTCTGCAGGGTCTGAGAAGTGTGGAGCGTGTGCGCGTGAACCGAGGGACGGATCCCTAGAGGATTCATCGAGCGTGGATCATGGATCGTCCCTCGATAATCGGAGCGGTGAACGGAAGGAGATGGCGGTCGGATCGGTTCGGAGAAATTAGGAGAAAGTCGAGTGAAAATCGGATCCGGGCGAAGAAAGGTCAAGGGGCCAGTTGACTGGGGTCAACAGTCCGCCCTGGACCAATCAGGTGCGGCGAGGGAAGAAAACAAATTAGGCTAAACGACAAAATAGCTGAAAAATAAAAAATAAATAGATTAAAAATAATAAATGAATTTAAATTAAAAAATTAATAAAATGAAAAATGTTTATTTTTTTTCAAGGATTTTTTTGTGAATTTTATTTATTTTTATGAAAAATAAATTTATCTATATACAGTATCTTGTATTGTATACATGTATAATATACATATATAATTTGTACAATTATTTTTATTTCCTTATTTTTGCACAAATACTCCAATTTTATATTTTATTTATTTACAACATAGTATTTGGAGTATAAAATAATTTTTATTTTATTTTTATTATTTATTTACAAGTATAAAATAAATAGGAAGTGATATATATTTACGTGTATTATATACAAGGTGAGAGAGAGAGTTTTGTTTTTATTTTATTTTTCTAATTTTTGTTTTAATTTTAGAAATATATAAGGGGATAAAATCACCTTTTTATTTCTATTTTTGTGAAAATAAATTATATACATAAAAGAAGGTGTATGTATAAGGTAGAGTGGCCCTATCTCTCTCTACTTATTTTATTTGGCGATCAGGTCCATTCCGGACCCTCTCTTGGGTTCAGGTCACTCAATATTTATTCTAAATATTTCCTTCTTTTTCTTTTATTCTTTATTCTTTTATTTTTGCACAAATACATGTTAATTATTAAATATTAACAAATGCATGCTTATTGCTAATTTATTATATTTACAACTATATACATGATGCTTTGCCAAGATATTTAGCTAAAATAAAAGAATAAAGAGTGATGAATGAGGCTTCATCACAGAGCTGAAGAAGTAGAACTTGGAGAAAGAAGGATTAGTCGTGGAATCTTCCACGTTAATCACCGTCTCGAATAGATAAGGAAGATCAAGATCAGGAGACTCACTAAGGAGACGGATATCCGATGCACATAATGTAAAAAAATCAGATAGATCATCGAATATCTCAAAGATCAGATCATACTCACGAGGATCGCCCCATTTTCCTTTGGGTACGTCTCACTTTCGTCTCTTTTATGGAAAGTCATGCCATTTACCTGTGGAGATTAAGCATAAGTCACTTTGGGATGTCACTGAGATATTATTGGATCCAGAGAGTATAGGTGATCAAAGGAAGGCAGATTTGGCAGCCCTGGAGGATCTTAGAGATACATCCTTTTTGAGAACCTGCAGTATAATGAGTGAGTGAAGATATGGCATGATTCTCATATCAGCCATAAGCAGTTTGAGCTAGATCAAAGAGTATGGTTATTCGATGCAAGGCTTAGATTATTTCCAAGGAAATTGTAGAGTAAGTGGAAGGGATCATACTTGGTCTGAAAGGTGCATGACAATGGTAGTATCGACATATCTGAGATGTCATATGTGTCCACCTTTCGCGTTAAAGGTCAGCGCCTCAAGCCATATCTAGATCATGATCCGTTGATCGTTGACATCACCCTTATTCATTTTGCATGAGATGTGGTCTTTGACTCACATCATTTGCATCTCATGCCTGATTATCACCTTCTTCCGCCCTTGTATAGATCCAGTTGTCCATATCGCACACTCTTTGTCTAACACTCTATCTCCATCTTATGATTATGCTACTTTACCCTAAGTATAGGGGGTGCCAGATTTTCTATTATTCTTTTATTCTTTTTACCTCTGTTTTACTGCCTATACTTAGGGATATTTTACCTAAGTATAGGGGAGGTAGATCCTATACATCCTAACCATCGATTTCCCCTTGTGTATAGTCTTCTATACTTAGGATAACTTGATCCTAAGTATAGGGGGATCACCAACTTCTATTGATTTCATTCTTTTATTCGTCATTGTAGTATAGTCGTTCTTTTAACTTCCTTATACTAAGTACGAGTTATGTCTTCTTCATCGCTCTTTGATCACTCTTGAGTACATCGTCCGTGCTAAGTATAGGGGGCGTAGTATGTATTGCATATATACTATAGGCATAAATCGTACTTTGGGTGAGTGTGTTAATGGATAAATGGCCAAAAACACAACTTAAAAATATTAAAAAAATTTAAATTTTTTTCCTTGTATAAAAAATTATTTCTTGCACATACATGTTTGTAAATAGTTATTTGTAAAAACTTTTTTTGTACAAATGTTTGTAAAAATTTTTTGCTTGTGAAATCTTTGTAAATTTTTGTGTACCAACATTATGTATATAGTACAAAATTTTTGAAAAATGTTTGAAAAATAAAAGTTTGCAAAAACCTGCGTGTAAATGTTTATAAATAGTTTGCAAAACTTCTGCATTAATGCATGCATGTATTCAAACATTTTCAAAAAATTTTCAAGTTTTCAAAAATTTTGAAAAAATGCATGAAAAGAGTTTTTGTACGTTCTTGTGAATCATAGTTGACATTTAAATTAATCGAGAATTAAATTGGAAAATGGAGCTTAGTTAAGACCTTAATCCACCTAATTCTAAGAGGAACCTTATAGGATTTGGGGTTAAGACTTTTCAGATCCATTAGTGAGTCAATTCTTGGAGTCCACTAGGCTATGTTCACATGTCATCTTAATGAGCCTAAGTAGAACACTTAACAACACACGCATGACTCTCACAGACAATGGCTTTACTTGGACCAGCACCTTACGCATAGCTCTCTATGGATGAGGTGATGAGGAGGATGATTTCTTTGGCTTGGAGTAGCATACAAGGGTAGTACTTCTAGGTGGAACCTCTCATCTTCCTTTAGGGAGGGATGTGCACCTCAACTTGTTCTAACGGTGTTGAGGTCTAAAGACAGGAGTCGTGGGTTGCAATAATGTTTCAAAAGAGGGATAGTCTACTGGCTCAAGAAGAAAAAGTCCTTATGTATATGCTACACCATATAGATATGTTGTACATATGCACACAAAAAAAGTGCAAAATCAAGAAAAACTCCAAAAAAATAGACAGGGTTGATAGAAAATAAAATGTATGTCGGAGTGTATATAGTTAAATAAAGCAACGCTTATGTATTACACCTTCTCATCTCATGAAGCTTGTAGCGGGAGAATTAGCTACACTGGTTGGGCTCCCAGGGATACGTGGCCACACTGGCCATGGTCCATTCTCTTCTTTCCCCCTATTCTTGAGCTGTTTGAACTTGAACTTAGAAGGGAAAACCCCGCTCCTCGAGGAAAGAGCTGCTAGACTGAGGAATTAGGGTTACCTTATTGAGGGAGGTTCTTTCTTTGTCATTTATGAGGTGGGGAGCTACATATCACTTACATTAAACAAGGAAAGATACATGGTCATTAGAGTTTGCATATGTAGACTTGTTCTGATCTGGATTATTGAGGAATATTGACCATAAAATGGTGGAACTTAGAGGCTGTTGAGTCTTAAATCTAGATCTCAATAAGGTTCCAACAAACTAATAATCCAAAGGTCTGACTGAGCTCCATACTTCAATTTAATGAAGGCAAATTTAATAATCAACTTTGATTCTCCTTCTTTTTCTTTTCTTCTCTTTTTCACTTCTTTTTCAAATAAGTGTTTGCTAAGGGACTAGCAAAGTTAAAGTATAGGGGGAGATGAATCCCTAATTCTCACTCTTTATTCTTTTATTTTAGCTATTTATCTAGGTAAAACAGCATGTAAATACCCGTAAATACAATAACATAGCATTATGCATGCATGTGTTAATATTGTATATTTAGCATGTATTTGTGCAAAAATAAAAGAATAAAGGAAAGAAAAAGGAAGGAGGTGTTTATAATAAATATAGAGTGACCCGGACCCCAAGAGAAGGTCAAGCCTTGACATGATCGCCAAATAAAATAAGTAGAGAGAGATAGGGCCTACTTTGTATTGCACATATTACCTATGTATATAAATAATTATTTTTGACACAATAAAATAAAATCATTCTTTTTACCTCCTTGTATATACTTCTAATAATAATATAAAATAAAATAAAAATCAGAAAAATTAAATAAAAATAAAAATAAAATTCCTCTTTCATTGTACAAAGACACATGTATATATAACACATTTACCATTTATTTTATATTTGTAAATAACCTAAAATAGAATAAAACTTTTTTTATACTCCTCAAATTATATTGAAAATAAATAAAATATAAAATTAGGGTAGTTATGTAAAAATAACAAAATAAAAATAATTGTACATAATACATAGGTATATTATACATGTATATAACACTATATATTTTATATACACTAATTTATTTTTCATAGAATTATTAAATTCCATAGAAAAAGTGTTTGAAAAATAATAAACATTTTCATTTTATTCATTTTTTCATTTGTATTCATTTATTATTTTTAATGTAATTATCTTTATTTTTCTCTTCTATTTTGTTCTGTAGTGTTTTTTGTCCTATTCTAGGCGCCTTCTGATTGGGCTACGTCAGAATGTTGACCTAAGTCAATGTCTCGTTTGAGGTTGACCCGACCCGATTCTCTTCGTTGGAGCCTCTTCTCCTATTTTTCTTGATCGGGTCAGACCTGCTCTCCCCTGATTTTTCGCCCGAGCCTCCTAGGATCCATAATCTTCACGGATCCCTAGGAAGGTGTGGATCTTCCTAGGATTGCACGCTCTCTCCCGATCATCCCAACCCCCTGGGAAGCTTATAAAATCTCACCTCCACCTCCACAGCTCGCCAGCTCGTGCCTCACCCCTTCTCTCATCCCTAAGTGCCTTCAGTGGAGTGACAGCAACTGGAGGACGTCTCTGGATCGAGGTTTGGTGGCGTGAATCTTGTAGCTCAGCTACATGCCCAGAGTCCTCCGCCGCGTCCAGCCTCCCTACCTGTCGCAGCACGGTCGAGGCCCTCAGGTAACCTACCTTTCGACCCTTCTTTCCCTTTCCATCCCATCTATCATTTACCCTCCACCGCAGTTCAGTTGCTCCGACCACCCTTGTCGAAGCCCCAATTCATGTTCACGTATGTATCGATCAACCTATCTACGAACGCCCCACCTTGCTCCGCAGTCTGATCCCGCTTAGCATCGATCCTCAGGTCGAGATTAAGGTCGCGACTCCCTTCATTCATCCCCGCCGGGAGTCAAACTCCATTCAACCACGCTTCTCGTACCTATCTTTGCAATAAAGTCAACCGGAGCCACGCCGCGAGTCTCATCTATCCTCTGCAGGTCCTGGTTCGTGCAAGGAAGCCCTTTGAGCCCCTGACTGCTCAGGAGGAGCTCCCCCAGGTGGCACTTCACAGTTACGACTATCTAGACATTACTGCCTCCATCGGAACACTCCATTAGACGCGGAGCACCTCCACGACGCTACAGACCCATTTGGTGGATTCATCAGACCGGTGGATCTCTACTAGTGGCCGTTGAAGTTTGCCTAGGGGTTATTCTTCTAACATCCTCGTCTACCATGGGATTGGTCCCCTCCTGCCAGTTCACATCACAACTGCCTGACAATAAGGCTGTTGTGGCCGTTAGATCATCACAGTACCGTCAGATCTAGCTGCACATCCGCGAAAACCTCTACACCTTCTGATGAACCCGAGGTAGTGATCAGAGCTGTACGACCATGACGTCTCCAGCATGCGCCACGTGCCTTTGCGGGGGTATATTGCCTTTTACCCTCGTACTTTTATGTGTAGCTATTCAGTCCCATAAAATAAAGTTGTAGTTCAAATATTTTGTAGTTTAGACCTCATATTTTCAATATTTGCATTTTAGTCCTTCCGATCTTGAGATACGTGCATGTTCACGTGATTTTGTGGGTTATTTGCATGATTTATCCTAAGCTTCTGAACTATTCATTGATGAATGAGACTTTTCTGTTATTTGCATTTAAAACCCTGTGCATAGTTCATTGAGCATGTGCGTATTTTTATTGGACAATTTGCAACTGTAGCCTTAAGTTTTCCTTCTATGTTACTTTTTTGCCATGAACTTTAAGATAATTGCAAGTAGGTCCCTGCAATATGTTTGTCTTGTTTTTAATTAAATAAATCTCAAATTAATTCTGAAAAAAATGCAAAAATTATTGTGAGCTTCTGCAAAGTGGTAGTATTTAGTGTGAATTTTGGAATTAATTTTGTTACGTATTTTATTTTCTAAAAATAAAAAACCACTAAAAATTATTCTATCTATTTTGTAAAATGCATAAAAATTATAAAACGGTGTTAAAGTTTTCAAAAAAATTAGTGTTTGCTTGCCTTTGTTTGCTTTACTTCTAGTATCATTTTGATTTAAAAATCATTATAAAAATCCTAAAAATCTAAAAACCCTTAAAAACTTATAAAAATCATTAAAATTTCTAAAAAAACAAAAAAATGGATTTTAGTTTCTATTATTAGATATTTTTATTTAGTTTTTCATAAAAATAACAACTAGGATATTAAGGCATTTTAGTATTTTTTATTTGCCTTTTAGTCCAGGCTGTACATTGTTTTCCCTTTTTACCTTTGTTTGATTTTTATAAAATCATATAAAAATTAGATAAATCCCAGAAAATCATCAAAAACATCTAAATATTTAATAAATATAAAATATTTTTATTCCTGATTTTTGAATATTTCTATCCTTAATAAAAATTGTGAAGGCTTCCTTGTGTGCTTGATTGCCTTATTGCCTTGCTTGTTTTCCTTAATTTAAAAATATAAAAATTTGTAAAATTAAAAATAAATAAAAATATGCTTTTATTTTTCTGAAAATCGACTACTTCATAGGTTTACTCGTGCTCCTTGAGTTCGACCCTGGTCGCTATACCAGGTTAAAATAAAATAGCGGAGACCGCTAACATTGTTTTGATTGTCTTATCTTGTGATTCGAGTGGTTTCTATTTTTCTTGATTGAGCACAACTCGTCGATTGGGGAACAACCTTGATTTATATTATTCCTTAACCCTAGTTGGCAGGTCACTCGTCAGGAACCATTTCATGTACCATCCCTTGGCGGATCTCGATATTTCATTACTCTTATTGATGATGCAATCATAAAATTGTGGATTTATTTTACCAAACATAAATCCGATGTGTTTGAAGCCTTCAAGATGTGGAAGGCTTCAGTAAAGACAGGGATGGGATTAAAATTGAGATGTCTCAAATTAGACAATGGGGGCTAATACTGCAGTAAGGAGTTTGAATCTTATTGCACCAACGAGGGGATCAAGAGATTGAAAACAATCACAAGAAAGCCCATATAGAATGGTGTTGATGAATGCATGAACATGACTCTTATAGAGCGTGAGAGAAGCATGAGGATACATGCTGGTCTATGCAAGCAACATTAGGTTGATGCAGTGAACACAACAACAAACTTGATCTTCGAAGTACATTTGTTGCATTAGATGGGTATCTTCCAAAAGAAGCACGTACAAGAAAGGAGGTAGCATTTTCTCATTTACGTGTCTTTGGATGCACATATTATGTTCAGAGGAAAGATTGACCCTAAAGGAAGGAAGTGCATCTTTGCTGGCTATGGTATGAATAACTATGGATATCTATTGTAGGATTTTGAGAACAAGAAGATATTTAAAAGCATTGATGTTACATTCAGTTAGTCTTCCTTGTAAAAGGATGCACTGATAAAAGAAAAAAATTGAAGAACTAAACTGAATGGAGTTTATGAATCTCCTAAACGAAGCACATCACAACTAAATGAGAATGGGCAACCCACTAATGAATCTCTATTTCATCACCTTTATTCTATCATTTTGGCCTTAAAAACCCTTTCTAATACATGTGAATAGCTTTAATTTGTACAAACTTTCATTCTTTATTGTATAAATACTGTATAAAATTTTTTTTTAATGCCAAAATTATAGAATAAAGAAAAGAAAAGAAAAAGAATAAAATGTCAAAGGTATTTATGACCATAAACCCCAAGACCTAGGCATCTTGATAACTAGGCCGACAAGGAATAAAGTAGGCAGAGATAAGGGGCAATAAATCCAATAAATCCCCATATATGTATTCATCATTAATGCATTTTGGGACATATTTTATTTTCCATTGTTTTTAACACACAATGTACAAGTCATACTCTAAACAAGATTCCAAAATCCCAACTTCTCATACCCATATATCTTAAATAAAAACTCAAAATATATCAAAATCACTTTAATTGTATATAACTTTTAATAAGCTATTTAATGAAGGTGGTTTCATATTTTTTTGAGTTAAGGGGTGAAAGTTAGGTTTTGGACCCCTATTGTACAATATACTCAAATAAAATATTCATTTTATTTATTCTTTATTATTTTATGTTATTTTTATTTTTATAATTTTGTAAATATTATTTATAATATATGTATATATTAAAAAATAGAAAAAAACCATAAATAAAATATTAAAATAAAATATGTATATAATAAATATATGAAATACCTATACTTATACATATATATTAAATATACATATTTATTTAAGTGTATATATTATACCGGAAAAATACGCTAAAAATATATTTAGGAAAATAAAAAATAAGTTGTAAATATATAAAATAATAAAATAAATAATAAAATCGAAATAACAAAATAAAAATAAAATACTCAAAACATAGGTAAATATACATATAAATGAAACCCTAAAAACTAACTTGTAATTAATAAGTTGTTCTTTTGACCCTTCATCGTTGCTCTTACTTGTGGGTGTGTCTCCTCGATCCTGGATCACTACCATGCTAGTTGGACATTGATCTTTCCACCGCTCCAATAGCCTGTAGATAAGAAACTCTCCCCATTCCTTCGTTCCTTTATCACTCTTCCACCATTAAACCCTAAATCCAAGGATTGATCTATTCCCCTGGTGAAAGCAGGGACCACTGGGTCTCTTGGTGTCGAATCGAGTCAGATCCGCTACTTGCCATGGTCCTCGCCGGAAGCTCATGCTCCTGGTGATGTTTCGACGGTAAGCTTCTATATCCTATGTTCTTCTTATTCCATAGTATAGTAATAGTTTAGGGTTCATTTAGAGTTGTTCGAACTTGTCTGGATTAGTGGATTTTCCATTTTCCACCCTCGTCGGAGCTTCAGCTCTGACACCTTACTCCGCCTACACTAAAGTCGCTCCGCTTCATCCAGCACCTCCCTCGTCCTCCTCTACGCCTTCCAACCAACCGACACACCTCTGATCCCTCCAATCTTGCAAAGATCTGGAGCCTGGTCTCCTATCTTTGCCTGCCAACGCAGACCACCACCCAGCCACCTCTTACGCCCATTCTTCCTTCTGATGCTCTCCAGAGCATCACCTTTTTGTCGTTGACCTGTTCCTCCAGGAGAAACATAAGAAGGAGCCTCTTCGAGGCTCATTGAAGCTCAGGTGGGAGCCCCAGGTGTCGGACATCACTGGAGCTCTTCGAGAGGTCCAAGCCTTCGTGGATGCACTCCATCGACGCGAAGCAGTGATAGGGGAATTTTGCATCCATCAAAAGCAAGGCAGGAGCCGACTACCATAAGTGTTAGTCGATTGAATCTCATCCAGGGCTAGTTCATCGCGTGCTCTTTCTTCAAGCCTCGGAGACGTTCGATCAACCCCGTTCTTCCTAAGGAGCAATAGCCGTCAGATCATCGCATACCTCCACTGTTGATCTCCCGCAGGAGATCTTATCTAGGATGTCAACTGTGAACCAGTATCAAGCGTTGTGGAGCGGACATGTGGCAAGTGACTCGATCCCAACCGTCCGTCTCTGCATGTAGCTGGGTATTTTGCATATTTTCACCCAACAGTTTTGTATTTAATATTTAACATTAAATCTTTTTTCTACTGTTATATAATTATTGTAATATTTGCAAAAAGGCCCCCAAACTTATTGTATTTACTATTCAGTACGTGTTAGCTTACATCACGTGGCCGTCCACGTGAGGTGGGCATTATGCAACTGTACCTCTACGACTTTATGTATTTCTATTTGTTGCAGTTATACATTTTTATAAAAATTGCATCTATATCCCAAGGCTTTATTTTAATTACATGTATGCCCCTACTAGTTCAGCAATTTTTATGTGTTTTCTCTATTTATTAAAAATGTCACTTGTGCTCAGAAAATTCTCGAAAAATAAGGATAGGTGACTGGCATGATATATATTCACTCTATAATTTTATATTTTGATTTTGCGTACTTTATTATTATATAAAAATACAAAATAGCCCAAATATTCCCTATTTACCTTTAAAAACCCATAAAATCATAAAATCATTTTGAAAAATTCCCCCCAAAAATAAACTTTGTCTATTTAAGTATTGCCTTCAAACCAAAAATACAGAAAAATAAAAAAGAAAATCTTAAAAATTAAAAATCCCCAAAATATTTTATAAAAATCTATAAAGTTCCTAAAAATTCCAAAAATATTGTATTCTATTCTATAATTTTATTTATATTTATCCTCCTATTAAAATTAATTTGACGAATTCTTCATCTATTTGCTATTTTTAATCTTCATTTCAATTTCGATTATTTATTAAATCCCTGATTTGGGATATTTTTGACTTTAAAAATATATAAAAACTAGCAAAATTCAATAAAAAATAATAAAACAATAAAAAATCATTTAAAATCCAAAAATATTTAATTTTGTAATATTTAGTTTTTTTAGTTATATTTATATCTATATTATCTTATATTGTATATATATCCCTATATATTAATATGTATCTTTTATAAAAAGAAAAAGGATTTAAAAAAAGAATAAAATATAAAAATAAATTAAAAATTAAAAATTAAGAAAACCCATAAACCATATTTTGGCTAAGTATTTGATAGACATCTTGTGCTTGATTTTCTTCGTCTCACATTGCTCTACATTATTGCCTCTTGTATTCGACACTCTACACTACTTGCACTATACACACATTTTGTAGAGTAAAATAAAATAAAATTTAACTCCGCACTTTTATTTTATTTCTTGATTTATTAGTGGGTTAATTGTTGATTAATTGGGATTTCATGAGCGGCCCCTTCAATGACACTATAGTTCTCGCGTTGTGTAGATTACTTTAGACCCTCGTAAAATCTCGATCATCACCCATCCCACAGAATAATCTACAAACTCCGTGTTAACAAAAACTTACAGAATCAACAAACCCACTACAAGGTATTCACTTCCATTGAACTACTTATTGATGACTAATAATCGTGAGATTGAATTCTTTGGTGAAGCGGTACAAGATGAGATAAGGAAATAGTAGGAGTTATCCATTATGACGAGATGGACTCCCTCACAAGCAATAAGACGTGGGATTTAGTCCTACTACCGAAGGGAAAGAAGGCTCTGCACTACACGTAGGTGTACAGGGTGAAGGATTTATCCAATGATATCGTTAGATACGAGGCAAAACTAGTGGCAGCGGGCTTTCAGCAAAAAACAAGAGTTAGTTTCACAAAGATCTTTGCACCTATTGTAAAAGTCTCATCCACATGAGCAATATTGAGTATTGTTGCAGTTGAGAACCTACATTTGGAGTAGTCAGATGTTAAGTTAGCATTTCTCCATGGAGAACTTGATGATGACATCTACATGCAACAAGTGGAGGGCTATGTAGCTATTAGAAAAGAAGATATAGTATGCTAGTGATGAATCCATGATTCATCTCCTTTATTATTTCACTTTCGACTAAAATCCTTGGTAAGATTCATGCATATATTAACTAATTCTCATTAATTAACATTCTAACCTCATTTGCTAATATTTCATATTTAACACTTATTTTATAAAAAATAAAATAATAAAGAGAAAAATAAAAATAAAAGAAGAAGGATGTATATATGCAAATATGTATAGACTGATCCTATCCCCGAGAGCATATCAATATTGACTTGATCGACAAAATAAATAAGTAGGGAGAAATAAGGATCATAATCTATAAAAATATTAGAAAATCAATATGATCAATGTACATTTACAATTTTATCCTTGTACATATCTTTACCTATTTTATTTATCATTCAGAAAAATTCAAATAAAAATATTTTCTTCTTGAAATTTGTTTATAATAATATACACTAATTTATAAAAATATCAAAAAAAGTTATTTAGTGTAAAAATAGATAATTACATTGAACCGAAAAAACCGTAACAATTTACTTTCAAGGTTCATAACTCTTTATAGAAAACTTCAAATAACCAAACTCACTTTTAAACTCCGTTTTATAACTAATAATAATTACTAAAAAATGCCAAAAAAAGATACAATAAAATGTGCGAGTTTTGGCGTTTGGACCCCTTTGTATTTTTGTAAAATATGTATATAAATTTTCTTTAATTTGTATTTAATTAATCTTAACTTCATTTAACTTAAGTCCTTTTCTAATGTATTTAAAAAATTTAGTAGAAAATTATAAAAATACAATCTAAAATTAATTAAGAATAAATGCCAATTAATTCTAAAACTAAAAAGCCCTCAACCTAAACTTTCGAACCTCATATCTCGGCCATATGAATACTGAATTGGGTGTATTCACTTTCGTTTTATAAAATTATCTATCAAATAAAAGTGATTTCACTAAATCGGAGTTAATATGCAAAAAGTATGTTTTGGGACCCTATTGGTATACTTGCACAATGTATCTTAATTTTATTCTGTTTATTTTTGTTATTTTTTATTTTTGTACTTTATTAATATTTTATTAACGTTATATTATAAATATAAAATAAAATTTATTAAGAAATAAAAATAATTTAAAATAACTAAATGTATTTATTATATATGTATAATATACTTATATTATTTCTATATTTATTTATTTAACTAATGAAATTATTCAAATTATTAAAATTCACAATTAAACTATCTATAACTTTTATTTATGTCATTTATTTAAACTAATTTACTATTTAATTCATATTGTATTTAAGTTTTGCATATAATTATTTTGTCTTCTTCCTCCTTTTTTCTTCTTCTACTCTCTCTCTCTCTCTCTTTGCCACATGGCAACACTTGGTTGGCTATATGGGTTGACTATTCAACTCATTTCTTCCTCCTTTGTCCTCTCTCCTTCTTCTTCCTCCGCCTCTTATTCTTATCTTCTTCTCCTTCCTCCTTCATCTCCTCCTTATCCCTTTCTTATTCCTACGCCTGATCGCCCCAACAGAATGCCGAGACCACCATTGTTCACCCAACTACCTCATCGTGTTCTACAAGTTTCCTCGTTGTCGTGATTCCATCTTCTATATAAACTCCCGAGCTTCAACCTCCTGAATCATCCTTCATTTCTTTCAGTTTTCTTGGTGTGCTCCGAGCAAAAGGGAGTGAGTGACAGAAGACCCGATCCTTGTTGCACCGAGGAATTATGTGAAGATTGTCAGAGATCCTTCTCCGGAGTAGAGCTCTACTCCTGCGCGTTGAGTCTCCTCGTAAGCCGCATGTTGAGGCGAAGACCAGCAGAAGGTCCTCCGAGTTTGAGCTCCCCAGGCAACCCAATCCACTTATGTCCACATCCAAGTTAGGATTCATGTTTCTCTTCTCCTTTTCGTCTTTCTTTATCTTCTCGGTTTCATCTTTTCTCTATCCTTTCCTTCTCTCTTCAACAAAAATACATTTTATTCTCTATGTTTTCCACTGTTTTGAGCCAAATCCACATCGAAATCACCAACTTCTATGCCCCTTCATCCACCACCTATTCATCTCATATCCACTCGAATCTGATCTCAGTCCTCATCCCTCACATGCAGAGGATCCTCATTCGTTCCATTTTTATAACGTCCGACCGAGGATTCAACCCTTCGAGCCTTAGTTTCCATTGCAGGAACTCCCACAGCTCAATCGAGGGAGATCATCCGCTAGCACCAGTGAATCTAAACCATCGCACCTTAGGAAATTACTGGCTATACAACCTGCTGTATTACCTGGTCAGTTGAAATATTCAAATAAATTTTCTTTGAACATTTAATTTTACTGATAAGGATACCTTAGGTCTACGCAATGAGAAAACATGCTAAATGGGTGTGAAAATCAGTGTGCAAGTATGTATCAATTGTGTGTGCCTTAATGCATGTGTTTTTGTGGTGTTTTTAATGTTTGCTTTTAAATATATGTTAATTTTTTTGAAATTTATAGTTTTTGATTTAATTTAAAATATAGTATTTTCCTTAAAATTACACATTTCACGGTTTCCAAAACATTCTTAATCATTACAATTTGATCTTATATGGTTTTTTTACAAATTGTTCGAGTTTTTACAAATATTTTTGTGTTTCTAATGGTAGGCGCAATATTTCCACAAACCAAAAATATAAGATAAAGTATTAGATAAGAGGGTCTGACCCTATTTTTTTAGATTTTTTAGCAAGAAGATGAATAGACAAAAAATGGAACAAGACTACAGGCCTAGACTACAACAGAATTAAGAATTAAGTTTCGACGACGGAATTTAGGTGACGGACTCGACTGTGACGGATATTTGTCACTTAAATCCGTCTTCGAAAGTCCAGACTTATACCAAAAAATGGTTATAAATCCTAATATAGGTTTCTGTGAGACCGTTTTATAAATTTACCCCATTATGGCATAGGGCATAAAATCATACGGCGTGGTCCCGGAGAAAACCCTAACCCTATAAAAGCTAACTCTCCATCTTCTATCTCGTTCCCCTCTCATTTCACCTCTCTCCACCGCTTCTCCCTTCTCAACACGGCATGGTGGGGCTCGATGTCGCGAGTGAAGGCAGTGGTGGTGGACTAACATCGGCAGAGGCTAAGGACGATGGCAGACGGAGAGGGTGGGGGATGCCGCTAGTGAGGCTAAGGGTGGTGTACCGGGAGCGATGGTGATGCCCTAGGGCGATAGGTAGGGTGGAGTATGGACGACGATGTCTAAGGACAATAGGCAGAAAGTGGAGTACGAAGGGCGATGATTATGGTAAGGCGATATTGAAGAGCAGGATGTCGATGGAGAGTAATGGTGCCTGAGGGTGATGGCAAATGCTAGATGACGGTGGGAAGTACTCACCGGTGGTGGATGTTGGGCAAACAAGGTTTATACTTTCCTGTTATAATTGATAAGATAATCACATGGGCCTTGATCATGTTCTGCATCCTTGGATCTTGAGTTGCTGGCTAGACTGTACTTCGATGTTTTTCCATATATTAGTTTAATTATAGATTGGAGTGTAGCCTTCTATACGGTTAGGCTTTTGTGTAGGATTAATCCTCTTGTCCTTGCAGGATGGGAAGCTTGTGGATCTTATTATGGAAACCTTCTTTCTTTGGGGAAAAGCCATAGATGGTCATCAAAGGTGGTGCCATTCCATGGGCCAAGATGGGCGGCCCAAACGCTAACATTCCTACTCTAGAGCAGATAAACTCCAGGTTTTGAGCAGTTATATTGTATCAAAGGATGATTGTTCCTTTATCTTCTAGAGAAGATGGACTTCTTCTTAGGCCACACATTGAACGCTTGAAGAGAATAATAGTGCATCTTGTAGTTGGTAATATATAAACCTCACTTTCTTTATGTTTATGTGTTTATGAGGCCTATGTTTGGTCCATTTGGCAAGGCTGGAAGCTCTAATTCCATTGCATTTGTGAGCAAGGCAAGTTGAATTCTAGTTGATGCTCTCCTCTGGAATGCTGCCTTTTTAAATACCTGGTTTCAAATTCTTCTGCTTTTTCTGATTGCAGGCAGCAAAATAAGTTGGAATTCGAAGAGAGTATGGGCTTCGGAAGATGGTCGAGGTTGTTGGTAATGTGCATGGCCTTACCAAGTTAGACATGAAGTTCAATGATGCCCTTCCGAAGATAGAGGTCGATCTTGAGACATATACAGTTAAGGCTGATGGCGAGGTTCTTTATTGTAGTCCACTGCTTCTGTTTCACCTTCTCAAAATTATTTCCTTTTCTAAATCACTATGTTTACGCTTCTTAAGAAATATTCATGACATCAATGGCTTCCTAACTATAACAGATAACGGTTGCACATAAAGCTTGTGAAATCATAATGATATAATAAGTAATTTAGTATTATTATATTAATAAATATATTCAACATTGGTAATGACACTAGCATAATGGTTAATCTTCTCGCTCAATGCAACCGATGTATCAAGAACTTGTTGCTCTTGGATTAGACAAGCAAGATGATCTCACAACAAAAATTCCCTCTCCGTACTTGCAACTTCTTATCCACCTTCTTTAGAGTGCATGCTATGATTGATGTGTTTAAAGTGCATCAAGACCTGCTGATTGTTGCAACAGAAGGGTCATTTTGTGCTCTCGCATGCAGGTTGAGCTACAAAGCTTTAACTGGAGATTGGGGAAGCGCACACATCTTCTGATGTGTGCACGACAACTATTTCCTCCATATTTAAAATATTTTGTCATTTTATTATGTTGTTCTGCTGGATCCTTGCTGATGTTGTTTTTATTTAACAGTTGTTTTGCTTGCATTACCATATTTTTTTGATGGAGAGGACCGATGCAAGGAATTCTATTATTTTGAAAGCAAAATGTTGTAACATAGATCCAGAATTGGTGATTCCATTCTTGTATATATAGCATATTCTGTTTGTAGAAACATTGCTATGCAGGCAATGGGCTTTATTTTGGATGACTTCGGAAGCATCTAAACCTCATTATATTTCACTGTAATTTAGCTTTCTTTGCATTTTTGCAGGAAAGGAGATTCTGATGTGGCTGTCTTTAAGGGCTACTAGACTGAAGCAAAGGCATAGAGCTTCTTGACTGCAAATATGGCCCATTTTTTGGATAAAGAAGCATAATTACAAAAATGGTTCTATTGAACCAACAAGAATGAGATGAGCATAGCATGTTCTTCACTGGAGGGTATAGCATGCTGCTATCCAATTTTAGTGACTGGATTTTGTTCATTAGAGGATAGCATGTTGCTACTTCAATAATGGTGATTGGACTCTTAAGATGCTGATATTTTGGTCTGTCAAAAGCCTTGGTGACTTCAATAATGGTGTTTGTTGAGCTGATAGATGTTTCTTTCCAACTAATTGAAAGCAGTTCCGACAGCAACACTTGTCGTGCATTGTGCACGAGAAGAGGCATGTTGCTGAATCAAAGGCATCGATCAAATCGATGTGCATATACAAAGCTAAGTACCTGGTTTAAGTGAAATCTTTTTGAATCAATTTTTTCCCAGTTGAATACTAAAGTAACTAGAAAGGAAAAAGTTGTGACGATTCCATTTTAAAAGTTATTGCCTATTCTAAACTATTTAAGTGCATGCTATGATAGATGTATTTTGTAGGGCATTTCTGCCCATTCCATTTACCTGAAATGAGAGAATAAGTCGGTATTGAAGTCTCCATTACTTGAATTTCTAGTAATTGATTAGTTTTGGACTATCTAATGGTAGTAGACCAGACTTTCGTTTCCTTTTCTTCTCCAATTGCTATCAAGGTTGCTGTCCTCCAGGGGATGTTGGCAGTGATCCTGCAATGGGGAAGCCTAGATCTCAGCTAAGAGTGGGATTTTCTGCAAGGACAAGAAGCAAAGATGTGTCTGTGAATAGAATATATTCTCCTTATCCAAGGGAAGGACAGAAGAACATTGCATGAATCGAGAAAGACAAAGTAAGGTAGATGTAACAAAGGTATATAATTGGTATTCCTGATTGAACATCGCATGAATCGAGAAAGACAAAGTAAGGTAGATGTAACAAAGGTATATAATTGGTATTCCTGATTGATGTTGCAAATAATGGAGAAAATGGTGTAAATCACCCAACTATAGTTTATTAATGTGTATGGGATATATTACTGTTTATAATATTTTATACACTCTTGATTATTGTAAAAAAACCAAAATTTAACCCTTTGGTTACCAGGTTCTTCCTATTATGATGATGGAGGCATTCATCCATGGATTTATGCTGAACTATCCAGCTCACGAATAAGTCTCCGTGGTGCGTCTGGTGATAGTCCCGATCTTGTTCACTCTAGCTAATGCTCACTCGCCCAATTTTAGTGTGATTGGAGTTTTGATGGTCTCTGGTGCTCTTGTGATGAACTTGTTCATGGGCATTGTAGGATTACATCGTATGCACCAGAGTAGTGATGGTCTTCTTGAAGGATATGGTTAGATCCTCAAGCGCATCACGGAAGCGTGAACGTCGTATCGAATACAACGAAGAGCGACTAGTCTCACTAGTCGCTCGATGCAGCGGAATTTAAAAAAACATTCTTACGATGAAACCACATGATCCAATAACACTTCTCGGATCGTTTCGTCTAAACCACAAACAAGTAATTAGGATTACCTCTTGAAGCGTGGTTGCGATCACGTCTCTAAACGAAGAGACCTCCTATCTCAAGTCCGATCGACGGAGGAGACGCTTGCGAGCGCGGGGATGAACCACGTGCTTCTCGCAATCCATGTTGATGATCCAAGCAGCGGATCTCCTGATCTCGACACACGAGATCCGACGTCTTCTTCATGAGCGAGGCGCACCGAAGGAGACGGAGATCCACGAGCAGATGAATGGGCAGCATAACGACGATGCCGCGGCGATGGAGAACCTCTCCAGGTCATCCATGGTGGACGGCCACATGAGAGGGAGAGAGAGGGCTGTCGAGTAGAGAGAAAAGAGAGAGAGATGCTTCTCAAGCATTGTGTGTAAAATAGAGAGCATGGTATGCCTCTCTATTTATAGGGTTTTGGGATCCATGGATCTCAATTCATGGGACATATAAAATCAATGGATGAGATTGATTTATGTCAATCCAATGGTCAAGATTGTTGTTGGTAAAACAACAAATTTAGGTTAAAATATATTTGACAAAATCAAATATAAATTAGTTCTAAATCAAACCAATAAATAAGGAGAGAAGATACATGGAGATTTCATCTCCATGTACTTCCAAAGTGGACGGCCACACATTCCTTATAGGAATGATGTGCCGCCCAAAGATTCCATGGAGATTGCAATCTCATGGAAATCCATGAGATTGCAAATCTCCTTGAAAATCTCCTTTATTTATTTCCAACAACTTTTGTTGGCTTTTTATTCTTCAAAAATAATTCACAATTATATTTGAGAATATTGCAATCTTGCCATGGAAAAAATTGTGAATCATATTCACAACCCAAAACAACATATAATTTACATTGTCAATTAATTACACGATGTGTATCCAATACACATAATAATTAATCAACGCATATAAATTATAATTAGCTCTCTCTAATACATTATAAATCACATTTATAATATATTATGAATAATTGGATATAACTATCCACATTATTTTTATCCATAATTATTAAATCACATTTAATTATATTGGATAACTTATTCTCATGTGCCCAAATAATATGAATCACATTCACATTATTTACATCTTTGATAATCAAATCACATTTAATTATCTATGATAACTCTCCTTATAATATGAATCAAATTCATATTATTCATGATAATTAAATCACATTTAATTATCCATTTTCTCAATGCTCGGATACATATATCAACAATAGAATTATCCATGAACTCTTTCAAGGATAATGCGCTTTCTCCGCGAATACTTGGAGATAAGGACAGGGTGATTGTATTGTTCCACGTATAGTGACATGGACATTGAGATCACATCTCAAATCCAGATCTCGGGGCTCCCATAGATGCTTGATTAAATCAAGACCGTAAATCTAATCTTCTCATTGAATCTGAATCACATTCAGATCAATGTCCAACATTTGGACTAAGATCAAATTACTTCTCTACAGAGAGGAGTCACTAAAATCCAGACCCGTTTCATCACTCCCTAGGAATGGAAGCGTCATGGTTATACAACCGTTTATGATCACATCACCCTCAGGCATTCCCAATACATGTACATCATGCATACTGGAAGACTCAGGTTAAACCCGAAGTATTAGATCAACTTTATACTGTCTACTTCAGGGTTTTATCAGTAAGTTTCTCATTCGATCATTGGGAGTCGGTATCGATCATATACTTTTCAAAAGCATATATCATACCTAGATCTTGATCATATACTTTCCAAAAGTATATATCAAACCTACAAATTCAGTCAAGCTTCCAAAGCGAGACGACCATGCGTATGGAGTTTGGTTCTTCCCAATATCTCATGAGTGAGCTCATGTCTTCCGGTTCAGTAACTGAACCTGTATGATACCTTTGAGAGATCGTATTATTCATATGCCCTTATATGCATACCAGCGCGCCGGTGTATAGACCATGATTAGGTCATCAACCTATTGGTCTGCCAAATGTACATACTCAGACATATAGTAACACATCTGTCTCCGGTCAGAGGATGTGTGCCTATATCATGACAGCATATGATATAGGACTTTGGTTATCTCGATCTCGTTAAGTCAACTCTTTGACCTAACTCATCTGACACCTCCGAATCTCTATTCCTATGCAGAGGACCTGCATCAAGAGATCGGTCAGATATCAGCCTAACTGAGATAGGATTGCCATCTCCTACTCAGGCTGGAGATCATCTCATAACAATCATTTGACGGTGCTTGATTAGTCCTCAATCTAACTCATTAGATATTCATCCAAGCACCAGCCTCTATGATTCAATAATTGAATCAACAGCTGTGTGATCATCAAGATGGCCATGGTACATAACCCTAATTGTACTAAGGGACCTATTATGCAATTTATGTACTCGTTATTTCAGATTAAGGAGTGAATTGCAATAACATTTATTGCATAATGGCTCACCGTGGGCTCGTATGTCTAACAATCTCCCACTAGCCCAAAGAGCCATGAATGGGCTAATCATTTAAACCCACACTCATGTGACAATCATAGGCTATTTAGAAAATAGCTAGGTAAGCTAATCAGTCACTCCGTTCCCAAGAGACTACACCAAGTCCTTTTACGACACTTGCATATCTCCTAGTAACAGTGCTCGCATCCAATGCGAATGTTGCATCTCATGCAACCGATACTCAGTTTTTGTTGGTTATAGTGTCCTTGACACTATATCTTATTAATTATCATAACCAGTATTCCCATAATCCTTATTAGAATACCTTCATTCATGGAGATCTCTATCTCCTAAGGTATCTACAGTTAAGACCCTTATAGATCACTATCTACAAGATCTTAGACTTTTGAAGATAAGACTTTGAGATCACTATCTCTAAGTTTTATCATCTTTGAAGATATTATTATTACTGCAATCAAGTGTTTTATCTCCATAGAAAGATTTAGTAACAGTTTACTACTCCCACTGCATGGCAGACATCTGGCTCTTGTACACATCTAGCATATACCCAGCTTCTCATAACTGATGCACAAGTGCAAGCAGTTCTAGCATTCACTTCCTCAACTCTTTGAGGTGCTATCCCTTTAGACAGGTCACTACCACATCTTAACGGAAGGAAGCCTTTCTTGGATTTTTTCCAGAAAATGGAATAAGTCCAAGGTGTACTACTAATGTGACGGTCCCAATATCCTCTTCTCTTTGTTGCTGAACGACTTCAGAACTAAGATCTAAGAGGTATCCTTGAGATCATATCTCAAAGTATGGAACAACCAAATTTTAAAACACTTATTATTTATTCTTATATCATTCTAAATGATTAGAATAATATCTACATTTAGCACGATGAACACAATGGCACTCCCACTAAGCTTTACATGGTTCATCAAGATTCTATCTGAAATCATAACATATACAATTTCATCAAATCTTATGTTCCAAATACAAGAAGCTTATTTGAGTCCAAAGATTGAGTTCTTTGGCTTGCACACCTTGCTTTCCTCAACCATGAAGCCCTGGGAATACTTCATATGAATATCCTCAGAGAGGTATTCATAGAGGAATGCAATCTTGACTCACATCATGAAGATGTCATAGTCAAGTTGTGTAGCTATAGTTAGCAATATTCTGATGAGTTAAAGCAAGGTCACTGGAGAGCAAGTCTCATCGTAAGCGATGTCTTCTCTTCGATGTGTAGCTCATGGCTACGAACCGCACTTTGAAGGTCTCTACCTTCTCATCAGGTTCCCTCTATCTCTTGAAGATCCATTTACATCTTAATGGGTCTGACCCATATAGGTGGATCCTCGAGGGTCCATATGCAACACTTGTATATGAAGTCTACATTAGACTTTTATTGCTAACATCCATCTTTCCATGTCATGATCCTCTGGAGCTTCATCACATGAAGTCTGATCATTTTCACATGGAATACATCATCAAACTCATTTGAAGAGGTATTAGTGTTTCATCTTTAATTGTCCTTTTAGTTTCCAATTTCAGGAGCCTCATTATCTTCTCGAGATTAAATGAGTTCCTTCACTTCATTTTATCTTGATTCTTAAGAGAGTCATCATCTAAGAATCACATTCTCAGAGATGAGATCCTTTAAGAATCTCAAGGTCATAAAGTAGGTATATAATACCATCTTTTATTTTCCTAATGAAGTAGCACTCTCTAGTGCTAGATTCCAGCTTACATGCATGGAAGCTTATTAAGTATATAATGTAGTCTCTACTACATATATACCTTGGAAACTAAGAGATAATTATGCTAGGATTAATCATTGATTAAATCATGTCACACATGATCAATTGTATCTCCCTACAACTCCATTGAGTTAAGGTTCATTAGGAGGGGTGAGATAGAAATGATATTCATATCTCTATAAGGTATTCTTTGAATTCATCTAATAGGTAATGACTACCTAGATTAGATCAAATTCATTTAATCTTCCTTTAAACTTTGGTTCTAAACCAAAACTGTGAAATCCTTGAACATTTCAAAGATTTCTAAGTGAAGAGAAGAAATCTCATATCATACATAATCATCAATAGATATCACATATCCATAATGTTTATTATGATATATATGATTCACATACATCAATATGTATGAGATCCTGAATACCTTGACATCTTACAACTTTCCCAAAGAAGGGTGTATTGGACATTTTTACTCTTGAATACAATATTCACAAGTATGTAAGATTTGAATATTTAGACAATCTAAAGGTTTATCTCTTATCAGTCTATTGATCACATCAACAGACAAATGTCCGAAACATGATGCCAGATCATTGTCAAATGATCTTTATCCTCCTATTGATGTTTAAAGGTTTAATTTTTAGTATTAGAAATCTTAATGAACCATTCATTAATTTCTAATTTTGTGGAGTCCGCTAGATGTTAGATTACTATCTGAAATATATATCCATCATAACTCTTTATGATAGATAAATTTCAGAATTCATGTTTATCTCCAACATTTAGAAATAAACAATAATGTATTCTAATGTCTGGATCATAGAGACATTCTCTATGACCAAGGGCTCCCACTGAAATTGAGAAGTCTATCAATCCAATAGAGATTGTTGCAACAATTGCATCAATAACCATGTAGAAGACTATAAAACTTAAGATCAGATTTTCCAGTCTTCTAAAACATATGCAACCCATTGCAAGTGTTGTTAGAAGATTGAGATACAATTATAAGACTTTATATTATTCAATAAGCAAGTCATTATCAATGATCTATGTAGATTATACTGATGCTCCATCCGAGTCCTTTTCTGAGGATTTTAGACAGACTTGATAGTCATACTATCAACACATCAACTTATTGCAATATCGGCATTCGTCCAACTCTTTGGATGGAAGTCACAGAAGTACAATCAACTCTTTGACTATACTTATTACTTGGGTCCAACCCATGCTTCCACTGTGCTCCCCTTATCTCTAAGCAACCATTGCTCAAGACTAAAGGATCTCTCATGTTAAATTCAAAAGAATTCAAAATAAGAGTATTTCAACACTTAATATATGCTTCGTTAAATTCATACAATATGAATATTATGAAGCTTCATGAATGACTAGAGTAAAGATAGTAGAATGATGACACTCATCACCTACATCCATCTAAACTCTTAAAACATTGGTTCAGGTAGGTACTCAAAAATTTGAATACATCCTCTCTTATAGAGCTACCGTTCTACATGATGCAGAGAACCATGCCACTCATGATTAAATGTCAAGAGCACATATGTATGCCAGAATATCTTCATTGATTTTATAAGGATTATTTGACAATTGCGATCATCATCGACATGTCACTTCAAAAGTACATTCGATAAGATCAAGACTTATAGAGACATACAAACCCTAGGGTTTTAGTCCTATTGTCTTATCTAAACATCATTCCTCATTATTATGAGGAAACTTGCACATTGCAACCACATACATTATGTGTCCAATTGCAAGCATAATATCTGGATCATGAGTCCAATCCATGATATTTTACTAGTTATTATTGAGTATAGAATAGAGTGGGATTAATGAAGGATTATCTGAAATAAGAAATCTGCATAAATATATATAAATATTTAATTTACTTTGATGTAGGAATTTTTATATCATAGTTGTCTTGCCGTGTCAACAATGAAAGTTCATTCCCTTAATCACTTTCAATGTAAGAGATATACTTACCATTATATCTCAGCAAGATCTGGGATCTCCTCTTTATCTTTGTTACTCCCAATAATATGAGAAACTGTAACTCCAATAAAGAGAAGCGGGAACACATTCCGCCTTGCAAGTCCAACTTGCATTTCCCAATTCGGTCTTTAACACCCGGGCCCACCACCCCTAAGGTGATGTTGACCCGTCGTTAATTGAACAAACTGTCAACAGGAATAGAACTCGCTATGCACAATCCAATATCGCCCCAATAATATGAGGATCCGATATTGGGGTCACTATGCATACGGCCTTACTCTTTCGAGAAGCAAAGAGTCCGATCCAGATGTACTTGTATATAGGAGCTGTCACTACGTACAGGCGTCTCCTATATACAATCCCTGGCGATGGAAACCCTTCGCCTGAAGGGAGACCATGGATGTCACTTATGTGATCCTCCACCTCTTATTCAAATTTAAGTAATTACTATGAATCACATTCATATAATTAATTCTTCCAAGGGAATTATTAACTCTAATCAAATTAGAGTATAATTGGACATAATCAATTCAATCATATTAAATTAATTATCAATCCAATTCAATCAATCAAACTCGATTTTTATGCTTGAATATATACGGTATTATTCTCAAAGTACGCGTTAATTCGTATTTTAATAATTAGAAAAATACAAATTAATCCCTCGGACATTATCCTGGCCCTACCCTCTGTCATGGCCAGTACCGGCGGGAGTGGGACGGACCGCATACGTTGCAACCCGCTACCCCAGCGATCCCCGACTAGACACCATATCCGCCTCGGGAAAGGATAATGCCAAATTGATCAATTTGTACTTGAGATGATCATCGGTTCTTCAACTGAAATTATACCATATAGTAATCAAAACAATTTTGATTATAAGGAAATTTGCTAGACAAATTCCCAATCCTATTCAAGCAAGGAGATTGTTGATTGTGTTTCCAATTATGATCTAGATCAAATCTAATCAATTAATTGGTTGAGGCCAAGTCAATTAAGGAAATAATCATCTTCCAATATTTATCAAATATTTTCCATAATTATTTCTCAAAATTAATAATTAATTTCATTAATTGACAATCACATGATTCTTGATTAGAAAAGTAATTTCAGCAGTGACCCCTACTTACTAAAATTAGCATATCTCAATCAATTTAAATCCAAATTAAGCAAAGTAAGTTTCCATAGTTTGCTAACTTGATTTACAACAGAACCTATGTGATTTGCACGAATTTCGAGGCGTCTCTAAACACTAATTAACTCCTTAATTACGTTAAGATTCGCAGTTCCCGTAATAGTGAATACATTTTCATTAAAACAACCATATCTAGAGCAAACGAAATCCGATTTACGCAAACTCAGATCCTATGGTTTCCTTATTTAATGGGAACAAAATACAAGTATTAAATTCATGTTTAAACAATTTAAACAGTGCCGAATTTATTTACTAAACAGATCTGCGAAATCAAATGCGAAGAAAACTTTCGCGACCTTAACGAACCCAAGTCGTCCTCGGTTAGCGAATCATATTCAAAACCATCGACCTAAGGCTCTGATACCACTTGAAGGATATGGTTAGATCCTCAAGCGCATCACGGAAGCGTGAACGTCGTATCGAATACAACGAGGAACGACTAGTCGCACTAGTTGCTTGATGCAGCGGAATTTAAAAAAAAATCTTACGACGAAACCACATGATCCAAAATCACTTTTCGGATCGTTTCGTCTAAACCACAAACAAGTAATTAGGATTACCTCTTGAAGCGTGGTTGTGATCAAGTCTCTTAACGAAGAGACCTCCTGTCTCAAGTCTGATCCGACAAAGGAGACGCTTGCGAGTGCAGGGATGAACCGCGTGCTTCTCGCAATCCGTGTTGATGATCCAAGCAGCGGATCTCCTGATCTCGATACACGAGATCCGATGTCTTCTTCACGAGCGAGGTGCACCGAAGGAGACAGAGATCCACGAGCAGACGAACGGGCAGCATAACGACGATGCCGCGGCAATGGAGAACCTCTCTAGGTCATCCATGGTGGGCGGCCACATGAGAGGGAGAGAGAGGGCTGTCGAGTAGAGAGAAAAGAGAGAGAGATTCTTCTCAAGCATTGTGTGTAAAATAGAGAGCATGGTATGCCTCTCTATTTATAGGGTTTTGGGATCCATGGATCTCAATTCATGGGACAAATAAAATCAATGGATGAGATTGATTTATGTCAATCCAATGGTCAAGATTGTTGTTGGTAAAACCAACAAATTTAGGTTAAAATATATTTGACAAAATCAAATATAAATTAGTCCTAAATCAAACTAATAAATAAGGAGAGAAGATACATGGAGATTTCATCTCCATGTACCTTCCGAAGTGGACGGCCACACATTCCTTATAGGAATGATGTGCCGCCCAAAGATTCCATGGAGATTGCAATCTCATGGAAATCCATGAGATTGCATATCTCCTTGAAAATCTCCTTTATTTATTTCCAACAACTTTTGTTGGATTTTTATTCTTCAAAAATAATTCACAATTATATTTGAGAATATTGCAATCTTTGCCATGGAAAAAATTGTGAATCATATTCACAACCCAAAACAACATATAATTTACATTGTCAATTAATTACACAATGTGTATCCAATATACATAATAATTAATCAACGCATATAAATTATAATTAGCTCTCTCTAATACATTATAAATCACATTTATAATATATTATGAATAATTGGATATTACTATCCACATTATTCTTATCTATAATTATTAAATCACATTGAATTATATTGGATAACTTATTCTCATGTGCCCAAATAATATGAATCACATTCACATTATTTACATCTTTGATAATCAAATCATATTTAATTATCTAAGATAACTCTCCTTATAATATGAATCAAATTCATATTATTCATGATAACTAAATCACATATAATTATCCATTTTCTCAATGCTCGGATACATATATCAACAATAGAATTATCCATGAACTCTTTCAAGGATAATGCGCTTTCTCCGTGAATACTTGGAGATAAGGACAGGGCGATTGTATTGTTCTACATATAGTGACATGGACATTGAGATCACATCTCAAATCCAGATCTCGGGTCTCCCATAGATGCTTGATTAAATCAAGACCGTAAATCTAATCTTCTCATTGAATCTGAATAACATTCAGATCAATGTCCAACATTTGGACTAAGATCAGATTACTTCTCTACTGAGAGGAGTCACTAAAATCCAGACCATGTTTCATCACTCCGTAGAAATGGAAGCGTCATGGTTATACAACCGTTTATGATCACATCACCCTCAGGCATTCCCAATACCTGTACATCCTGCATACTGGAAGACTCAGAATAAACCCGAAGTATTAGATCAACTTTAGACTGTCTACTTCAGGGTTTTATCAGTAAGTTTCTCATTCGATCATTGGGAGTCGGTATCGATCATATACTTTCCAAACGCATATATCATACCTAGGTCTTGATCATATACTTTCCAAAAGTATATATCAAACCTACAAATTCAGTCAAGCTTCCAAAGCGAGACGACCATGCGCATGGAGTTTGGTTCTTCCCAATATCTCATGAGTGAGCTCATGTCTTCCGGTTCAGTAACTGAACCTGTATGATCCCTTTGAGAGATCGTATTACTCATATGCCCTTATATGCATACCAGCGCGCCGGTGTATAGACCTTGATTAGGTCATCAACCTATTGGTCTGCCAAATGTACATACTCAGACATATAGTAACACATCTGTCTCCGGTCAGAGGATGTGTGCCTATATCATGACATCATATGATATAGGACTTTGGTTATCTCGATCTCGTTAAGTCAATTCTTTGACCTAACTCATCTGACACCTCCGAATCTCTATTCCTATGCAGAGGACCTGCATCAAGAGATCGGTCAGATATCAGCCTAACTGAGATAGGATTGCCATCTCCTACTCAGGCTGGAGATCATCTCTTAACAATCATTTGACGGTGCTTGATTAGTCCTCGATCTAACTCATTAGATATTCATCCAAGCACCAGCCTCTATGATTCAATAATTGAATCAACAGCTATATGATCATCAAGATGGCCATGGTACATAACCCTAATTGTACTAAGGGACCTATTATGCAAATTATGTACTCTTTATTTCAGATTAAGGAGTGAATTGCAATAACATTTATTGCATAATGGCTCGTCGTGGGCTCGCATGTCCAACAATCTCCCACTAGCCCAAAGAGCCATTAATGGGCTAATCATTTAAACCCACACTCATGTGACAATCATAGGCTATTTAGAAAATAGCTAGGTAAGCTGATCAGTCACTCCGTTCCCAAGAGACTGCGCTAAGTCCTTTTACGGCACTTGCATATCTCCTAGTAACAGTGCTCGCATCCAACGAATGTTGCATCTCATGCAACCGATACTCAATTTTTGTTAGTTATAGAGTCCTTGACACTACATCTTATTAATTATCATAACCAGTATTCCCACAATCCTTATTAGAATACCTTCATTCTTGGAGATCTCTATCTCCTAAGGTATCTACAGTTAAGACCCTTATAGATTACTATCAACAAGATCTTAAACTTTTGAAGATAAGACTTTGAGATCACTATCTCTAAGTTTTATCATCTTTGAAGATATTACTATTACTGCAATCAAGTGTTTTATCTCCATAGCAGGATTAGTAACAGTTAACTACTCCCACTGCATGGCAGACATCTGGCTCTTGTACACATCTAGCATATACCCAGCTTCTCATAACTGATGCACAAGTGCAAGCAGTTCTAGCATTCACTTCCTCAACTCTTTGAGGTGTTATCCCTTTAGACAGGTCACTACCACAACTTAAGGGAAGGAAGCCTTTCTTGGATTTTTTCCAGAAAATGGAATAAGTCCAAGGTGTACTACTAATGTGACAGTCCCAATATCCTCTTCTCTTTGTTTCTGAACGACTTCAGAACTAAGATCTAAGAGGTATCCTTGAGATCATATCTCAAAGTATGGAACAACCAAATTTTAAAACACTTGAAGATCCATTTCTAAGAGGTCTCTACCTTCTCATCAGGTTCCCTCTTTCTCTTGAAGATCCATTTACATCTTAATGGGTCTGACCCATATAGGTGGATCCTCAAGGGTCCATATACAACACTTGTATATGAAGTCTACATTAGACTTTTATTTCTAACATCCATCTTTCCATGTCATGATCCTCTGGAGCTTCATCACATGAAGTCTGATCATTTTCATATGGAATACATCATCAAACTCATTTGAAGAGGTATTAGTGTTTTATCTTTAATTGTCCTTTTAGTTTCCAATTTCAGGAGCCTCATTATCTTCTCGAGATTAAATGAGTTCCTTCACTTCATTTTATCTTTATTCTTAAGAGAGTCATCATCTAAGAATCACATTCTCAGAGATGAGATCCTTTAAGAATCTCAAGTCATAAAGTAGGTATACAATACCATCTTTTATTTTCCTAATGAAGTAGCACTCTCTAGTGCTAGATTCCAGCTTACATGCATGGAAGCTTATTAAGTATATAATGTAGTCTCTACTACATATATACCTTGGAAACTAAGAGATAATTATGCTAGGATTAATTATTGATTAAATCATGTCACACATGATCAATTCTATCTTCCTACAACTCCATTGAGTTAAGGTTCATTAGGAGGGGTGAGATAGAAATGATATTCATATCTCTATAAGGTATTCTTTGAATTCATCTAATAGGTAATGACTACCTAGATTAGATCAAATTTATTTAATCTTCCTTCAAACTTTGGTTCTAAACCAAAACTGTGAAATCCTTGAACATTTCAAAGATTTCTAAGTGAAGAGAAGAAATCTCATATCATACATAATCATCAATAGATATCACATATCCATAATGTTTACTATGATATATATGATTCACATACATTAATATGTATGAGATCCTGAATACCTTGACATCTTACATCTTTCCCAAAGAAGGGTGTATTGGACATTTTTACTCTTGAATACAATATTCACAAGTATATAAGATTTGAACATTTAGACAATCTAAAGGTTTATCTCTTATCAGTCTATTGATCACATCAACAGACAAATGTCCGAAACATGATATCAGATCATTGTCAAATGATCTTTATCCTCCTATTGATCTTTAAAGGTTTAATTTTTAGTATTAGAAATCTTAATGAACCATTCATTAATTTCTAATTTTGTGGAGTCCGCTAGATGTTAGATTACTATATGAAATATATATCCATCATAACTCTTTATGATAGATAAATTTCAGAATTCATGTTTATCTCCAACATTTAGAAATACACAATAATGTATTCTAATGTCTGGATCATAGAGACATTCTCTATGACCAAGGGCTCCCACTGAAATTGAGAAGTCTATCAATCCAATAGAGATTGTTGCAACAATTGCATCAATATCCATGTAGAAGACTATAAACCTTAAGATCAGATTTTCCAGTCTTTAAAACATATGCAACCCATTGCAAGTGTTGTTAGAAGATTGAGATACAATTATAAGATTTTATACTATTCAATAAACAAGTCATTATCAATTATCTATGTAGATTATACTGATGCTCCATCCGAGTCCTTTTCTGAGGATTTTAGATAGACTTGATAGTCATACTATCAACACATCAACTTATTGCAATATCGGCATTCGTCCAACTCTTTGGATGGAAGTCACAGAAGTACAATCAACTCTTTGACTATACTTCATACTTGGGTCCAACCCATGCTTCCACTGCGCTCCCTTTATCTCTAAGCAACCATTGCTCAAGACTAAAGGATCTCTCATGTTAAATTCAAAAGAATTCAAAATAAGAGTATTTCAACACTTAATATATGCTTCATTAAATTCATACAATATGAATATTATGAAGCTTCATGAATGACTAGAGTAAAGATAGTAGAATGATGACAATCATCACCTACATCCATCTAAACTCTTAAAACATTGGTTCAGGTAGGTACTCAAACAATTTGAATACATCCTCTCTTATAGAGCTACCGTTCTACATGTTGCAGAGAACCATGTCACTCATGATTAAATGTCAAGAGCACATATGTATGCCAGAATATCTTCATTGATTTTATAAGGATTATTTGACAATTGCGATCATCATCGATATGTCACTTCAAAAGTACATTCGATAAGATCAAGACTTATAGAGACATACAAACCCTAGGGTTTTAGTCCTATTGTCTTATTTAATCATCATTCCTCATTATTATGAGGAAACTTGCACATTGCAACCACATACATTATGTGTCCAATTACAAGCATAATATCTGGATCATGAGTCCAATCCATGATATTTTACTGGTTATTATTGAGTATAGAATAGAGTGGGATTAATGAAGGATTATTTGAAATAAGAAATTTGCATAAATATATATAAATATTTAATTTACTTTGATTTAGGAATTTTTATATCAAAGTTGTCTTGCCATGTCAACAATGAAAGTTCATTCCCTTACTCACTTTCAATGTAAGAGATATACTTACCATTATATCTCAGCAAGATCTAGGATCTCCTCTTTATCTTTGTTACATCTCAATAATATGAGAAACTGTAACTCCAATAAAGAGAAGCGGGAACACATTCTGCCTTGCAAGTCCAACTTGCATTTCCCAATTCGGTCTTTAACACCCGGGCCCACCACCCCTAAGGTGATGTTGACCCGTCGTTAATTGAACCAACTGTCAACATGAATAGAACTCGCTATGCGCAATCCAATATCGCCCCAATAATATGAGGATCCGATATTGGGGTCACTACGCATATGGCCTTACTCTTTCGAGAAGCAAAGAGTCTGATCCAGATGCGCTTGTATATAGGAGCTGTCACTACGTACATGCGTCTCCTATATACAATCCCTGGCGACGGAAACCCTTCGCCTTGACGGGAGACCATGGATGTCACTTATGTGATCCTCCACCTCTTATTCATATTTAATTAATTACTATGAATCACATTCATATAATTAATTCTTCCAAGGGAATTATTAACTCTAATCCAATTAGAGTATAATTGGACATAATGAATTCAATCATATTAAATTAATTATCAATCCAATTCAATCAATCAAACTCGATTTTTATGCTTGAATATATACGGTATTATTCTCAAAGTACGCATTAATTCGTATTTTAATAATTAGAAAAATACAACTTAATCCTTCGGACATTATCCCGGCCCTACCCACTGTCATGGCCATTTTACCAGTGGGAGTGGGACGGACCGCATACATTGCAACCCGCTACCCCAGCGATCCCCAACTAGACACCATATCCGCCTCGGGAAAGGATAATGCCAAATTGATTAATTTATACTTGAGATGATCATCGGTTCTTCAACTGAAATTATGCCATATAGTAATCAAAACAATTTTGATTATAAGGAAATTTGCTAGACAAATTCCCAATCCCTCAAGCAAGGAGTTTGTAGATTGTGTTTCCAAATATGATCTAGATCAAATCTAATCAATTAATTGGTTGAGGCCAAGTCAATTAAGGAAATAATCATCTTCCAATATTTCTCAAATATTTTCCATAATTATTTCTCGAAATTAACAATTAATTTCATTAATTGACAATCACATGGTTCTTGATTAGGAAAGTAATTTCAACAGTGACCCCTACTTACTAAAATTAGCATATCTCAATCAATTTAAATCCAAATTAAGCAAAGTAAGTTTCCATAGTTTGCTAACTTGATTTACAATAGAACCTATGTGATTTGCACGAATTTCGAGGCGTCTCTAAACAGTAATTAACTCCTTAATTACGTTAAGATTCGCAGTTCCCGTAACAGTGAATAGATGTTCATTAAAACAACCATATCTAGAGCAAACGAAATCTGATTTATGCAAACTCAATTCCTATGGTTTCCTTATTTAATGGGGAACAAAATCCAAGTATTAAATTCATATTTAAACAATTTAAACAGTGCCGAATTTATTTACTAAACAGATCTGCGTAATCAAATGCGAAGAAAACTTTCGCGACCTTAACGAACCCAAGTCGTCCTCGGTTAGCGAATCATATTCGAAACCATCGACCTAAGGCTCTGATACCACTTGAAGGATATGGTTAGATCCTCAAGCGTATCACAGAAGCATGAACGTCGTATCGAATATGACGAGGAGCGACTAGTCGCACTAGTTGCTCGATGCAGCGGAATTTAAAAAACAAATCTTACGACGAAACCACATGATCCAAGAACACTTCTCGGATCGTTTCGTCTAAACCACAAACAAGTAATTAGGATTACCTCTTGAAGCGTGGTTGCGATCAAGTCTCTAAACGAAGAGACCTCCTGTCTCAAGTCCGATCCGACGGAGGAGACGCTTGCGAGCGCGGGGATGAACTGCGTGCTTCTCGCAATCCATGTTGATGATCCAAGCAGCGGATCTCCTGATCTCGACACACAAGATCCGACGTCTTCTTCACGAGCGAGGCGCACCGAAAGAGACGGAGAACCACGAGCAAATGAACGGGCAGCATAACGACGATGCCGCGGCGATGGAGAACCTCTCTAGGTCATCCATGGTGGACGGCCACATGAGAGGGAGAGAGAGGGCTGTCGAGTAGAGAGAAAAGAAAGAGAGATGCTTCTCAAGCATTGTGTGTAAAATAGAGAGCATGGTATGCCTCTCTATTTATAGGGTTTTTGGATCCATGAATCTCAATTCATGGGACATATAAAATCAATGGATGAGCTTGATTTATGTCAATCCAATGGTCAAGATTGTTGTTGGTAAAACCAACAAATTTAGGTTAAAATATATTTGACAAAATCAAATATAAATTAGTCCTAAATCAAACCAATAAATAAGGAGAGAAGATACATGGAGATTTCATCTCCATGTACCTTCCAAAGTGGACAGCCACACATTCCTTATAGGAATGATGTGCCGCCCAAACATTCCATGGAGATTGCAATCTCATGGAAATCCATGAGATTGCATATCTCCTTGAAAATCTCCTTTATTTATTTCCAACAACTTTTGTTGGCTTTTTATTCTTCAAAAATAATTCACAATTATATTTGAGAATATTGCAATCTTGCCATGGAAAAAAATGTGAATCATATTCACAACCCAAAACAACATATAATTTACATTGTCAATTAATTACACAATGTGTATCCAATACACATAATAATTAATCAACGCATATAAATTATAATTAGCTCTCTTTAATACATTATAAATCACATTTATAATATATTATGAATAATTAGATATTACTATCCACATTATTCTTATCCATAATTATTAAATCACATTTAATTATATTGGATAACTTATTCTCATGTGCCCAAACAATATGAATCACATTCACATTATTTACATCTTTGATAATCAAATCACATTTAATTATCTAAGATAACTCTCCTTATAATATGAATCAAATTCATATTATTATTTTCTCAATGCTCGGATACATATATCAACAATAGAATTATCCATGAACTCTTTCAAGGATAATGCGCTTTCTCCGCGAATACTTGGAGATAAGGACAGGGCGATTGTATTGTTCCACGTATAGTGACATGGACATTGAGATCACATCTCAAATCCAGATCTCGGGCCTCCCATAGATGCATGATTAAATCAAGACCGTAAATCTAATCTTCTCATTGAATCTGAATCACATTCAGATCAATGTCCAACATTTGGACTAAGATCAGATTACTTCTCTACTGAGAGGAGTCACTAAAATCCAGACCCGTTTCATCACACCCTAGGAATGGAAGTGTCATGGTTATACAACCGTTTATGATCACATCACCCTCAGGCATTCCCAATACCTGTACATCCTGCATACTGGAAGACTCAGAATAAACCCGAAGTATTAGATCAACTTTATACTGTCTACTTCAGGGTTTTATCAGTAAGTTTCTCATTCGATCATTGGGAGTCGGTATCGGTCATATACTTTCTAAAAGCATATATCATACCTAGGTCTTGATCATATACTTTCCAAAAGTATATATCAAACCTACAAATTCAGTCAAGCTTCCAAAGCGAGACGACCATGCGCATGGAGTTTGGTTCTTCCCAATATCTCATGAGTGAGCTCATGTCTTCCGGTTCAGTAACTGAACCTGTATGATCTCTTTGAGAGATCGTATTACTCATATGCCCTTATATGCATACCAGCGCGCCGGTGTATAGACCTTGATTAGGTCATCAACTTATTGTTCTGCCAAATGTACATACTCAGACATATAGTAACACATCTGTCTCTGGTCAGAGGATGTGTGCCTATATTATGACAGCATATGATGTAGGACTTTGGTTATCTCGATCTCGTTAAGTCAACTCTTTGACCTAACTCATCTGACACCTCCGAATCTCTATTCCAATGCAGAGGACCTGCATCAAGAGGTCGGTCAGATATCAGCCTAACTGAGATACGATTGCCATCCTACTCAGGCTGGAGATCATCTCTTAACAATCATTTGACGGTGCTTGATTAGTCCTCAATCTAACTCATTAGATATTCATCCAAGCACCAGCCTCTATGATTCAATAATTGAATCAACAGCTGTATGGTCATCAAGATGGCCATGGTACATAACCCTAATTGTACTAAGGGACCTATTATGCAAATTATGTACTCTTTATTTCAGATTAAGGTGTGAATTGCAATAACATTTATTGCATAATGGCTCGCTGTGGGCTCGCATGTCCAACACTTCTGAGCAAATACATTTTTTTGTATTTTCTATTGCATGTTCTGTATAAGTGTACGGGAGAACTTTTCATTCCCTTTGAATATGTAACATCAGTATATTAATATAAAAGCAATTGTGTTGGACAGAATACATTGTTTGGGTATTTGGTGCTTTAAAAAAATGCTTCATAATTGGTAGCTATAGCGATCACCGATTGTGGCCTATGCGGACAACCTATGGTGACAGATTTCTGTCAGATAATTTTTTTGTGACGGGAGTCTGTCGCTTAAGCCTTTGGCGACGAGGGTTTTGATGACGTCACTACAGTGACAGAATTTCTGCCGCGTGAAGATTTGCTGTCGTGATAAAGCAAAATTCCGTCACCAGAACTCCAGTCGCCTAAAGTCTTTTTTGTTGTAGTCTAGCCTGAAATATGATTTTTAATTTATTTAGCATAGCAAATAATAAGAAGAAAATGAGGGTTTGCCTGCTATGATGAGGTTGCCCGAAATAACGTATGGTGCCTTGTGCTCTCCAGGCTATGCCCTACGAGAAAAAAACACTCGGAGGAAAATCTGCTAATAAACGAATGGTACCTGGTAATGTAATTGGCATATGCCATTCTTTATGGGCATGCCCGCACATCGATGTAATAGATGAACAATATTATCAAGAAATAAACTTACCAATCTTTTTTTTTTAATCAGCACACTGTTCTTATGCTCGTACGAAAATCCTTCAATCCACATTTAAATAAATCGAAGACATATCATATACAATGGTATGCCAAGTCCTACAAAGGGTACACTCCGTGCCTTGTAGTTTCGACCAAGAAATGTAATTCCAGAAGTATCCAAATAAAAAATATGAACCCAAATACGACATATACTTGAATAGCTTAGAGACATCTGCTTTTTGAGAATCCACGATCAAATTCATCGCTTGTTTCTATTTTAAAGGCAGATTACTTATCTTCGCTCATTTTCGTTGTTGCTGGTGGGTATACTCCGTCGTCCATTGTTATTGGCACGCCGTGACGCTAAGTATTCCTTCACCTTGTGAATAAAAAAGAACAAGAACCTGTAAACAACGACCATGCCGACAAGTACCAAGAGATCGACCCACTTGGAGTAGCCAACCTCCATCTCATATCCGTACTCGACTATCATCCGCCCGCTTAGAGTGGGAGGCAAACTTCCTTCTTTGTTAGGAAACGTAAGCCCGTAGAACTCGTTCTTGAAGAAGCCCTGGCCCCCGTACTTGTGGAAGGCTATGTAGTAACATGGGTACTTCCAAACAGGGTTGGGTATGTCCTTTGGTTTCCGGAAGAATCCGCTGGTGAGCATCATCATGCCCTGCACACCGGCCCCTAGAATAATGCCATATAAGAAGTCGCTGATGACGGAGGCGATCATCATCATGAGGCTCTCGACGAGGGTCATCAGCATGAAGAGGACGAGTGAGAAATAGAAGAAGTGCGAGGCAGAAGGCTGGAGTCCAGCCATGTAGTAGGTGATGACGCCCGGGATGACGGAGACAGCTATCAGGAAAGGAGCGGAGGATAGAGTGTGCGAGAGCACGTACACACCGACGCCGTAGTGTCCGTTGAGCCTCTCCTTCTCGAATATCTATTGATGCCAATAAAGACGATATTAAATTCCACAGTGTACATTCTTACGTACATTTTTATTTCATCAATTGATATCATAATATAAATTGCTCAATGAACTGAAAACTTTCAGGGATCATTCCAGCATCTGAGTAAGAAAACCTAGAGGCTGAAGAAAGATATCAAATTATGGAAAACGAAAAACAACCTAACCATGGTCATGGGAAAGAAATGGTGAAATCACAAACTGTACAAATACATTATGAGGCAGGGTGACACACTGCACCTGAACTTCCATGGAATTCCCAAAATCACCCTAATCAAAACCTTTTTTTTCGGAACATGCTTATGTTGAAGATTTTGGATATGTTTTGAGTCCAAACATGTTATAAATTAAATCCAATATTTTGAAGATATGATTACACCCTTCACTTTTGAAGAAGTAGAGGTTATAATAAGGAAAATATGTTGTTAAATGCTCCTCGGCCGCACGGCTACATACGCAAATTCATCAAAGCTTTGATCGTTGATAAGAGTAGATTTTAGACACATGTTGCATAATAGTCGTAGGCAAATGGAAGATTTTGGAATTGCGGATTTTAGATATATAAACAAATCCATAATCACTCTAGCTTACAAATAAGGAAAACCTTCAAAAATTGAAAAATACCTCGTAATAAGTTTGATCAACATTCATCTTCATATCATTTCAATGGCTCTAGCTGGTAGATGCACGGTGAAACTTTGAGAATATTTCCTTCCATCTCATCATCTTTTCCTTAAAAGTTGTCCTGGTGCTGACTATTTTGGTATAGTTTCTGAAATTCTCTCAATTTGATCCCATATAAAGGAAGTATTCCTTGTGTTGACAACTGATTTTAGAAAAGCTTTAGCTAAACTAAGGAATAATATGATAATTAGAATTCTAATAGCCTCTAGATATCTAGAATATCCTAAAAGTCACGGTTATACTTTTTCAAAGTGAATGGAAGTTTGGTGGACTTCTTTAACCACACAAATATGGGGTTAGGCAAGGGGTTCCAATCCTCTTCCTCCTATTTATAAATACTCTTAATTTGTTTGATGCAACTATAGTAAGATTTACTCAAGAAAATCTTATAAATGGCTTTCTACTACCAAGGTTAGACCTGAAGATTACAAACGTTTAATTCATTCCTTGAATTTTGATGAGTCAGACATTTAAAATCCGCTGACTACATCATATTTTCTCAAATCTCTGGGTTAAATAAATCCCCGATCATTGAGCCATTTCCCTGCTCTCAATAGTGATGAAAAACAGTGGATTCCTTCAATCCTTTAAGTGGTGTTTCTCATATTCTGGCTCCTCTATCACCTAAACCTTTTAAAGTAGATAGCTGGTGGCAATTGATTAACAAATTCAGTTCTATATTGTGGGTGGAAAGCAAGAATGATGTCCCTTCCATCAATCGTCTCTCTCCTTAACTCTTCACTCAGCCCTCTCCGTACATACAACATGTCTTTTTTCAAGCGTTGAAGAAAACTCTCAAAAATTTTGATAAAATTAGAAGTCATGTCCATTGAGATTGAAATTCAATCTCCAAAAATAGATGTGGTATTTTTAGACATGATTTGCTGACAAAAGAAAAATGATGCTTTGTTAACAAAGTCGATTAAGACCTATATGGAACAAAAAATTATAAAAACATATTATTCAAGACGATATCAAATCCTTCTTAAAACGACCACAAACCATCCCGACTGAAATATTTGCATGTATCTCAAACTAGGAGGATCTAACAAACTTAGAGGTAGTTGTTCAGGAACTTGTGTCCATAGAGTATTCCTACCTTTGGAATGACATGCTAAACGGAGACCCATGTCTAAACGACCAACTTTCAAATTGAATTAAGGCCATGTCTACACTACAGGAAAATGCATCATAAGTGACAGTTATTTGCGACGACTAACTAATCGTCACATTTATTAAGTTTTTCTGACGATTTAATCGTTAGCAATGAGATTCTGAGTTTTTCTGCATTTTTTATTAATAAAGAAAAGTAATGGCGGGCATGCAAAATTTTTCCCCGCTAATGACAATTCCCTCCGCGAAAATCACACGGAAATGCCCCCAATTTCATTCTCCCTCTCCGCCCAAAATCACCCCCCTCTCCGTACCCTATCGCCCAACCTCCTTCCCTCGTGAGCGTGGAGGCGGCGACGGGCTACGGCTTCCACGCTACTACGGAGGAGCTCGAGCTTGCCACTCGCGATCCATCTGATGTGCTCGGCGGGGTGGTGGAGGAGCCCGATGTGCTCAGCCGGATGGTGGAGGATCTCTCCTCCTCATGTCAGACTCCATCGTAGGCTGAGTAGGCACATGCAATGATATCAAGTGGTTAGTTTGGTTCTGCATTATCCTTGTTCTCCTTCTCATCATTACCATGTTCAGATACACTGTCGGTGAAGACGGTGGACCTCGTGAAGCAGCAAGGGTACAAGGAGTACAAGCTCAAGAATGGGAACAAGTGATTGCCATAGAGGGTAAAGAGCGAGAGGCGGAAGATGATCAAGAGGTACCCCCAAGACAACGATCTGTGCCAAGAACTTGTGGAGAGCAAATAAACCAATCAAGTGTTAGTATATGGATGTGTTTCTCGTTCTAAGGTATGTTCCTTCGATCTATTTATTATGAGCACAATAAAACATATGTTTGTGATAATATGATCCCATCGATTTCTACATAAACACCCAATGGCTAATTTAATTATTCTTGCTTAACAGCCTAATGATTGTTAGTAAGAAGTTCACCGAATCATTAACCACGATTTACTGATTAGTGTTCATTGATTTTATTGATTAGTTTCAGCAGTCATGATGCTTCAAACCCTCTTACGAATGCGGTTTCATCCATCGAAATGCAGCTCGATGGGATGCCCCTCTCGCCACTCAGCTTGTTAAGAAAACTGATTGCAAGGATTGGAGCAATAATCAGTGTGTGCTCGTCTATGTTGCCCGGGAAGAATGGGACTCCTGCCCACTCGAGGTCTTCGACTGAATAAATCACTTGTGACCATGGTATCTGGGAATTTCTTATCTTTTACAGTTTTTGATTTATAGGTGATGCGAAATCTTCCGGAGAAACATCAGTTTGTGCTATTTAGTGCAACAATGGCGGTGTAGATCGAGACACTAGCAATAGTGCAAATGATTTCTGATTTAGAATGTTAATATAGGACTAATTTTAATCCGACAGAAATTTATTGTTGATTAGACTTGAGCATAGGAGATTAATTTAGTTTTTGATAAATAGAAAAAATCTATAACTAGAATATTTATATCAACATATTTGAGTTTCTGAAAGAATGTTTTTAACTCTATTGTCATTCTTTGAGTTTTTGTAGCTTTATAATACATCTAATTATTCTTCATGGCATTTCTGCATATATATCTTTGATCTTGTATATTGCATTCACATATTGCATACCTATATTGATGTTCTATGATCATCGCACTGCCTTGGTTTTAGTTTTGCAGGAATATCTAAACAAGCTTGTCCAAGTGAAGGTTGGAAAAATGAGTAGTCCAACAACGACTCTAACTCAAGTCTTGGAAAATGTTACTGAAAGTGAGAAGGTTGGGTTTTCTTAATAAGTTTGTTAGTTCTTACTTGTTCTTCATCAATGTATTGAAGCTTTTTTTAGATTTTCTAAGAGGTTGTTATGATTTAAATCTTACATTTGTAGGTAATCTTTTAGCTATCTTGAAAATAAAAAATAGAAGATAGAGATCCCATCATATAAGAAATGGAAGTTTACGTGGTTAGTGATGATTCAATTGGACCACCTACTCCATGGGTTACTTGTCTAACCAGTGAAAACTTGGAGCTATCTATCCATCTTTACAGTGAACATGGAACTCTCAGATGGTGAGAGAGGTCTAATATTTAGACATCTTATGCACTATCATAAAATCATGTTATTTGATATTGATTTTGGTGATTTATATATGGATAGAGGATTTTTTGAAGTTGTGTGAGTTTCATTTTATTTTTCTTTTTTTTTTGTGCAGGATAGAAGCATTATACGTAAGTCCGGGAAAAGCACATGCTTACTATGCAATCCAAAATCCTTGTCGTAAGCATATGTTAAATAATGGTTAGTTCTAAATTGAAGTCATGATCGTTTTTATTGATAGGGTGGATCTTCATAGTTAAATTTCATCCATAGCAATCCTATACATAGACATGTGGTAGAATATATGATGGGTTCAAAGAGTGGTTGTCATATGATATCTTAGTTGGTTTTATTGTCAATCAATCAAATATCACATATAACACCTTATGAAATTGGTGCGTTATGATTATTCTCATTGTATGGTAGAAGTACTTCTAATACAGAAGTTGATAAAGGACAAAGTTCTAATCATGAAAGCCAACTAGTCAGTAGCTCATTACTTGATCAATGCATAAGCCAAAATCCTTTTCTTTTAAGTGTTCCGTAAAAGATTATTACTTCTAAATTAACTTCGTTGCTCTTTTATTAATATATTAATTTTGTGGTGGTTTATTTCTATTTAGAGAAATGTAATTGTTAAGAACTTTTATATGCATGCGAAATAAACTATATACGTGGAGCATGCTTGGAGTATTATTAAATAAATGATGAAAGAGTTATTTGATATATTCTCTATTGATATACAACTGAATTGTATATTTTTTCAATGACAGGATGGATGACAGATCTTAGAAGGAAGTAGTAAACCAATCAAAATGGAGATGCTGACAATATGGAAGCAATTGCATGTCTTGCAATGGAAGAAATAAATGGATCTTAGCTAATACATCTTTCGTTGAATTGAGATGTTATTTTAGATCGTATGGGGACTATTGAGTTTGTCTAGATTTAAGTTTGGAATGTGTGTACATTGTTATCCTATTAGTGCGGTGTTTTCGTTGATATATTGTTCCATGCAGCGACTTTTGGGAAATTCTTGAAATATAATACAAAATTATTGAAGAATACTTATTTTCTTGAAGATTTGCTTCATGAAATTATTCCTTCATTAATCAATTTGTTGGATGTCGTGTTCATGTTTAACATATATCATGTTAGATGTTAAATCGATATAAAAATGATATAATTATAATTTGGTAAATTAGAAAATCATTTGTGAACAATTGAATCTCAATATTGATAATTGTCATTACAATTAAAATGTTGGAAATAACTTTCCCGACGGATAATTTGTTGTAAGTAACATCTAAATAAAATCATTTTAAACGGTTTTATTGTGACGATACATTATTTTTTCCTACGTCCAACTTGTCGTAAATA